>NW_021029328.1:134813-157053 GCF_004153795.1 Camellia sinensis | reverse complement strand
CTTCAATAGATAAGCATATGAGCTATATCACTACTACAACAGATAAGCATATAAGCTATATCAACACTTCAATAGATAAGCATATGAGCTATATCACTACTACAACAGATAAGCATATAAGCTATATCAACACTTCAATAGATAAGCATATGAGCTATATCACTACTACAACAGATAAGCATATAAGCTATATCAACACTTCAATAGATAAGCATATGAGCTATATCAACACTTCAATGGGAGAGCATATGAGCTGCATCCCCGGGTCCATCCCCCATCTTCCCTTGATCATTAACCGGTTTAGAGGTACATCCCCCATCTTCCCCTAAACCATTAACCGGTTTAGAGGTACATCCCCCATCTTCCCCTAAACCGTGGAGTACATCCCCCATCTCCTCCCATACACAAGCAATGCATATAAACACAGAATCATATACATAATAGATCAATACATAAAGTTAATGTATTCTATCAACCGTCTACACATAATGCATATAAACACATTGGTCATATACACAATCACTCAATACATAAAGTTAATGTATTCTATCAACCGTCTTACTCTATGACACATCCGATTGATTAGTTTTAGTTTGCCTAATCATCATGCATTGTCTACAAAAATCAATACTACCCTCCTCCGGTAGCCCAAAGTAATTATTTCTAAACAGGAAATAAATGCACAAATGGATAATATATCAACATTCCAATTAGGTGAGCAATAAACGATTTAACTACACTCTTTAGTCCCATACCTTCCCAATTTCAACATTTCTAATTCGATTCCTCATTTCCTTTAATCAATTATATACATTAATTAATTAAACAATTAAGGCAAATTACCTCAATTAACAAAACAACTCTAAGGTTTCACTTTCATCCACGATCCATCATCCAACTCATTTTCTTTCACACCAAACTTGCATATAGGTCTAATTCAAACAGAATCCCAACTTTTCTAAAATTACACAAAAGACCCAAACTTTCTCAAATCTACCCAACAACACCCAACATATCAAAATACTAGGATTTAAAGACAAAATCCATAAGGAAGAGTAGGATATCCCTACCTCAAAAGATGGCTCTCAATGGAGAAGACGAAAAAACTCAACGTGCTCCAAAGCTCAATATTTTCGGATCAAATGATAGCCCTCGACGATCAACCCAACTTTTAAAAGAACCAAAGGTAAGGAGAACACCTTAGCTAGATCAAACCCTAGTAGAGAGAGGAGCTCTCAAAAATGGATCTTAGAAAAGTAAGAGAGAGAGTGTGGATGTAAAAAAAGTGATTTAAAATAGCCTAGCTGTCAACTGATATACGACTCTCCCACTCGAGCGGAGAACACAACGCTCGAGCGTCAAGAACAAAAACTAAGTCTGCTCGAGCGCAAAAAGGCCCGCTCGAGCGGCAAGACACAAGAGTAAAGCACATCCGCTCGAGCGTGAAAACCAGTCCGCTCGAGCGTAGATTTCTCCCTCCCAGAACTTACACCAAAAAGGTACTACCCGCTCGAGCACAAGAAATCAGCTCGAGTGCAGAAAGCACGTCTGCAGAAGTTTTGCAGAGGCACGAAATACTGAAACTGTGGAAACCCCGCTCGAGCGCAAGAAGACCTGCTCGAGCGGACCAGTAAAAAACTAGACAGCAACAATGGGAGCTAAAGCTCTAACCACCTGAAACAACCGAGCCCAACACATTCTAACATTTAAACAAAAGAGTAAAAAGGTTGACAACACGATAGGTACAACCACCAACTCCACAGAACCGCGTCCGGAAAATAACAGAACAGTAAAGGGATAACCGGGATCGCTATAACCTCCCCCCCTTAAAGAATTTCGTCCCCGAAATTAAGGAAATGCCAAAACACAAGGCCAACTAATCATACAACACCAACACCCGAGTGTTAGGAGAGGAACTATTCTCCCTACAAATCTTCGATTTACTCTTACCAGGGAAGAGACGAATCAAGGGAACACATTCTAAATGACAACACCTTAGGTATGCAAGCCTCAGCAAACCAAACCTCCCCCGAAACAATTCACCAATAATCGACTAGTGCTTCAAGCTAAGTCACTACTCAACAACACGACCAAAGCAAATCTTTAGAGTAGATAATAAGAAAACATTTTCTTGTTCAAGAGGCATTTCTCAAAGATGTTTAAATTTTCAACATTAACATTCCAGAATAAATCTTGCATTTTCCATACGAAAATTCAAAAGCTTTGTAAACATTTTTCACCAATACGGTGTTACCTAAAACGCAGAGTCACTCACAGTTTATTTGCCAAAAAGATTAATCAAAAAAAAAAAAAATTTTGTTTTCCATTTCTTTCCAAAGAAGAATATTATCAACAACCACCACTCACACAGTGATGCCATAACCAACATGAGGCACAACATTTCTATAATGATAGTTAATAGAAATAACAACAATATTAACAACACATAAGGCATAATAAAATCATCTCCCCTTTTTTTTTTTGCAATTTCATTCCGCCTCCATTAACTTAATCGATTTAAAATCATAAACATGGCTCAGAACCTGGCCAACAATTTAGAGATTACAACTCGCCTCAGTAATACCTCCTTAATACACAAATGACACACATTATAGTGCTGTATCAACATCAAATCAAACATCATACATACATAATGTACAGAAGCCAGTCATTCACAGTGATCAATCAATACATATACTAGGTGTATTATTCCAACCGTCAGATTCAACGACAAAACATGTTCGATTAGTTTCAGTTCTCCCTAATCAACATACAAAGTCTACAATAAACGAGACTAAACTCAAGGTGACTAATGTCAACCCAAAACCCGATACCGGCAAGTCGCCTAATCAACTCAATAAGCTCTACACCCAGTAATCCACACACTGATGTGCCACTCAAACCACTAACCCCAAACACGAAGTTCCCTACCCTACACAAACCACAAATTTTGGGATCTCACCGGATCTCCCAAGATTGAACCGCATCAACACTGCGTCTAAGGAAATCACTGCCCCCCCCCACCATGACTATCTAGCAAGCCTGCTTACTTTCTTGACTGAAGACCGACATGGTCACCTTCAATCACAACAACCCAAACACGAAGGACCATTTTGACCAACGCTATACTCATTACTTTAGAACACGAACTGCTCTTCCTTCAAAGAATGCTGCCGGCATCCACTCACAACCCAAACCCAACGATTGATAACCAATCACAACACGAACGCTACCCCTATACAACCAATGGGGTCACCACGGACTCGCTAACTAGCAAGGTCCAAAACACAAACCAACACACATGTACTATTCCCACTAACTCGAGATACAAATCTCATTCCCTCGAACATTCTCACATAGTCTTGCCAACGCCACGCAACTCTTGAAACCATCACATCTAACACATTCAACTGTACTAGGCAAAACCTCCTTATTTTGCAAGCCCTCTCACTCCCACACCGAGTCCCCCAATAACTCATAGGGTCCACCCGTTACTCTACATCTTACTTGTCACTCATCTCGAGAGTACCATCAAGACACCCAGTCTCCGTGCCACACCACTAGCCAATGTTACCGCTAGACAACCACCATGAACCAATCCCGACACTGTCGCATGTTGCCGACAAGGCTTTCAAAGATGCACTACTCTAAATTCCCAGAGGAGCAAAAACCCCCAGCCCTCTCATTAATATCCCCAAACCTTTTTCCGCAAGACTTTACTACGGTGACTCGACCCACGGTTCACACCCAAACTACGGGTTATACACCCAATCAATCCTCACGACAGCACCTCCCGCTCTAACTAGTGTTAAGGTACCATCCTATCACTTTCGATCAAAGTAAGGAAATCCAGAAACTTAGGAAGCGTCCATAAGCTACTACTCGAGATATAGCACTAGCTGCTCATAACGCACCACTCCCGATGTTAACAGTCACACCCTTATAAAAGGATTAACACTCCCTCTTTCGAATGACCAATCATAACACATGCCAATTTGGCAACGTTACCTACCACAAAAATACAAGTCTAATTCTAACAAGATTATGCACTATGCCCTTGCAAAACACCATGTTAATTTCATACTATATCTAGTATTAATCTCACACTCCACATCTTCTCGAGGAGTTCCCGCGACAGTAGACTAACATCACTTTCACACACGTAAAATCAATTAGATAACACTTGTGAAATTTCGAACACCGGTAAGTATAACTGTTCTCGCCCCCTTGCACTTCTGATTAAGATACGCATCCCTTTGTGATCCTTCTAAATTTGAAAACACGGCTCAACGACCCTCACTTTTCCCAAACTAAAACACACGCACAAGAATGCATTTACCAAAAATTTTATGGTCTTACAGCAACTTATCACATCAATAAAACTTTAAAGCTACACAATGCTCCAATCCACCCAATCCGAGGAAATTAACAAACCAAGCATATATGTATATATATATATATAAACAAACAGTTTAGATGTTTCAACATTCCCAAAACACGTTGGTTACACAACAGAACCCAATGATTACAAACGATAATTCACCGATTACAAAACGGATTAGCCAAAACGAAACCAACCCCTCGGTATTACCACCACTGTCGTCCCTCACTGGACCGCCAAAATTGGTCATCTCCAAACACAAGACAACCTACGAGTTTACTAACCACGGACAAGAACTACCGACGTGCCCCCTCTGTCCACACCTGGAATAACTACAAACTTCCCCAACTAGGGCTTGGGAACTCGACTCTACTGAGGCCCTCGCAACCTGGCCTGCTAGTCCCCCAAAACGATACTGTTCCTGCTCAGTCGAATGGAACTGAGCCTGGCTAGGTTGCGAAACCCCTAAAGAAGCCCTCGGCTGAGTACAAAAACGTCGAATATGACCCAGCTGATTACACGTCCAACAAGTAGGCGGTGCCTGAGCACGAGACTGGTTCAGAATCTGGGCTGATGAAGGCCCCAATGACTGCTTCCCCACTATACGTTCGATTGGCCCAATACCCGGCTGGCTAGAAGATTCTGGTGGTGCAGCTACTGGTCAGACTAAGTCGGTTTGTGAAAGATTTCTCCAGGCTAGCTTCGCCGTTGACTAGATTGACGCGAAAAGGGGTCAAGTTTGTGCGGAGTGAGACTTGCGAAAAGTCGTTCCAAGAGTTGAAGGTTAGGTTGACCACTGCTCCGGTCTTGATTATTCCGGAGAGAGGGTTGGGTTTTGCAGTCTATTGTGATGCCTCACGAGAGGGTTTGGGTTGTGTATTGATGCAAGAGGGGAAAGTAGTTGCCTATAGCTCACGCCAGTTGAAAATACACGAGAAGAATTACCCTACACACGACCTAGAGTTAGCAGCAGTGATCTTTGCCTTGAAGATTTGGAGGCACTACCTTTATGGTGAGAGGTTCGAGGTGTTCTCGGACCACAAGAGTTTGAAGTACTTGTTTACACAGAGGGACTTGAATTTGAGGCAGAGAAGGTGGATGGAGTTCATGGAGGACTATGATTTTGAGTTGCACTATCACCCGGGAAAGGCCAATGTTGTGGCCGATGCCCTCAGTAGGAAATCCATTAGTGATGTAGCTTGTACAGCCATCCAGGAATGGGAGATGTTGGGTGCGCTTGGCGAGTTTGATTCGCTTCTGGGCGAATCCGTTGAGGCTGCAGCCTTGTTTTCTGTTGTTGTGCAGCCTACACTTGTGACTAGAGTGTTAGAGGCACAGAGAGGTGACCTTGAGGTAGAGTCCTTCCAAGAGAAAATCTCCAGTGGAAAAGTTGAGAAGGGTTTGGCGGTGTATCCCAACCAGAGTGTGAGATACCGAGACCGTTTGTTTGTACCGGAGTCTTGCCGAGAGGAAGTACTTCGAGAGTTTCACCATTCACGCCTTGCAGTGCATCCGGGAGGCACTAAGATGTATCGGGATTTGGGTCACCAGTTTTGGTGGCGGGGTATGAAGAGAGATGTGGTTGTTTTCGTGTCAAAGTGCCTTACTTGCCAGCAAGTGAAGGCCGAGCATCAGAGGCCAGCGGGTTTGTTGCAACCCTTGCCTATTGCCGAGTGGAAGTGGGAGCATGTCATTATGGACTTCGTTGTAGGTCTTCCAAGGACTCAGCGAGGTAGTGATGCCATTTGGGTGGTTGTAGGCTGGTTGACTAAGTCGGCGCATTTCATTCCTATGCGCGTGAGAGATTCGGTAGATCATCTCGCCGACTTGTATATTCGGGACGTAGTGAGATTGCACGGGGTCCTAGTGACGATCGTCTCAGATAGAGACCCTCGTTTTACTGCTAGGTTGTGGCAGAGTTTGCAGAGTGCCTTGGGCACTAAGTTGACCTTTAGTACGGCTTATCATCCTCAGACTGACGGGCAGTCCGAGCGTACTATTCAGATCCTCGAGGATATGCTTCGAGGTTGTGTCCTTGACTTTAGTGGGACGTGGGAGAGGCACTTGCCCGTGGTGGAGTTTGCCTACAACAACAGTTTTCAGTCTAGCATCGGTATGGCACCGTTTGAGGCCTTGTATGGCCGACCGTGTAGGTCTCCAGTGTGTTGGGCCGAGGTGGGTGATGCACCTTTGTTGGGTCCGGAGTTGGTTAGGGAGACGACGGAGAAAGTTGAGCTTATCCGTTGGAGGCTTGTTACAGCCCAAAGTCGCCAAAAGAGTTATGACCGTAGAAGGAGGCCTTTGGCGTTTGAGATAGGTGATCATGTTTTCTTAAAAATATCACCTAGGCGAGGTTTGATGAGGTTTGGGAAGAGTGGGAAGTTATCCCCTCAGTTTATTGGTCCCTTTGAGATACTCGAGGGGATTGGGGAAGTTGCTTATCGTTTGGCTTTGCCACCGCAGTTGTCCGGGGTTCATGACGTCTTTCATGTTAGTATGCTCCGGAAGTATGAGCCGGATCCGTCCCATGTGTTGGATTGGACCGACTTGGAGGTAGATGAGGATGCCTCGTATGAGGAGAGACCGGTTCGGGTCTTGGATAGGCGGGATCAATTCCTGCGAGGCAAGACCATCCCCTTAGTAAAGGTTTTGTGAAAACATTACGGAGTGGAGCAAGCCACTTCGAACGTGAGGCGGATGTCCGTGAGAATTATCCGGACTTGTTTGTTGATGTGTAATTTTGTAATGAAATTCTGTAATATTGTTGAACTTTAAGAGCATTGTATATGTCTTAAGTTGTAAAACATTGTGAATGTTTTGGTTAATGGAAGTTTGTTTTAACATTGCGTATGTTAAGTATATTGTGGAAATGCAAGCATAATATTAACGTTGCATGTGTTAAGAAATTGTAAGAAACATGTTGAAATTGGTAGATTTCAAAGGAATGCATGTTGATAATGCAGGTTGTTACGTATAATGTGAAATGCCTCTTGAAAAGAGATGGGATTGACCGGTAATGGGTCGGGTTGTTTAATATTATGTTGTGATATTGTTGAGAATGGAGAAAACCTGTTTTTGAAAAACTTGTGTTTAATTTCGGGGACGAAATTCTTTAAGGGGGGGAGGTTATAGCGATCCCGGTTGTCCCTTTATTGTTCTGTTGTATTCCGGACTCGGTTCCGTGAAGTTGGTAGTTGTATCTATCTTGTTGTCGTCCTTTAATTCTGCTTGATTGAGTTTTAGGATGTTTTGGGCAGGGTTGTTACAGGTTGGTTAGGCCTTGGTTTCAATTCCTTGTTGCCCAGTTTTTAGGCGGTCCGCTCGAGCGGGTCTTCTTGCGCTCGAGCGGGGACTGCACACCCCCAGTATTTCGTGTCCCTGCAAAACTTCTGTAGGTGTGATTTTTACGCTCAAGCGGGTTTCTTTACGCTCGAGCGTTAGCGCTCGAGCGGCTTTGTTGGCGCTCGAGCGGGTAGCACTTCCTGGGTATAAGTTCTGGGAGGGGGAAATCTACACTCGAGCGGACTGGTTTTCACGCTCGAGCGGGCCTTCTTGCGCTCGAGCGTGTCCAAATTTTTTGTTCTTGACGCTCGAGCGTTGTGTTCTCCGCTTGAGCAAGAATGTCGTATATCAGTTGGCAGCTGGACTTTTTAAAATCACTTTTTACACTCTCTCTCTCTTACTTTCTAAAAAGCCATTTGAGAGCTCCTCTCTCTAAAACCATAACTTCTCTCTAAGTATTGATCTAGCTAGGGTGTTTTCCTCACCTTTGGTCTTCACAAAAGTTGGGTTGATCGTCGAGGGCTTTACCTTAATCCGAAAATTTCGAGTTTTGGAGCACATTGAGTTTCGTCATCTTCCTCACTTGAGCTCCGAATTTGAGGTAGGGATTCCTACTCACTATTATGGTCTTCGACATAGATTATTGGTAGTTTTGATAAAGTGTTGAAGTTGGTTGATTTTGGGACTTAGGGTTTCAAAAGGGTATAAACGAGGGTTTCTTATTTTGATTCTTAAATATGTATTTGGGGTTTCAAAATAATGATTTTGTTGTTGGTTGTTGATATATAGGCCATTGGGTCAATATTGGGAAATGGGGTGGAAAACCCTAATTTGTTGAATAAATTAATTGGTATAATTAATTTGGGAAAATTGTAGCTATATGGAATTGAGTTGGAAATAATGAAATTGGTTCATTATATGGTTGAATTGTGGAGTTAGATCCTGATATCCGGCCTCGGACAGGTGGCTCGGATTACCGACAAGTAGGTGTGTATGTCGCCGATATCACAACATGTAAGGGTCGGGAGAGGGGAGGACCCCATCGCTCCAGTCAGCCTGTACAATAGTGTCGCGACGGGCATCCCACAACTGTATGTATCGCATATGATGCTGACTCCAGTCAGTGCTGGCTCGGCCACGTCTATCCGTCGCATGCAACCGCCACTCGGTGTCACACCGATCCGGCACGGTCTGGACCCGACCAAACTGTCGGAGGACACGATCAGGGAGATGCCACTCAACCACGTCATAACAAATGAGTGGTACTCTCGCCATCCATATATCCTCACCTAGGCGGCAGTAGTCTGGGAGCGTGTGGAGGACATCAGCATAAGGCTGCCAGATAAACTACAATAACGACAAGTCTATTAAAAATCGGTCATAAACGTATACAGTCCATATGACAATTAAAATTTAGGTATATAAATTTGATACCTCGCCGTCTATCATCCGGTCAAGCTGGTCTCTATACATTTCATTCTCATCATTAAAATTTAGGTATATAAATTTGATACCTCGCCGTCGACATCATCTTCTTCATCATCATCATCATCTGATCCGCCCAATAAATTTTCTTCATCACACATTTCATGCTAGAGGCAGGCGGGTTGTTTTTTTTTTTTTCTTTTGGTGTATTACATGTAAATTCAAGCCAAGGGCTTTATGTGTATTGAGTTAGTACTCCTTTTTGTAACCAAGTGTTAACTTGGAAAGCTGTAAGCCCGTAGGGCATTTGCTTTTGTTGTTAACATGTAATACAGTTGTAAGAATTACTCTGATGAATAGAAATGGTTGATTTCTTTTATATCAATGCATGTCTAAAATGATGGGTTTTATGTATTTTTTTGAGGGCGTTACACCTTGAATCATTAGGCTAGTCAAAGCTATTGCACTACAACCATGCATAACAAATCTCATATGACCCAAACTACTCAAAACAGAGTTAAAGCATGCTAAATCAAGGCCGAAAGCATGCTAAAACATAGGCTCAAAAGGAAAGGAAAGCATGTTCATTCATAGGCTCACAAATAAGGCATAAGGCATAACTCTCAAGAGCAATGAAAGAGTGATAAACATGGGAGTATAGCAAAGACATAAGCTCTGAAATTACATTCCAAATGATGCCAAATCATGCACACGTCACAAATAAGGCATGCTAGGGGGCTCAAAACTCAAGATTAGCAAGGCCAATTACACTATAGACATATCAAGCAAACCCCAAAGGGCCAAGATGACTCAAAACTATCCCAAGGCAGGTCAAAACAATGCCAAAACATGCATGGAGTAGAGCTAACACATGTTAGAATGGGAGGCATAAAGCATGATGCCTGCAAGGCCAATGAGCATGATTACACTACAAGTGTAAGAAGCAAATGAGGGATGCTCTAACCAACCAAAAACAAAGTTGTATCATGGAAAAATAAGACCGAAAACACACTGAGATGGTAGCCCAAAAGCCTAGGCATGCATGCATACAAGTTAGGCCATGATCAAGGCATAAAGCATGACTCTCCAAAAGCATTGAAAGAGTGAAGCATGAGAGAGTATAACCACACTACACACACTGAAATCATGGCAGAAATGAAGCCAAAGCATGCAAACAACTCAAGTAAAGCATGCTAGAGACTTTGAAACTTAAAGCTAGTGAGAAAGATTGCACTATGGCTATACAAAGCAAGGCAACCATGACCAAAATCACTTAAAACAGGCCTAGAGCATGTGAAATCATGGCAAAAAGCATGCTGAAATAGAGCCAAAACATGCTAGAACCATAGGCCAAAGTAGTAAGCATGCTAGGCTAGTGAGTGGAATTGCACTACAAGTGCAAGGAACATGCAAGAGGTAACCAAGCCAACCCCAAACAGAGCTATATCATGGAAAAACAAGGCCTGAAACATGCTAAGATAGGGGCCCAAGAAGGTAGAAAAACATGCCAACTTGGTAAGCCAATAACACATGCAAACAAGTTACAAAATGGGGGGACCACCCCCACCTATTTTGGGTCCCAAAACACACTTTCCACCACTAAAATTCTAGAGAGAGGCCAAACAAAGGTGATCTCAAAGGCCTAAAAGGATAGCTCAAAACAAGGCCAAATAAGGCACAAAAGGGGGTAGACCACTCCTAACACAAAAAAAGCCTCAAACAAACACTTTAAGCACTTGAAAATGAAGCTTTTTGCAGTTTAAAGTTAAGCCTAAAACATCATGCAAATAGGGCCAAATAAGCAATGAAAACAAAGCTTTAAAGAGGCTATAGACTCACCCTTAAAGCACAACTTCAAAACAGCAACTTCAGAGGCAAAAACCAAGCTAAAACCACTCAAATGCAACCTCCAAGAACCTCAGCTCAAGAGTGAAAGTGTTTCACTAGGTGTTTGTGTGCAAAAGTGTGAAGAAATGGCACTTTTGAGCACAAGATAACACAAATATAGAGAGAGGGAGAAAATAAGAGAGAGAGAGATATATGTATAGCCCTAAGCAAATTTTTTGAAACTTGAGCAAGAGGGAGGAGGCTCCCTTATATAGAATTTCATGCCTCAAGCTTGTTAGACAAGCTAGAGGCTTGAAGTAATCCCTCCGTATGGAGGATGCCTTATGTGCCCAACAGCTGGCACAGCTGGCAAGAAAAATATCTGCAGAAAATGCAGGAAAGCCGCCGACCAGTTGAAGCGGTCGACCGACCACTCCCACTAGTCGACCGACCACAAAAAGTGGTCTACAGGGACAAAAACTGGTCGGCAAGGAAGGAAGCTGGTCTACACAAAGAGTAGTAGGTGGTGGCAGGCTGCCGACCACCTTAGGTGGTCCACAGACCACCCACTCTAACTGGCCGACCACCAAAAGTGGTCTACAGGGACAAAAAGTGGTCTACAGGGGGAAAAAACTGGTTTACACCCCTGTTCCACTCTCTAGGCAAAGGATAACAAGGTTTGGTTCAAAAACAAACAAAAAAGGAAGCAAGACAAGAGTCCGCAAGGCGAGACACTCAGGCGGAAGCCTCGAAAACTAGTCTACGGGTACAAAAATTGGCCTACGAGAGAGAAAGGTAGTCTACGGGTACAAAAAGTGGCCTACAGACCTCTGTCTCCCTCTAGGCAAAGGCAACAAGGCATGGTCCAAAAACCAGGCCAAGAGGAGAAAGTTAAGAGGTCCCGAGACAAGGCGCTCAGCCGAAGGCTTCGGAAACTCAAAATGAGCACAAACATGCACAATCATCGAGCGCTCAATCAATGACGTCTGAGTCTTAAGGTCGGTCAAAAATGGGGTGTCTACATATGCTAAGTGATATCAGCGAGTTTGATTTTCAGCTAGGCGAGTCTAACGAGGGTGCTACCTTATTCACTTTAATTGCTCAACTTACCTTGATTAGTAGAGTCATAGAGGCACAATAGGGTGACCATGAAGTGGAGACAATTCGTGACAGGATCTCCAATTGGAAGGAAGAAAATGGTTTGAACATCCACTCAGATTTGAGTGTGAGGTATCTAGACTGTTTATTTGTGCCGAAATCTTGTAGAGAGGAGGTACTCTGAGAATTTCATCAATCACGCCTTATGGTGCATCCAGAAAGCACAAAAATGTATCATGATCTTAGTCGTCAGTTTTGGTGAAGGGGTATGAAATGAGACGTCGCCTTATTTGTTTCGAAATGCTTTACTTGTCAACAAGTGAAAGCCGAGTACCAAAAGCAAACGGGTTTGCTACAACCCTTACTTATAGTCGAGTGGAAATGGGAGCATGTTACCAAGGATTTTGTAGTTGGGCTTCCTAGAATACAATGGGACAATAATGTCATTTGGGTGATTGTTGATAGGTTAACTAAGTCTACGCACTTTATTCCGATGCACACCGGCGACGCAGTTGATTATTTGGTAGAGTTGTACATTAGAGGCATAGTTCAACTTCATGGGGTCCTTGTGACTATTGTTTCGAATAAAGATCCTCGTTTCACCACCCGGTTGTGGCAAAGCCTCCAAGAGGTGTTGGGAACTAAATTGACCCTTAGCACCGCTTATCATCATCAGACCGATGGCCAGTTAGAGCGTACTAGTCAGATTTTGGAGGACATGCTTAGAGCTTGTATCCTAGATTTCAAGGGGTCTTGGGAGAGACACCTACCGTTTATTGAGTTCACCTATAACAATAGTTATCAGGTAAGTATCGGGATGGCATCGTTCAAGGCCTTATATGACCAACCTTGTAGATCACTAGTTTGTTGGGCCAAAGTGGGTGGTGCACCAATGTTGGGCCTGGAGATTGTTAAAGAGATAATTGAGAAGGTTGCTCTCATTTGAAAGAGGTTAGCTACGGCTCAAAGCCGACAGAAGAGTTATGTCGATAAGAGAAGGCGACCTCTATCCTTCGAGGTTGGTGACCATGTGTTTCTTAAGATCTTGCCGAGACAGTGTTTGATGAGATTTGGTAAGAGTAGGAAGTTGTCTCCAAGGTTTATTGGACCTTTTGAGATTTTAGAATGGATTGGAGAAGTGGCATACCGTTTGGCCTTACCGCTATAGTTTTTTAGGGTTCACAACGTGTTTCATGTATCTACGCTTAGGAAGTATGAACCCAACCCTTCGCATGTACTCGATTGGGTTGACTTGGAAGTAGATGAGGATGCCTCATAGAAGAACTATCGGTTCAAATTTTAGATGTCCGAGAACAAGTGTTGAGGGGCAAGACTATACCGTTAGTGAAGGTGTTGTGGAGGCACCATGGGGTTGAGGAAGTAACTTGGGAACGAGAGGTGGAAATCCGCTCCAAGTATCTGGATTTATTTGAGAACACTTAGTTTGTTCTAGATTGTAATTTTCTCTTGTGTTTGAGAATAAATCGTTGAAATTGTAAACCGCTTGTTATGATTGTTGATTTTTTTTTTATTTTTTTATTTTAAGCATGAGAACCGTTGTATGATTGTTACCATTTTTGTTGAACTTATGCTTATGATTATTGTATTAGTGATTCTTGGTATTTTGGCCTTGGCCTATGGAAAATCTTGATGATGGTAGTGAAATGTTGTTGAGATTGAGATCTCCATGCTATAATTGATTTGTTGTTGTTATGGATTCATTATTGTCATTAGTGTGGTTGTTACCACTCGGAGCCCTTTTGTTGTTGTATAGTCCTTGTTCTTTGGAGGTGGTTGGTGAGAAGTGTAACCAAATTTCGGGGCGAAATTTCCTCAGGAGGGAAGATTGTGATGTCCTGGGTCTTGGACTTGACTAGTGTTGAGTAGCAAGATAGTGTGCTTTACTTTTACCGTTTTGTTTATCGTATTGGGTCGTTGAGAATTCTTTTCTGCTCTTACTTAACCTCTTTTAACATTCCTAGGGTCAAATATTTTGAGTTTTGGGCATTGGAACTTGTTTCAGAGTACAAAATCAGTTTCTAAGTTTTTTGGGCAAAACCGCTTGTGCGGATTTGGTAACCACTCGAGCGGATTCACACAGGGATTTCTAGGTTTTCTGGGTAGAAAACCACTCGTGAGGATTCTGGATTCCACTCGAGTGGATTTTGTGAAAATTTCTGGGATTTTCTCTGGAGCAAACTTCCCATGGAGCATCAAAATCAACTTGCGCGAATTTGGAATTCTGCTCATGCAGAATTTGAACCGCTTGTGCAGATTTTGGCGCGTCTGTCTCAAATTTTGTGCTCTTTTCCTCAAAACTGATGCCAAAAATGTGTTTTGTACACTTTTTCACTTCTCTCTCTCTCTCTCTATGCTCATCTGTTCTCATCATTCTCTCTACAAACCCACCCAAATTCAAACTTCTCTCTAAGATTTAGTTAAAACCTTCAAGAATTTGAGAGGGTTTTTTACACCAAATCAAAGAGGGCGATGAGGGCTACGTTTACACCGATTGAATTGAGTTTTCATCGACGTTGAGTTTTAGGGTTTTCATCTCCTTCCTCTACCATGCTTGAGGTAGGTATATTCTTAGAATTATATATGTGTTTTTGCAAGTCCATGATTGTTTGAAGTATTTCTTACATGTTTGAGATATGATTTTGGGTTGATGAACCCTAAATGATATGAAGAGTAGATTTTCTCTATTTTTCCCAAAGCTTTTGAGAATATGAGCTATGTTCTAAAGTGTGGGTGTTGTTTTGGAAAAATCTTTTCAAAAATGGAACAAAAATCTAGTTTTGGTGGAAGCCCTAGAATTTGGGGATTTTGGAAAAAAGTTGAGATATTGTGAAATTTATACTTGATGAATTGTTATGTGAAGAAATGATGGAAAAATTTCTATGGTTGTATCCAATAAGGAAATTTCATGGAGGAATGAGAATTGTTGATTTTGAAGCTTATTGTTGGTTTGTGTTGGAAAACCAAGTTTAGAAAACGATGATTAATATGTGAAAAATACATGTATAATGATTCTGGTTTAGACCCAACCCATTTATTATTTTGGATCCCGGATTCCTCGCCTTGATGGTTGTTTAGGTCTTCTTTTGTCTCATTCGTTGTTAAGTTTGGTTAATGGAGTGTCTTGGTTGCGTTTGAAACAGGTTGGGGTGTTAGCTTTTGAAAACTGTTACTGCCTAGTTTTTGGCTTGTTTGCTCTAGTGAACTTTCTTGTGCTCGAGCGAACTTTGAGAACTTCTAGTACTTTTGCAAGTCTGCAAAACTATTGGGAGTATGGCATTATTCGCTCGAGCGGTGTTTATTACGCTTAAGCGGTCTTGGCTCAAACGGTCCTTCTTGCGCTCGAGTGGTTAGCCTTTGTTTGCAAAACTTTGGGGAAGGTGTCATTGTGTGTTCGAGCGGTACTTTGTTCACTCAAGCGGTCTCACTTTTTGTGTCTAGTCGATCGAGCGGTGTTTTGGTCACTCGAGCGGTCTGCGCGTATATAAGATTGTAAAACTCATTCTTTGAGTCACTTTTTCATATCTCTCTCTCTAAACATTTCAAAAACCCTAAATCTAGACCTTCTCTCTCTAAAACTCGTTTTCAACCTCCAAATACTCTCAATCTATTGATCTCTACACCCTAGTCCCTTTGACAAAACGGTAGAAAGCAAAGTTAATTTTCGGCTTCATTGAGGTTTCTTCACATTCTTTCTCTTGTCTTCTAGCTTTGAAGTAGGGATTTCTCCACATTTTAGTATGCTTTTTAACTTGATTATTTGTCTTTTTAAAGAAATCTGGATATTGGAGATTTTTGAACAAATCTAGGGTTTTGGTTTGAAATCAAAAGAGGGGTTTTCAAATAGATTCTTGAAAATGGTTGTGGAATTGTAAACATGGTTGAGTTGTGATAAAATGATGTATTTTTATCCTTGGAATTGATTTATAAAGAAAAAGAGATTTTGCCCTAAAATGTAAATATTTGATTTTGTAAAGAGGAAATGGAAATGATGTTAGGTTTAATGGAATTGGAATGATGATGATGATAATGGTGGAGTTGGATATGCATTATCACTCACATCTTGTGATTTTGGAAAGTATATCTTTATTGGAAATTATCTATCTGTTTAGCGACATCTGTTTTGGGCTATCAATAGAGGATAGCTATGATTGTTGTAGAATTTGTATGAGAATTAAGTGAATTGAAACTAATTTCTCACCCATTTTCATTATGCATTGTTACATATTTAACACATTGAAAATGTACATTGTTTTGAGAAAAATAGGTAAATACCTTGGTGAATCTGGGTAGGGAGTGTAGTTGTGGTATTATGTTGGCCTGTGTATCCTTGGTGAAAGTGCAGAAACCTGCGCGGATAGGTGCCGAGCCTTCCGGTTAATACCGGTAAAAATGGTAATTGATAGTGCTTGTGTTGTCTACTTGCAGACACGTCCTAGAGATTTCCAATGTTGTATCCACTGTCCTGTTTTCTACTGTAAAGGAATTGATTTCATGAATTATGTTATAAATCTAGCATTACATGGTTTTGGAAAGAGATGTAAAATGTTTTGACATGAGCATTGCTTATGCATTCACCTTATAGCTTTATTAAGATTCATACACTGTGATAGAGTATCTCAACTGGGCTTTGGCTCACCCTATGTGGAAAACTATTTTCAGGTGCTGATGTTATGCCTCTGCCAAGGCCATAGCTTGGGAGGACTTGGAGCCAAGAGCTTCTTTTGTTATTGTTGTAAATATTTTCGGTCAAGCCTAAGGCTTTATTTGTATTGAGTTTCAAACTCACTTTTATTGTAACCAAGCATCGTCTTAGAAAGTTGTAGCCAATAGGGCATTCCTTTATTTGTTTAACTTTTATTTCATATTGTTTACCTTTTATTTCATATTGTTTACTTATGGCACATGCTATAGATTCAAGGTTAGGACTTATGAATGTATAACTGCATGTGTTACCATTTTGTGTTGTTATTTAATAATTGTCATGTGATAAGTTATTGTTATTTTTTCAGGACGTTACAACTTGGTATCAGAGTTATCGGGTTTGAATACTTTGGGATCGGGGGAAGTGGTTATTACCACAATGGGTTCTCTTGCTAGATGATATTAGGAATAACCTGGTATTCTATGTGATAACATGTTTATGGGACTAAGTAGGTATGGAATTTAATTTCTAAGATATTGATTGGGTCTATGAGTTTCTAGAAGTCATGTTAGAAGAGCACTTGATCACTACTATTTCTAACTGGAACTCTGGCAACGTTATGGGACGATCATTATCTAGAAAGGAAGTTCGTATGTGTTTATATGCCTATGTGCTTATGTGGAGTGAGTTAATTGTTGTTTATCGCATTAGGACAGAAGTGAGTTAGCTTCAAAACATTTGTAAATATGCTAATATCTAGTGTTACCTTCATTAGGATGTCAGGATGTGGACGTAGTGGTAGAAGGCATGGCAGGCCTAGACGGTAGAAAGTGCTGTTACCGGATGATATTCTGGCACATGAGGAAGGGGTTGGTCAGGCCAATGTGGCTGAACCAATTGGTCAGCAAGCCATGAGTGCTTTAGCCTGTGAGATGGTCGAAGCTTTGTGGGAATCCATGGACATTCTCAGAGTTGAGAATCAAGTCTAGGCCCATGTTGTTGAAACATGGTCATCCTTTTTGAAGAGATAGTTTTTTTGGTCAAATCTGGATGAGTTTTTGGGGGATCCAAAGGAGCCACTAAAGGCGGATGAGTAGCTAGAGCAGATGGTGAAGATGTTTGAGATGCATGGCATCAAGGATGATGGGCTGAGAGTGACCTTGGCATTCTTCCAGCTGAAGGGATATACGGGTTAGTGGTGGAAGTATGTGTGGGCGCATAGGGGTGACTTGGGAGGCTTTTGTCAATGCCTTCTAGGACAAGTTTTTATCTCCCACTGCGAGGGAGAAGTTGAGAGAGCAATTTCTAAAGCCCAAGCAGCTTAACACACATGTGGCCAAGTTTGAGGCTGTCTTTACTAGTTTATCAAGGTTTGCACCAGAACTCGTAGCGACAGAGGAACGCCGTTGTTTGGAGTTTGAGAAAAGGTTGAGGATCGAACTCCTTTTCAAGGTGGCCACGTCTATGATTAGAGATTATGGTCATCTTGTGGAGGTGGCTACTCACTTAGAGATCGTGATTTAGACTGAGGATGAAAGGATGAGGGTTTTCAGGTAGAGGAGTTAGGAGGTTTAGAGGGAGACTCGTGACAGCAAGAGGTAGAGGGGTTCCACATCACAACAGTCCCAGGGCGCACAGTCTAGATCTACTTTTTTTGTACTGAGTTTTTGGTCAGAGAGAGGTGGTCAGGATGGGATCACTTGTTTCAAGTGTGGTCAGTTCGGCCACAAGTCTTTAGTTTGCCTGCAGAGGGGTGGAGGGCAACAGTCTGTGTTGTCTTCAGCTCGTTCTCAGAGCTAGAGTCAGAGGAGAGGGCAGCCACCTTCTTGTTATTAGTGTGGGCAGTCGGGGCATTTGAGGAGGTTTTGTCCTCAGGCAGTTGGCACATCTGGTGTGTCTAGTTCAAGGTAAACACAAATCCATCAGCCTGCACCGTTAGCTAGATTTGTTGCCAGCACCTTCAGTAGTGAGAGGTAAATTATTATTCTGTAATGCTATTACCAATATGTTGATTGATACTAGTGCATCGCATACTTTTATTTCGTCTCCATTTAGATCAGCATTGGGGTTAGAAGTGGCTCAGTTAGCGTCTCCACTCAAAGTAAAGTCACCTATTGGTGGTGAGGTTGTTTTGAACCAGGGGTGTCGGGGTTGTGAGATAAAGGTTGTCGGTTGCCAACATCCTTTTCCTTTTGTGTTGATTAACATGTCAAGTTTTGATGTTGTTTTGGGCGTGGATTGGTTGTCATCCTATTGGGCCATTATAGATTGTTACTGTTAGAGGGTTACGATGTACACCTTGAGTGGTGATTGTTTTTATTTCTCGGGGGATCGAGTTGATAGGGCCTTGTTGTTAGTGTATGATCCACGTGGTCGGGGCAAGCTTAGTCTCCTTCTTGCTACACTCTTGGGTGTTAAGAGTGATGTGGTCTGAGTTGAGTTGCCAAGGGTAGTTTGTGAATACCTGGATGTCTTTTCCGAGGATCTCACTAGTTTACCACCTCACTGTAAGATTGAGTTTTCGATTGATTTAGTGCCTAGTACGACACCGATTTCCATGGCACTGTATAGATTAGCACTCACCGAGTTGTGTGGGTTGAAGATTCAACTCCAAGAATTGCTAGATAAGAGCTTTATTCGCCCTAGTACTTCGCCATGGAGAGCACTAACTCTCTTTGACAAGAAGAATGATGGCACATTGTGACTTTGTATTGATTACCGGAAGTTGAACTGGGTAACTGTTAAGAACAAGTAGCCACTACCTCGTATAGATGACTTGTTTCACCAGTTAAAGGGGTCTTGTTGCTTTTCTAAGATAGACTTGTGATCGGGTTATCACCAGTTGAGAGTGAAGGAAGAGGATAGCCAGAAAACGGCATTTCGTACACTGTATGGCCATTATAAGTTCTTCGTGATGCCTTTTGGGTTAACCAATGCACCGACTTTGTTTATGGATTTGATGAATTGAATCTTTTGTGCGTTCCTAGACCATTTTGTGGTTGTCTTCATTGATGACATTTTGATTTACTCACCCTCTGAGGAGAAACATGAGAAACACTTGCGAGTTGTGCTTGAGTTACTTAGAGCCCACAAATTGTATGCTAAGTTCGAGAAGCCTGAGTTTTGGTTGCAGAAGGTAAAATTCTTAGGCCATGTGGTATCCGGAGAAGGGGTGACCGTAGATTCTTCTAAGATAGAGGTAGTGCAAGATTGGGAACAACCTAAGAATTCCTTTGAGATTCGAAGTTTCTTAGGGTTAGCCGGGTATTACATTCGTTTTGTGAAGGATTTCTCTATATTAGTCTCACTGTTGACTAGACTGACGAGGAAGGGAATCAAATTTGTGTGGAGTGAAACTTGTGAGAAATCATTCAAGAGCATAGGCTTACCACTGCTCCAATGTTGATTATTTTGGAGAGAGGTTTGGGCTATTTAGTGTATTGTGATGTGTCTCGGGAAGGTTTGGGTTATGTCTTGATGCAAGAGGGGAAGGTAGTGGTATATGGCTCACGTTAATTGAAAACACACGAGAGAAACTATCCTACTCATGACTTAGAGCTAGTAGCACTGATCTTTGCCTTGAAGATTAGGAGAAATTACTTGCATGGTGAGAGGCTTGAGGTTTGAGGTTTTTTTCGAGCACAAGAGGTGACCACTTGTGCGGTGCTCCCAGTAGTTTGTCTTGCAAGTCAAAGGACTACTCAAGCGAACAATTGGTCGCTCGAGCAAAGATGAGGGGGTTTCCAGTATCTCATTTAGCAGACAGACATACTGAGAGGTTTCATTTACCACTTGAGCAGTGAAAATACTGCTCAAGCAGTTTGCACAATATCAGCCACTTAAAAAGTGTCTTTTAGATCAATTTTCTGTACTTTTCTTTTCTCTCTTCTTTCCTTTCCCTCTAGCTCAGAAAACCCTAGCTATTTCTCGCTAGAAATCTCTCATTACACTAAGACTTAAGCTAAAAGCTCTTGAAAAAAGTGAAGTTCACTTGGAAATCTTGAATTCTACTGATTGGATTAGGATTCTTCAAAGAGTTCCTCAAAAACCTAGCTTCTTTGTCTTGATTCTTGAGGTATGACTACTTTTAACCTTGTATCTTTTTTATTTGAAGATGATTATGTGGTATTTCCATGACATGGATGAGTTGATGAATAATTGGGTTTATAAATTGAATTTTTTTACAAAAATAGTATTTTTCCTACAATTTTCTTAAGATTTCTACTTTTAGCCATGGATTATGGAAGTTTTTTATGAAGATTGATATTATATATGTTGGAGGGGCTAAAGGCCCAAATTCCATTTAAATAAAAAAAAATAAAAAAAACCCTAAATTTGAAGTTTTAGAAATAATGAAATGAAAACGAAATTGATCCTTAATTCTTTAAATTGATGATTGGCTTTTAATATTAAAGTGGTGTTTGAATGGAAAATTGTGAACTTGGAATGTTCTTGAGATGGTGGATATTGTCACTTTATATTTGCCATAATTGCTTGGATGGTGAAAGACTACTTTTATGTTAATGAATGTATGAATACTTTGAAACTTTGAAAAGATTATCAGGGGGAGGTAAAATAGCATATGAGTTCGGGTAGAGAGTCGAGTCTTGGTTTGAGTTGTGTTATATATTTTGGTACCCGCGGGGAGTCAAGGTGCCCAATTGCCCTGTCTTATGCTTATCACCGGATGAATGTAGGAAATGTTTTAGGGTGTCCACAAGCCTGCTGTTTCTAGAGTTGGCAAATGTGGAGGAACGGGGTCTTGGGTGCCCAACGTCCCACCATTTCTGGAGTCGAAAAATGTGGGATTGTACTTTCCATATACTTATATGTATGTATTTTCATACTTACAGTTTATGGCTCTTGTATCTAGACATCATAGCATATTTATACCCCGTGATTTTGAAAGGAAATAAATTAGTCATGAACAATGTTTAATCTAATCTCCAAATTTTTACGAAGAAACAGATATGGGTTTTCTCATCCATTGCATTGCATGATCATATGTATCTCAATTAATTATATAATCTATTAATGGTATTTCCTACTGGGCAATTGCTCACCTCAAAACTAACAACCTTTCAGGGAATGATGTCGATGTGTTACCGAAGTGACTAACATGGAGAAGTAATTGTGGATAGGAGTATAGAGGCTCCTTTTTGTGCTAAATGATGAAGCCATGGGCTATTTTATGCGGAGTTAGAACTCCACCTTTTGTGAACTCAAGGAGATTCGTTTAAAGATGTAAGCCTTTAGAGCATTTTGTTTGTCTCCTCTCTTATACTTGAACTATCGATTCTTTTGATACCATGTTTAAACAATGACGTAACCATTTGAGTAGTTCAAGGAAGAAGAGAAACTGTGATATGTGTAATAGATTATTTAATACTTTGAATTATCCTTATTGGTCATGATATTCTTGATTTAGCATCATGAATGGTGGTGAAATATCGGGGCGCGACATGATCCTCAGTAATATTATCATAGGAAGTAGAAAGACAAATAACAACGTTATCAGGAATATTATAGAGAGTTCTAAACTCCATAATATTTTCCTCAAACTC
>NW_021029328.1:19966-134252 GCF_004153795.1 Camellia sinensis | reverse complement strand
TCTATTTTTTGTTTTTTTTTTTTTTTTTTTGGTGTAAAATGGTGATCGGGGTGAGCCCCGACATGAATAAAATAAGTTGGTGTGCAGTTCATCTTCTTCCTCGGTGTTGTTTTTTTTTTTTTTTTTTTTTTTTTTTTTTTTTTTTTTTTTTTTTTTTTTTTTTTTTTTTTTTTTTTTTTTTAAAAAAAAAAAAAAAAAAAAAAAAAAAAAAAACCAAAACATCACATCATATGGAACCCACACACCAATTAAAGCTATTAGAACTCCTAATTTAGAGCTCCCAATCTTTTTTCTTCTTTTTGTTATCAATCTGGGTCTTGGTTTTCTCCATTTTTGTTTTATTTATTTGTGCTTTATAATTGGTTTTTTATTATAAATTCTTTTTTTCTGTTACTTTATTGTAAAAAATAACAAAAAATGTTGATACTATTAAATAATTTAATTTATATTGTTAGTTTACCTTTTAAAATTGTGTCCGATTACAAAGAAATAATATATATCTAATTCCTATTGGGATTTTGGACAAAGGAGATATACATTATCAACCATAACTGCAAGTATAACAAAGAGAAAATATGAATTGTATTTTGTTTATGTAATTGAACACAATTTTTAAGGATAAAACTAGAAATGTACAAACCCAATAAAGTGAACAATTTATATTATTAAAACATCTACGGAACTGTTGGCTTATTTTTCCTACGAAGGAAAATATCATAAATGCGAGCGTGCCAGCAAGGATTGAAAAATCCTTACAGATTAAATTTAAGCCAATTATCAAGCGATTGCGTTGACGGTTCTTTTGCCTCAACAAAGAGGACTTCAAAATTGCCAAGTGTAGAGAAAAGAAAAAGTAAAAGAAGAAAGAGGGATGGAGAAGGACGATTGAGTGAACAATCAAAGTAATAATTACTTACCTCTACTCCTATGCTTCGAAAAGGAAGTGCATAAAATGCATCGAAATGGAAATGCTGAAAATAAATGCTTCGAAATATAAATCTATGTTAAACTACTCCTAAGATAAGGAAAATGACAAGAAATATTGAAATCGAGTGTCTTTGATTTAAGTTCTGGATCTTTACAATGTAGCCATTAATGGCTACTTATAGAGGAAAAAATACAGCAATAACTACTTAGTAACTATCCATTTCTTCCATCTTTATTCTTGTCTTGCCATGTGTCCTTCCACTCATCCACTTTGTCCTTCCACTCATCCACTTTGTCCTTCATATTCTCCATCATCTCTATAACTTCTTTTAACTTTCAAATGAATAAAAGGATGCCACGTGTCTTGCAAAAAATTACAGATTTATGGTGCTAACATTACCCCCCGCGGCCCTTAAAAATGATGTTTACTTGAATTTTTGAAGGGCCGAACCAAGCACATGACTAATCTAAGCAATTAAATGCTTCGAATAATATCAACAAAGTGCTTCGAATGATATAATAGCACCAATGAAGTGTTTCGAATGAGTATGAAATTATGACTAGATGTCTCGAATGCTAGCTATTACGGACTAGTAAAAAGCTTCGAAGGTGGTACAAAGGACCAAAATCATCTTTCGAAGGTTGAAAGTGCCGACAAAGGACAAATTACATCCTTAGAAATACTCGGCAAAGTTTCGAAGGTTCACAACCACCATTATTGTTTCTTCGAAGCTGTTAATGCAAGATGGAGTGCTTCGAAGCTTACAAAATTATGGCCAAAGAGCCTTCGAAGCAGCTTTTGGCCAACATTGTAGTTATTCACATTTTGTATGTTCTGGTTCATACATAATTAATGAAAATATTAATTTTGTGCTTCGAACCAATTATTAATTCTTCGAAGACACCAAAACTGTTGTTCTTCGAACCAACTTATCATGCCAAAAACAGGCATTATTCGACAACTAATTAATTGTCATTTTACATATATTTGAAGAGATGTACACATTTCGAAAGTTTTCAAAGCTTTATACAGTTTCGAAGGTGAAGTAATCAACCTTCGAAACAACTCTTGATGTTTCGAATGTATCTTCGATGCTTTGATTGTGTACATACAAACAACTGGCCATCAATTTGAAAAGATAAGCAATTCTCAACCATTTATTTAAATGCACAGGCTTTCTCTAGCCAAATTCATGCATTTTAAATGGTCATCCCTTGTTCTTAGTGCTTCGAACTCATAAGAACAATTTGTTAATTTTATTAGCCACATCATCAAAATTATATTTTGATGTGAACCACAAATCCAAAAAGGATTTTGAACACCAAAAGTCATGGTATGGTGTGACCATGAAAATTCATACTTTTTGACATTTTGAAAAATGTCAAAATTTTTGAATTCATGAACAGTGGCTTGTTGAGAAGGACGATTGAGTGAACAATCAAAGTAATAATTACTTACCTCTACTCCTATGCTTCGAAAAGGAAGTGCATAAAATGCATCGAAACGGAAATGCTGAAAATAAATGCTTCGAAATATAAATCTATGTTAAACTACTCCTAAGATAAGGAAAATGAAAAGAAATATTGAAGTCGAGTGTCTTTGATTTAAGTTCTGGATCTTTACAATGTAGCCATTAATGGCTACTTATAGAGGAAAAAATACAGCAATAACTACTTAGTAACTATCCATTTCTTCCATCTTTATTCTTGTCTTGCCATGTGTCCTTCCACTCATCCACTTTGTCCTTCATATTCTCCATCATCTCTATAACTTGTTTTAACTTCCAAATGAATAAAAGGATGCCACGTGTCCTGCAAAAAATTGCAGATTTATGGTGCTAACAGGAACACAAAAGGTGTTCATGACTTAAACTTTTTGAAGCCATCAAGTCATCTTATACAGTTTCATGGAGTTGATGTTTAAAATTGCAGTGCACAAGTTAAGCTGTTTCTGAGTTTTTCGATGCCCAGGATAAACCATTAAATTAGGGGCAGAGTCAGGATTACACTAGAGGAGTCAAAAGTAAAGTATTAAATAAGTCTAAGAAGTTAGATCAAGTCTAATTTAGACGATTAAAATGAACAAATCACTATTAAAAGAAAGCTAAAAATAATTACAAAAATGTATTTCATGAACTTAAATTTCAGTAATTTATCACTAGAAAAATGCAAATAAGAAATAATATCACACAATTCATCCAGTAAATGAATGATAATGAATTATAGATACGTACACAAAATTTTAAAATTATCATATACTAATAAATGAAAGATGAAAGGACTTTGGTGCTTTTTTTGCAAGAAATAAAACAAGCATAACTATGGTACACTATTAAAAATGCATACAATATGTAACGCCCTCAAAATATACCCATTATATGTATATCATCGACATGCATTATTTAAAGAAAACAATTTATTAATTCATTCATCAGAGTATTACGAAAGAAAAACATTACATGTAACATCAAATTAAATGCCCTATGGGCTTACATCTTTCCAAGCCAACACTTGGACACAAAATATGAGTTCTAGCTCAAATACAAATAAAGCCCTAGGCTTGATTATTTATCAAATAAAAACAAACAACTAAAGATAGTCTTCACAATCCAAATCCTTCCAAGCTAAGTCCTGGGAGGTAGCTTATCACCTGGACCTGAAAATGATGTTCCCATAAAGGGTGAGCCACAGCCCAGTAGAAATATACTAAACCAAATATAAGCATTGAATAAAGCATCAGTATTTAATAGATGGTTAACCAGGATAATCAATTACATCATCAAACAGTCTCATGACACTAATGTCTAAAACTCGTTTTACTTTCCAACATTATCAATACTTTGGGTAGATTTATAATGGGCCAAAACTACATATAAAAAAAATATTGTATATTATAGTTTGTAAGCAGCTCTGAGTTAAAAGTACTCTTCCCAAGTCCGTTCTATATTATAATCGGATTTTTAAAAAAAATTCACAACCTGATCCAATGAGTCTAAACTAGAATCACAAGCCCTATCAATAAGAGCCTGGATTTGTTCAAGCTGAAAATCTTAGCTTCACGGTGAAATTAATCTATTTATTGAATAAATTTAGACTTATTTATTAGGTAATTTAAAGTGTTCATTTTATACAATTAACTAAAAAAACTATTTATGTAAAAAATTAAGTTGATCTAATATCAATTATTATACTTTTATATTATTTTTTTTGTGTGGGGCTTACATGTTTTTAAGAGTGGACCGTACATATGTTACAACATATTTTGATTTAATCATGTGATTATTTATGTTTGGTCAACTCAATTTTTTACATATATATTCTTTTCAGCATGTCATCTGCGATGAACAATTCAGATCATTAACATGAGTACAAATTAATCTCACAATGCGCTAACTTCACCCGTAAAATTGAGATCATCAATTTTAACAAATTCAAACTATATAAATTATTGGCGAGCTTAACTGGCCATCGAACCTATGTTACTTTTTCATTCACAAATTTCTTATTAAATCTAAGATCCAATTTCATTCACAAATTTCTTATTGGTCGACAATGATTTAATTAGCTACACATTCTTTACCTTGCGTGCTATAGCTTTTACCTAAAAAGAAAGGCCTCCTTCATGTGATGAGCTATCGTTAATATACATCGAAACAAGAGGAGGTGAAATTCTGAACCATAGAACATACTACAAATCTTTCATTCTTGGAGAAACAAAAAGTAGAAGATGTACAAATAATTCAATGAATAAGTCTCTTCAATCTTTCATGCACTCTTGAAGTCTCTATCCCAATTCTTGAATATAAAACCTGCAAATCATCAGCCAACGTTTTGTTAGCATTATGGTTGATGAACCCACTGCCAACATAATGCAATGAAAATTACCATTTCTATTTAATAAGGATTGGACTTTTTTCAATCTTAGGGTCTGTGAGACTTATCATGGATTCTGTTTCGATGATCTAACTATTTATTTTGTAAAGTTTTTCCTATATATCATTAATAGAAAAAAAATAGGTCTATCTGATAATTACAACATTTTTATTTTATTGTATTTGTTTAAAAAAATTAACAATAAGTATATTTTTTAAAATAAGCCATTCATTTATTTTTTTTTAAACACAATAAAATAAAAATATTATGGATCGACTTAATTTTTTTAAAAAAAATAATACACACAAAAAATCTTACAAAATGAACAGTTTAAATCATTTAACGAATCCCATAGACCCCAATATATGATAAAATTCAAATATTGAACTTTGATATAATCCCCATCCATTAATAATATTGTTACATGGATTATATAATATGATTATCTCTTGTAATCTCTTGCAACAAAATATGTGATGCATTTAGAGGCACCCAATCCTTTTTGCATTGACATGTGGAGTAAAAGGCTCAACCAACCCACAGCTTGGACAGTGAGAAGATGATAGATTCAAAATTTGAGTAGATAAAATAATTGCCTCCTTTGTTATAATCTAACTTAGGCTTCGTTTGGCAAGTCATGGTTTGGGTTTTTTTGGCTATTTTAGCCACAAAAAACAAAATAGGCTATTTTAGTCATAACAAACAAAACATCACATCCAACCCATAATCATTACATTTTTTTCTCACAAAAAAACTCAAAAAAGCCAAAAAGTCAAAAAGCCCTTCCCAAACTAAGCTTTTAAGCCCAGGCTAAAATAGTCAAAAAAGTGAAAAAATCAACCCACTTCCCAAACGAAGGCTTAATGTCTATTTCAATAGAGGTTGTAAAATTTGTCTGTACCTTGTAGTGGTCCTTGACCAGATAGAAAAATGATTTAGACCTCTAAAAAGAGAGTTCTAATATAGTATTAATTTGTCTTTTTCTTCTTCATATTTTGTCTTTTACCTCATTATTATTATTATTATTATTTTTTTAATATGTGGCCAGCTCATTAGAACTGTATTGTAGCAGCTCTAATTAGAGCTCTGCAGCACTGCCGTAATAAGAACTAGGTGCTCGTGACTTGAGACTTTTCAAAACCATCTAGTCTTTTTAGACTTCGTTTGGAATGTGAGTTGACTTTTTAACTATTTGTCTATTTTAGTTCGGTGCTAAAAAGTCTCATTTGAGATAAGTTTTTGGCTTTTTTGACTTTTGTGAGAGAAAAAATGAAATAATTATAGGTTAGATGTGACATTTTGTCATATTTTGCTAAAATAGCCTATTTTGTTTTATAAGGCTATTTTAGCCCCACTGTTCTTCCCAAACAAGCTCTTATATAGTCTATAAAACTCTAAGTAGTGTTTGGTAGAGTTTTAGAATTATGATTTGAGAATAAAATTATATTTTGAGTTTGTGAGTTTTGGAATTATGATTTGAATGTAAAAAATTTATTTGGTTATGAGTTTTGAAAATAGTTTTGAATTGAGTTTGAAATTTTTTATGTGATATATGATATTTGATTAAAAAACTTCCAACTCATAACCAAATACACAATCCAAAATTCTATTCAAAGCACATAAAAAAATTTAAAATTTCAAAAATATTTTTTATTTAAAATATAAAAATAACTGGTGCAAAAAAAAAAAGAACGTTTTTCTGGTCAACTGGTCGGACGACCGACCAGACATCTGGGGAAACATCCGAGAGGATGGCTGAGTAGATGTATTTGCAAAAGTGAGTGTGAAATCAATTTTAAAAATTGTAACCAATCACCACACTCAAACCAATGAGTGAAATTAAAGTTAAAAAAGCTCTACCAAATAGAGCTAATCTTTCAACATTAGCATCAAATTACATTCCGCACTCAAGTTATGGGCACAACTCTTGTGATGTTATTTGCTCTTTTTTATAAATAGGGCCAGAGTCAAGATTACACTATTAGAGGAGTCAAAAGTAAAGTATTTAATAAGTCTAAGAAGTTAGATCAAGTTTAATTTATACGACTAAAATGTACAAATCACTATTAAAAGAGAGCTAAAAGTAATTACAAAATTATATTTCATGAACTTAAATTTTAATAATTTATCACTAGAAAAATGCAAATGAGAAATAATATCACACAATTCATCTAGTAAATGAATGGTAATGAATTATAATACGTACCCAAAATTTTGAAATTATCATATACTAATAAATGAAAGATAAAAATACTTTGAGGGTTTTTTGTTTTTTTATAGAAAATAAAACGAGCATAACTATAATACACTCTTATAAATGCATATAGTATGCCTTTTCAAAACTATACTACAATGATTAAAAACAAAATCACAATAGTTAAGTAACTTTTTCACCATAATAGTATGTAATATTTTAATATTCATAACATTATCATATTAGTTTGTTATATAACCATAATAATTTGCAACTAAAACTTCTTTTATGGGGCATCCATTCCTAACATAATTATAATAATTTGTATTTACACTATAAAAACTCATAATGATTCTACAAAATATACAAAATATTATACCCATATTTTAACAATCCCACCAACTTAACAGGTCAAGACCTCCTAAAACCCCACTAAAATAGAGGCCCTTTATATGTAATATTTTATCTCATTCTCGTTTGACTCCCTCTAACTGTCTCTTTTAAAAATAACTATATACTTCTTACACGATTTTAGATTAATTTGTTATGTTTGGCAATAGATTTTTGGTTAAAAAAGCATAAAAGACAAAATTAGCTACATAAGTTAATAAGATAAAATATTACATCAAAACCATAATTATTATATTTTTTCTCTCACAAAAGTCAAAAAAATTAAAAACAAAAATTAAACGAGGCACAAATAGCTAAAAAACTAAAAAACTAAGTTATTTTAACTCTTTCCAAACGAAGACTACCACCATTAAATTTTACTTGCAAAAAACACTTGTACAAACTTGTACAATATGTAATTGATATAAATGTATTTTTTTGGTATCACCATCTCACACTTTACCTGAGTATTTGATAATTTTTTTTGATAAATTATTTGATAATTCTATCATTGGTGTAACGCCCTCAAAATAACCCATAATCAAACATTCAAGACATGCTTAGACATAAGAGAAATAAGCATAATTATATTTCATCAGAGTATTCATTACAAAATGTATTACATGTTGACAACAAAAGTAAGTGCCCTACCGGCTTACAACTTTCCAAGTCCACACTTGGTTACAAAAAGAGAGTACTAACTCTATACAAAATGAGGCCTTGGCTTGATATACATGTAATACAAAAAGGAAATCACAAAAAGATGTCCCAGCCACTAAGCCTCTCAAGCTACGTCGTTGGAGGTGGCATGCTACCTGTACCTGAAAATGATGTCCCATATAGGGTGAGCCAACGCCCAGTAGAGATATGCTAAATATAATATGAGCAATAACTAAAACATTAGCATTTGATAAATGTTTAACTCACATAAATCAATTCACAGTCCATTACAATTACATGACAATGTGTCCATGTTTCATCCCATTTTCGATTTCCTATCCAATTTCTCAATTCATAACACTGGCTCAGAACCTGGCCATATACTTTAAATGAGATTACATCTCATATCAATAATTCTTCCATTTCAACAATTCAAAGGAGATAACAACTCATATCAAACACTTCCATAAGTCACAATAGATACGCAGATTCGCTGTATCAATGATACATAAAACACTTCCATACTTTACAAATGATACACAGATTTGCTGTATCAATGATTCAATAGATACACGTTTTTGCTGTATCAATAGAGTCCATCCCCTATCTCCTCTTACATAACAACCGGTTTAGGAGTCCATCCCCTATCTTCCCCTAAACCGTGGAGTACATCTCCTATCTCCTCCCACACAACACAATGTATATAAACACATATCATATACATAATTAATCAATACATAGATGTGATGCATTATTCCAACTGTCATTTTCGATGACATATTCAATTGATTAGTTTTAGTTTGCCTAATCATCATGCATTGTCTACAACAATCAAGACTATCCTCCACTGATAGCCCAAAGCATTTATTTCTAAACAGATAATAAATGCCTCAATAGATATATATTCAATATTTTCAAAGTGAGCGATTAATAAATCCAACTCCACCATTCAAACTCATATAATGCAAATTTCATCATTTCCACCTCAATTTCATATGTCCATCACATTCCCAAATTAATTATATCAATTAATTTATAACAAAAATTAGGGTTTTTTTCCCTCTTTCTCAACTTTGGCCCAAAGGCACAAATATCAACAACCAACAACAATACCATCATTTTAAGACCCAAATTACATATTTATGAGTCAAAATAATAAAACTCCTTTTTCACACCTTTGAAACCCTAACACCCAAAATTACCCAAATCAAACCATTTATACAAAAAGCTCAACATCTATGTTAAAGCACATAAGAATGAGTAGGAATCCCTACCTCAAGAGATGAAACTCAATGGAGATGATGGAGAAATCTCGAACTGCTCCAAACCAAGAAAATTTCGGATCAAAAGGAAGCCCAAACCAAGCTCTACACTTTTTATAAAGACACTAAGGGAGTAGATCACTCAAGATAGATCAATCCCTAGAGAGAAGGTGAAATGTAGAGAGAGAGGCTCTCAAAATGGGTTTTTGGAAAAGTAAGAGAGAGAGTGGAAGTTGAAAAGTGATCTAAAAAGACCCAGCTGATATCTGATATACGTATGACCCGCTCGAGTGGAGAATAGGACGCTCGAGCGTCAAGCACAAAAAACTGGACCCGCTCGAGCGCCAAGACACGACTGCAAAACACACCCGCTCGAGCGCAAAGGGAAAGCTGCTCGACTGTAGATTTCCCCCTTCCAGTACTTTTACAGACAATGAAGTACCCACTCGAGCGCCAAGATACCCGCTCGAGCGTGAAAAACACATCTACAGAAGTTTTGCAGAGACATGAAATGCTGAGAGTGTGTAAACCCCGCTCGAGCGCAAGAAGACCCGCTTGAGCGGACCACCTGAAAACTGGGCAACAAGGTTTGAAACTCAAACTCAACCAATCTGTAACACCCTGCCCAACACATCCTAAAACTCAAATATATGGGATTAAAGGATGACAACACGACATACACAACAACCAACTCCACGGAACCGAGTCCGGAACACAATAATCAAAGGAAAGGAAAGTCGGGATCGCTATAATTGGTCTTTGTCCAATATGAATCTGACACACCAAAGATTAGAGACAAGAGTTTCTACCCCCAAGAAGACGAAATGGCCTTGTTTCTACTGCCAAGAAGACGGAATATGGCAATTCACTGATGACTTGACTTGGACATAAATATTCTTATTTACATATTTTAATAATTTTTAATTATATACATTATATTATAATAATAATAATTATTATAACTAGGTGCTCATGACTTGAGACTTTTCAAAACAATCAATTCTTATACAGTTAATAAAACTCTATTCTTTTAACACTGGCATCAAAATTACATTCCATACTCAGAAGTTATGGGCACAACCTCTGGTGCTCTTGTAATGTTATTTGCTCTTTTTTTCATTGTGAGACTTGAGTTCATTTGTAGTAGTACAAATTCAAATGTGAGTTGCATAGCAAGTGAGCGAGAAGCTCTTATGAAAATCAAAGGAAATCTCAGAGATGAAGCAAACCGTTGATCCTCGTGGGTTGGAAAGGACTGCTGTACGTGGAAAGGAGTTGGCTGTAGCAATAAAACAGGCCATGTCGTGAAGCTTGATCTGCGTAATCCAATTCCTGCAAAGTTTGGACCCACCACGGCCTATGATGATCCACTTTTCAAAATGAACGAATTGAGTGGTCAGGTAAGTCCTTCCTTATAGCGATCCCAGTTGCCCCTTTACTGTTCTGTTGTATTCCGGACTCAGTTCCGTGGAGTTGGTAGTTGTATCTATCTTGTTGTCGTCCTTTAATTCCATTTGTTTGAGTTTTAGGATATTTTGGGCAGGGTTGTTACAGGTTGGTTAGGACTTGGTTTCAATTCCTTGTTGCCCAGTTTTTAGGCGATCCGCTCAAGCGGGTCTTCTTGCGCTCGAGCGGGGATTGCACACCCCCAGTATTTTGTGTCCCTGCAAAACTTCTGCAGGTGTGATTTCTACGCTCGAGCAGGTTTCCTGCGCTCGAGCGAGTCACGCTCGAGCGGGTTTGTTGGCGCTCGAGCGGGTAGTACTTTTTGGGTGTAAGTTCTAGGAGGGGGAAATCTACGCTCGAGCGAACTGGTTTTCGCGCTCGAGCGGATGTACTTTATTCTTGTGTCTCGGCGCTCGAGCGGGCCTTCTTGCGCTCGAGCGTGTACTGATTTTTGTTCTTGGCGCTCGAGCGTTGTGTTCTCCGCTCGAGCGGGAATGTCGTATATCAGTTGGCAGCTGGGCATTTTAAAATAAGTTTTTACATTCTCTCTCACTCTCTCGCTTACTTTTCCAAAAATCCATTTGAGAGCTTCTCTCTCTAAAACCATAACTTCTCTCTAAGTATTGATCTAGCTAGTTTGTTTTCCTCACCTTTGGTCTTTACAAAAGTTGGGTTGATCGTTGAGGGCTTTACCTTGATCCGAAAATTTTGAGTTTTGGAGCACGTTGAGTTCCGTCATCTTCTTCCCTTGACCTCCGAATTTCAGGTAGGGATTCCTACTCACAACTATGGGTTTTGACCAAGATATTTGAGTATTTTGTTAAATGGTTGATTTTGGGAAGTTAGGGTTTGAAAATGTTGAAAGGGTTTTTTGTTATTTTGATTCAAGAATATGTATTTTGGGTTTCAAAATAATGATTTTGTTGTTGGTTGTTGATATATAGGCAATTGGGTCAATATTAGGAAATGGGGTAGAAAACCCTAATTCGTCAAATAAATTGATTGGTATAATTAATTTGGGAAAATTGTGGACTTATGGAATTGAGTTGGAAATAATGAAGTTGGCTCATTATGTTGTGAAATGATGGAGTTGGATTTATAAATCGCTCACTTTTGAAAACATTGATATTTTATCTGTTGGAGCTTTTATTATTTGTTTAGAAATAATTGCTTGGCCTACCGGTGGAGGGTAGTTTTGATTGTTGTAGACAATGTATGATGATTAGGCAAACTAAAACTAATCAGTTGGATATGTCATAGAGTATGATGGTTGACAGAATACATTAACGTTATGTATTGATTGATTGTGTATATGACCTATGTGTATATACGTTGTGTGTGTGAGAGGAGATAGAGGATGTACTCCATGGTTTAGGGGAAGATAGGGGATGGACCTCTAAACCGGATGTTGTTTGGGAGGAGATAGGGGATGGACTCCACTGATACAGCTCATATGCTTGTCAGATAATGTGTTGATATAGCTCATATGCTTATCTTTGGAAGTGTTGATACAGGTCATATGCTTGTCATTGGAAGTGTTGATATAGCTAATATGCATATCTGTTTAAATGTGGATACAGCTTGTATGCTTATCTGTTGAGATGTTGATACAACTAGTATGTTTATCTATTGTAAAAATGGGAAATGTTTAATATGAGTCATTGTCTCATATAAGTGGTTGGCCAAGTTCTGAGCCGTTGATGTAAATTGTGAAATTGATAAGAAATGGAAATTGAAGTGAAATGGAAATGGGTTATGAATTGGTTTATGGAAATTGAACATTTATCAATTGCTAATGTCTTAGTCATTGCTCATACTGTGTTTAGCATACCTCTACTGGGCGTTGGCTCACCCTTTTTGGGACATTACTTTCAGGTACAGGTAGCATGCCGCCTCCAAGGACATAGCTTGGATGACGATGAGAGTTGAAGACTCTTTTTTTTTGATTAATTTGTTTGTATTACATGTACATCAGGCCAAGGGATTATTTTGTATAGAGTTAGTACTCTTCTTTTGTGTAACCAAGTGTTGACTTGGAAAGCTGTAAGCCCATAGGGCATTTGCTTTTGTTGTTAACATGTAATACAGTTGTAAGAATTACTCTGATGAATAGAAATGGTTGGTTTCTTTTATATCAATGCATGTCTAAAATGATGGGTTTATGTATTATTTTGAAGGGCGTTACAACTTGGTATCAGAGCGTACCGGGTTCGAATACTTTGGGAACGTGGGAAGTGATTAGGATCACAATGGGTTTGTCTCGCTTGATAGAGACTTAGATGTAGTGTCATATGCTATGCGCTTAATTGATAACATTCTTATGTGACTATGTGGGTATGGGATTTAATTTCTAGGATGTTGATTGGATCCTTGGGTTTCCGGGAGTCTTGTTGGAAAAGCACTTGATCAATGCTGTTTCTAACCGAAACTCTAGTAACGCCTCGGGACTATCATTATCCAGAAATGAAATTTGTGATTGCTTACGTGATTATGTGCTTACGTGGAGTGAATTACAGTTGTCCATGCGTTAGGACGCGAGTGTTATAGCTTCGGCACATTTGTGAATGTGCTAATAGTCTTGGTTACCTTTATTAGGATGTCAGGACGAGGACGTGGTAGGCGTGGCAGGCATGGTAGGCAGGAGGTGCCTTTACCGGATGATATTCCGGCACAGCAAGAGGGAGTTGGTCAAGCCAACGTAGCCGAGCCAGCGGGTCAGCAGGCTATGGGCGCCTTGGCCCGAGAGATAGCGGTAGCTTTGGGTATTCTCAGAGCTGAGAATCAGGTTGTTGAGGCAGGACCTTCTTTCTTGAAGAGGGAATTCTTCCGGTCTAACCCGGACGAGTTTGTTGGGGATCCGAAAGAGCCACTTAAGGCTGACGAGTGGTTGGAACAAATGGAGAAGACGTTCGAGATGCTTGGCATCGAGGACGGACCTTAAAGGTGACCTTGGCATCCTTCCAACTGAAGGGAGATGCGGGTCAATGGTGGAAGTACGAGAAGGGCAGTGCTGGTGGTGCATGGGAGGCGTTTGTGAATGCTTTCCAGGGGAAGTTTTTATGTTCAGCTGCAAGGGAGAAGCTGAGGGAACAGTTTTGCCAACTTAAACAGCAGGGCTTGTCAGTGGCCAAGTTTGAGGCTACTTTTACTAGTCTGTCCAGGTTTGCACCTGAACTGGTGGCGTCCGAGGAACGCCGTTGCTTTGAGTTTGAGCGGAAGTTGAGGCGTGGACTCAAGCTGAGGGTTGGAGGGTCGTTTATCCGGAAGTATAGACGTTTGGTGGATGCTGCAGCTCATATGGAGCTCATGATGCAGGAGGAGGATGAGGGGCAGAAAGGCTCCAAGAGGAGCCAAGATGGTCAGGGTGACGGCAGGAGACAGAGGGGTTCTAATCGTCAGCAGTCTCAGGGTGGTTTGGCTAGATCGACTTTTTCAGTGCCGAGTGCGGGCTCTGGGAGAGGTAGTTAAGGAGGCTTGACTTGTTTTGCGTGTGGCCAGCTGGGTCACAAGTCTTCGGTTTGCCTGCAGAAGGGAGGGGGTCAGCGAGCTGCTTTTTCTTCAGCTAGACCTCCGGGCCAGAGTCAGGGTAGGGGCCAGCCTTTGTCTTGCTATCAGTGTGGTCAGCCTGGGCACCTGAAGAGGTATTGCCCACAGTTGAGTGCCACTTTAGGAGCGTCTGGTTCTAGGCAGACGCAGGGTTATTAGCCAGCTCAGTCTGTGCAGGCCTCGAGGGCCAATCCGGGAGCTTCGTCGTCCCAGTCAGTGCAGCAGTCTTTTGCTCCTAGAGGTGAGCAGGTGGATCAGGGACCTACAGGGCGCGTGTATGCTGTTACCGCGCAGGACCTAGTACCGGCTCTATCAACAGTGAGAGGTACCTTTCTGTTTTGCAACTCGGTTGCTAGTGTATTGATCGATACGGGTGCATCTCATTCTTTTGTATCTGCTGCATTTGCATCTGTTTTGGAATTGGAGTTGGCACCGTTATCATCTCTTATATGTGTAGTATCGCCTATTGGTGGTGAGTTGATCTTGAAACAAGGTGTTAGGGGTTGTGATATAGAGGTCGCCGACCATAAGCTTCCTTTTCCTTTTATTGTCATGCCCATGAAGGGCTTCGATGTTATTTTGGGTACGGACTGGCTATCGTCATACCGGGCTGTTATTGATTGCTACCACCAGAGGGTCACGGTTTGTACCTTGAGCGGGGAGTGTTTCCATTTCTTGGGGAATCGGGTTGGTAGTGTGTTGCCATCGATGTATGATCCGCGAGGACGGAATGAGCTTAGGGGTCTACTTGCTAGCTTTATGAGCGGTGAGTGTGACGAGACCCAGATTGTTTTGCCGAGGGTGGTTTGTGAGTATTCAGATGTTTTTCCCGAGGATCTCGTTAGTTTGCCACCTCACCGAGAGATAGAGTTCTCTATTGATTTAGTGCCTAGCACAGCGCCGATTTCTATGGCACCTTATCGTTTTGCCCCAGCCGAGTTGAGTGAGTTAAAGATTCAGCTCCAGGAATTGCTAGATAAGGGTTTTGTTCGCCCTAGTGTTTCGCCGTGGGGAGCACCGGCCCTCTTTGCTAAAAAGAAAGATGGTGCCTTGAGACTGTGTATAGACTACCGGAAGTTGAATCGGGCTACGGTCAAGAATAAGTACCCTATGCCCCGTATAGATGATTTGTTCGACCAGTTGAAGGGTTTCCGTAGTTTCTCTAAGATAGACTTGAGATCGGGTTACCACCAGTTGAGGGTCAGGGAGGAGGATATTCCGAAAATGGCATTCCGTACGCGGTATGGCCATTATGAGTTTCTGGTGATGCCGTTTGGGCTCACCAATGCACCGGCTGTCTTTATGGATTTGATGAACCAGATCTTCCGGGAATTCTTGGATCGATTTGTAGTCGTTTTTGTTGACGACATTCTTATCTATTCGCCTTCTGAGGAGGAGCACGAGGAACACTTAAGAGTGGTGCTTGAGTTACTTAGAGCCCATAGGCTGTATGCCAAGTTTGGGAAGTGTGAGTTCTGGCTAGGGGAAGTCAAATTCTTAGGCCATGTGGTATCCGGGGAAGGGGTGTCTGTAGATACATCCAAGGTTGAGGCAGTGCAAGATTGGGCACAACCTAAGAGTGTTTTTGAGATCTGCAGTTTTCTAGGATTAGCTGGGTATTACCGTCGATTTGAGAAAGATTTCTCCAGCCTAGCTTCGCCGTTGACTAGATTGACGCGAAAAAGGGGTCAAGTTTGTATGGAGTGAGACTTGTGAAAAGTCGTTCCAAGAGTTAAAGGTTAGATTGACCACCGCTCCGGTTTTGATTATTCCGGAGAGAGGGTTGGGTTACGCGGTTTATTGTGATGCCTCACGAGAGGGTTTGGGTTGTGTGTTGATGCAAGAGGGGAAAGTGGTAGCTTATGGCTCACGTCAGTTGAAAATACACGAGAAGAATTACCCTACACACGACCTAGAGTTAGCAGCAATGATCTTTTCCTTGAAGATTTGGAGGCACTACCTTTATGGTGAGAGGTTCGAGGTGTTCTCGGACCACAAGAGTTTGAAGTATTTGTTTTCACAGAGGGACTTGAATTTGAGGCAGAGAAGGTGGATGGAGTTCATTGAGGACTATGATTTTGAGTTGCACAATCACCCGGGAAAGGCCAATGTTGTGGCCGATGCCCTTAGTAGGAAATCCATTAGTGATGTAGCTTGTATAGCCATCTGGGAATGTGAGATGTTGGGTGCGCTTGGCGAGCTTGACTTGCTTCTGGGCGAATCTGTTGAGGTTGCGACCTTGTCTTCTGTTGTTGCGCAGCTTACACTTGTGACACGAGTGTTAGAGGCACAGCGAGGTGACCTTGAGGTAGAGTCCTTCCAAGAGAAGATCTCCAGTGGGAAAGTTGAGAAGGGTTTGATGGTGTATCCCGACCAGAGTGTGAGATACCGAGACCGTTTGTTTGTGCCGGAGTCTTGCCGAGAGGAAGTACTCCGAGAGTTCCATCATTCACGCCTTGCGGTGCATCCGGGAGGCACTAAGATGTACAAGATTTGGGTCGCCAGTTTTGGTGGCGGGGTATGAAGAGAGATGTGGCTGTTTTCATGTCGAAGTGCCTTACTTGCCAGCAAGTGAAAGCCGAGAATCAGAGGCCAGCGGGTTTGTTGCAACCCTTGCCTATTGCCGAGTGGAAGTGGGAGCATGTCACTATGGACTTCGTTGTAGGTCTTCCGAGGACTCCGCGGGGTAGTGATGCCATTTGGGTGGTTGTAGACCGGTTGACTAAGTCGGCGCACTTCATTTCCATGCGCGTGAGAGATTCGGTAGATCATCTCGCCGACTTGTATATTCGGGACATAGTGAGATTGCACGGGGTCCCAGTGACGATCGTCTCAGATAGAGATCCTCGTTTTACTGCCAGGTTGTGGCAGAGTTTGCAGAGTGCCTTGGGCACTAAGTTGACCTTTAGTACGGCTTATCATCCTCAGATTGACAGGCAGTCCGAGCGTACTATTCAGATCCTTGAGGATATGCTTCGAGGTTGTGTCCTTGACTTTAGTGGGACATGGGAGAGGCACTTGCCCTTGGTGGAGTTTGCCTATAAAAACAGTTTTCAGTCTAGCATCGGTATGGCACCGTTTGAGGCCTTGTATGGCCGACCGTGTAGGTCTCCAGTGTGTTGGGCCAAGGTGGGTGATGCACCTTTGTTGGGTCCGGAGTTGGTTAGGGAGACGACGCAGAAAGTTGAGCTTATCCGTAGGAGGCTTGTTACAGCCCAGAGTCGCCAAAAGAGCTATGCCGACCGTAGGAGGAGGCCTTTGGCGTTTGAGGTAGGTGATCATGTTTTCCTAAAAATATCACCTAGGCGAGGTTTGATGAGGTTTGGGAAGAGTGGGAAGTTATCCCCTCGGTTTATTGGTCCCTTCGAGATCCTTGAGAGGATTGGGGAAGTTGCTTATCGTTTGGCTTTGCCACCGCAGTTATCCGGGGTTCATGACGTCTTTCATGTTAGTATGCTTCGGAAGTATGAGCCGGATCCATCCCATGTGTTGGATTGGACCGACTTGGAGGTAGATGAGGATGCCTCGTATGAGGAGAGACCGGTTCGGGTCTTGGATAGGCGGGATCAAGTCTTGTGAGGCAAGACCATTCCCTTGGTAAAGGTCTTGTGGAAACATCACGGAGTGGAGGAAGCCACTTGGGAATGTGAGTTGGAAGTCCATGAAAAGTATCCGGACATGTTTGTTGATGTGTAATTTTGTAATGAAATTCTATAATATTGTTGAACTTTAAGAGCATTGTATATGTCTTAAGTTGTAAAACATTGTGGATGTTTTGGTAATTGGAAGCTATGTTAGCATTGCGTATGTTAAATATATTGTGAAAATGCAAGCATGATATAAATGTTGCATGTGTTATGGGATTGTGGAAAATGAGTTGAAATTGGTAGATTTCAAAGGAATGCATGTTGATAATGCTGGTGGTTACGTGTAATGTGAAATGCCTCTTGAAAAGAGATGGGATTAACCGGTAATGGGTCGGAATATTCAATATTGTGTTGTAATATTGTTGTGAATGGAGAAAACCTGTTTTTGAAAAACTCGTGTTTAATTTCGGGGACGAAATTCTTTAAGGGGGGGATGTTATAGCGATCCCGGTTGCCCCTTTACTGTTCTGTTGTATTCCGGACTCGGTTCCGTGGAGTTGGTAATTGTATCTATCTTGTTGTCGTCCTTTAATTCCATTTGTTTGAGTTTTAGGATGTTTTGGGCAGGGTTGTTACAGTTTGGTTAGGGCTTGGTTTCAATTCCTTGTTGCCCAGTTTTTAGGCGGTCCGCTCGAGCGGGTCTTCTAGCGCTCGAGCGGGGATTGCACACCCCCAGTATTTCGTGTCCCTGCAAAACTTCTGCAGGTGTGATTTCTACGCTCGAGCGGGTTTCCTGCGCTCGAGCGGGTCGCACTCGAGCGGGTTTGTTGGCACTCGAGCGGGTAGTACTTTTTGGGTGTAAGTTCTGGGAGGGGGAAATCTATGCTCGAGCGGACTGGTTTTCGCGCTCGAGCGGCTGTGCTTTATTCTTGTGTCTCGGCACTCGAGCGGGCCTTCTTGCGCTCGAGCGTGTACTGATTTTTGTTCTTGGCGCTGGAGCGTTGTGTTCTCCGCTCGAGCGGGAATGTCGTATATCAGTTGGCAGCTGGGCATTTTAAAATCACATTTTACATTCTCTCTCTCTCTCTCTCTTACTTTTCCAAAAAGCCATTTGAGAGCTTCTCTCTTTAAAACCATAACTTCTCTCTAAGTATTGATCTAGCTAGGGTGTTTTCCTCACCTTTGGTCTTTACAAAAGTTAGGTTGATCGTCGAGGGCTTTACCGTGATCCGAACATTTCGAGTTTTGGAGCACGTTGAGTTCCGTCATCTTCTTCCCTTGAGCTCCAAATTTGAGGTAGGGATTCCTACTCACAACTATGGGTTTTGACCTAGATATTTGAGTATTTTGTTTAATGGTTGATTTTGGGAAGTTAGGTTTGAAAATGTTGAAAGGGTTTTTTGTTATTTTGATTCAAGAATATGTATTTTGGGTTTCAAAATAATGATTTTGTTGTTGGTTGTTGATATATAGGCCATTGGGTCAATATTGGAAAATGGGGTAGAAAACCCTAATTCGTCGAATAAATTGATTGGTATAATTAATTTGGAAAAATTGTGGACTTATGGAATTGAGTTGGAAATAATGAAGTTGGCTCATTATGTTGTGAAATGATGGAGTTGGATTTATAAATCGCTCACTTTTGAAAACATTGATATTTTATCTGTTGGAGCTTTTATTATCTGTTTAGAAATAATTGCTTAGGCTACCGGTGGAGGGTAGTGTTGATTGTTGTAGACAATGCATGATGATTAGGCAAACTAAAACTAATCAGTTGGATATGTCATAGAGTATGACGGTTGATAGAATACATTAACATTATGTATTGATTGATTGTGTATATGACCTATGTGTATATACGTTGTGTGTGTGGGAGGAGATAGTGAATGTACTCCACGGTTTAGGAGAAGATAGGGGATGGACCTCTAAACCGGATGTTGTTTAAGAGGAGATAGGGGATGGACTCCACTGATACAGCCCATATGCTTGTCAGATAATGTGTTGATATAGCTCATATGCTTATCTTTGTAAGTGTTGATACAGCTCATATGCTTGTCATTGGAAGTGTTGATATAGCTAATATGCATATCTGTTGAAATGTGGATACAGCTTGTATGCTTATCTGTTGAGATGTTGATACAACTAGTATGTTTATCTATTCTAAAAATGGGAAATGTTTAATATGAGTCATTGTCTCATATAAGTGGTTGGCCAGGTTCTGAGCCGTTGATGTAAATTGTGAAATTGATAAGAAATGGAAATTGAAGTGAAATGGAAATGGGTTATGAATTGGTTTATGGAAATTGAACATTTATCAATTACTAATGTCTTAGTCATTGCTCATACAGTGTTTAATATATCTCTACTGGGCGTTGGCTCACCCTTTATGGGACATTACTTTCAGGTACAGGTAGCATGCCGCCTCCAAGGACATAGCTTGGATGACGATGAGAGTTGAAGACTCTTTTTTTTTGATTAATTTGCTTGTATTACATGTACATCAAGCCAAGGGCTTATTTTATATAGAGTTAGTACTCTTCTTTTGTGTAACCAAGTGTTGACTTGGAAAGCTGTAAGCCCATAGGGCATTTGCTTTTGTTGTTAACATGTAATACAGTTGTAAGAATTACTCTGATGAATAGAAATGGTTGGTTTTTTTTTTATCAATGCATGTCTAAAATGATGGGTTTATGTATTATTTTGAAGGGCGTTACATTCCTTACTCGATTTGAATCATTTGCATTACCTAGACTTGAGCATGAACAATATGCAAATTTCTAATTCCTTAGCTTTTTTGAAAAGCTTGAGATACCTTGACCTCTCTTCGTCAATTTTCAATGCAACGATTCCTCATCATCTGGGAAATCTTTCAAGGTTGCGGTATCTCAACCTTAGCAATAGTTATTTAAATGGTCCAATTCCTGATACACTTGGAAGGTTGACGTCTCTCACAGTCCTTGACCTTTCAAGTAAGAATTTCAATGATTCAATGTCGTATTCTTTGTGTAACCTGAGCAGTCTTGTCCATATAGATCTTAGTTATAGTAGCCTTATAGGTGCAATCCCCCATTGCCTTGGGAATCTTGCTTCTCTTTCCATCCTCAGGTTGAATTACAATCAACTTCAAGGTCCAATTCCAAGTGAGATGTTAAATATGACGCAACTTACAGAGCTTGACCTCTCTTGGAATGCGTTTCAAGGTCCAATTCCAAGTGAGATGGGAAATATGACACAACTTACAGAGCTTCACCTCTTTTCGAATGCATTTGCATGTGAAATACCAAACTCCATGAGGAACCTCTGCAACTTGCGTCTATTGGATTTCTTCTATAACATGTTCACTGGAAAGCTTTCAACTTCTATTGGAAGTCCATTTGGTTGCATCCATAATAGTTTGGAAGATTTGTCTTTTTCTTCCAATAATTTGAGTGGCGGTCTGCCAAACCATTTGGGAGAGTTTAAGAAACTAGAGAGGCTTATTATTAGAAGGAATTCATTTTATGGTCCTCTGCCATCATCACTCGGAAGACTATCATATTTGAGAGAGTTAGATACTAGAGACAATCAATTGAATGGGAGCATTCCAATTAGTCTTGGACAACTTTCAAAACTAGAATCTCTAGATTTGTCAAACAATTCATTTGTTGGCACCGTATCTGAACTTCACTTTGCCAAACTCATGAGTTTAAATGAATTGTTCTTGGAATCAAATTCATTAGTTTTGAATGTGACCTCCCAATGGGTTCCTCCCTTTCAACTCCAAGTCATACAATTGTCATCCATCAAACTAGGACCCCAATTTCCTCAATGGCTCGAAACACAAAAAAAATGTTAGAGACTTAGACATGTCTAATGCAAGCATCTCAGTTGTCATTCCTGATTGGTTTGAGAGTATTTATTGTGGCATTATAAGCTTGGATTTTTCCAACAACCAGATCAAAGGAAAGCTGCCAATATGTCAAAAATTTAAATATAGATATATTGCTGATGATAGATGGTTATATTTGAGTTCTAACAGATTTGAGGGCCCACTAACACCGCTTCCTTCAGATATTTATTTGTTAGATCTCTCAAATAACCATTTGACTGGTGTCATTCCAGTGTCTTTGTGCAAGGTAAAGAATATAACTTATATTAAATTCTCAAACAATCAGTTGTCAGGAAGAATTCCTCCTTGCTTGTGGCAGTTGGATGTGCTAGATTTGATGAATAATAGTCTATATGGTGAAATTCCAAGTTCCCTACAACTACAATCCTTGCACTTGCGTAACAATAAGTTTTATGGGAAGCTTCCTTTGTCCTTACGAAATTTGACACGTCTTTTCACCATTGATCTAGGTGAAAATGTGTTCACTGATAATATCACTTCATGGATTGGATATAACCTAACTAATCTTAGATTTCTCAATCTTCAATCAAATAATTTCTACGGTGATATTCCTCCGCAACTCTGTCAGCTCCAAAATTTGCAATTGTTGAACTTGGCACAAAATAACATAACGGGAAATATCCCTCGTTGTTTTGGCAACTTCACTAACATGGTTGCACTAGATAGTGATCCAGCTGGAATAGAAGTGAATATTAATTATGAAGAGAACATTTTGGATTCAATGAAAGGAAGAGAACTGGAATACACCAAGACACTCAAATTTCTCGTCTCCATGAACCTTTCGAACAATGGCATTGTTGGAGAGATTCCAAAAGAGTTAATGGATCTTTCTGGGTTGCTGAACTTGAATTTGTCTGGAAATTATCTAAAAGGAAGGATCCTTAATAATATTGGCAATTTGACACAATTGGAATCTCTTGATTTGTCTCAAAACAAACTTTCTGGCCCCATTCCTCCAAGTCTGTCCAGTTTAAGCTACCTAAGTCATTTGAACATGTCATTCAATAATTTATCAGGGCGAATACCACCAGGAAATCAACTTCAAACCCTCAATGATCCTTCCATTTATATAGGCAACGATGGCCTTTGTGGTGCACCACTCCTAAACAGTTGCCTCGATAATAAATCATCTGATGGTGGTCACAAACATGCTGATGAGAGTAAAGTTGCAGATGAAACTGATTTTTTGTGGTTCTACACTGGCATTGGATCTGGTTTCCTGGTTGGGTTCTTGGGGGTCTGTGGCACTTTGAATTTCAAGAAGTCTTGGAGGTATGCATACTTCCAGTTCATCGAAAACAACTACAATTGGATATCAATAAACATAGCAATCAAGCTCGCTCAGCTAAGGAGGATATTCAACAAAGGCAAATTTGGAGGATGAATTTATCACCCAATTGGTTCGTCTCTCTCTCTCTCTCTCTCTCTCTCTCTCTCTCTCATGTAACTATATTACCTCTGTATCTTTTCTTGATTGCGATCGTGCATCAAATTAACATCTTCATAACCCATGATTTATCTTGCATGAATCTTTCGAATTTTTTTCAATTCCTTACCATCATTAACATGACAATTCTATTCATGTTAATGAGTTTTGGAACATCATCACTACTTGAAGAATAACCATTCATATTTTGAAGTGGAGGTAATGATATTTCCAGATTATCATCAAAACATGTCTTACATTCAAGATCATATAGCAAAGTACAGATTAAATTCCACCTAATTTCTTTACCAAAAGCGCCAAAATTCTTTGTCACATGCTTAAAAACATTGAAACAAATGCAGGTTTGTTGCTATATAGTTCAAATAATGCAAATACATTTCTCAAATATTTTTTCGGAAGTCATTTGTTGCATTATTTCAGAGAAACCATGTTAACATCCACTAATATGCCTGTTATATGCTTTGCTATCATTGAAGGGTCTTATATTCAGCTGGAGAAAGGACCCTCAGAGGAAGCAGCATTGAGATCATGTTATGGATTTTCTTGAGTTGTTGGAAAGAAATAAGTTTGAATAATTCTACAGTTCTAGTATATATGTTGGTGGGGTTTGGTGATTGTGTCTTTTGTAAAATATTCTAAAGTAAGTCTTTCCTTAAATAAATGACTTGTGAACTATCATATTGTCCATAATATGTTATAAACTGTGTGTTGCATATATATGTATTCTCCTTTTATTGGTGAATTCTATGATTTTTGCCAATTGAGGCCATGGATTCTAGTTTCAATTTTGAGAATTGAGCAAAATGCTCCAACAATGATATACATATAGTAATGGTATCACCAACAAAAACCTTATCAAAACAGAGAGCTATTGTGCCACAGTCAAATTCACATATAGGTTCAACTATTCATGTTTTTCTTCACATTGTAGTAATCTTTACTTGTGTGAAAACTTTTAATGATTTAGGAGAAGCATGTAACATCAGTAATATACAAGTATGTTTCTTAACTTGCACTACTTTTTGTTTAATTTGTTAATGATTAATCCTTGCCAAAGATTTGTGTGTATGTGTGTGTGTTTTATTCTTTATCTATTTGTGTCTATTGAATTTTAACCAATTTACAAGTGTTTGAGGTTGGCTTTTTTAATAACTTTTTGTTGATTTTTTTTTCATCTTTAATGTTTTTTTTTTAAATTAAAAAGTGTTACACTCTTGAATTCTACTCAACTAGAGAAATTAGAAAAGATCAAAACTTGAAAATTTTGAAAAAAAAGTCCGAAAAGGATTATAAAAAAAATCAAAAACAATTGACTTTTTATTTTTTTGTAACTTTTTTTTGTCTTTAGGATTTTTTTATTTTTTATTTTTTTATTTTAGATTTGTCTACATAAGACAAACCTAAAACGTAAAAAAAAAATGGACATAATTTAAAAAGAAAAAAATTGCTAAAAATTTTAAAAATATATATATATATATATCTTTTTTGGGTGAATGCCACACACTAACAAAGGCCAAAGCAATAAAACTGTCAATGCAACCAAATATCATAAGTTTCCATATATGCATATGCAAATGCCGATAACTACACATTGATTTCAGCAGTCCAGGTAATAACCCAAAAAGGATCTAAATCAATTATCACAATTTCAATAGGTATCAGCCAATCCTACAAACCATACCAACAATCAACATAGAGAAAAGGAAGATGCTACGATGTTCACCCTTAAAATAATGCATATGGTATACTTTTGTGTTATTTTAGTCTCTATATTTTCAAATCACTCGATTTTAACCTTGAATTTTATATTTTGTCTCTTTTTGTCCCAATTGAAAATGGTAGCTAAGTTTTTTGACAGAAATTGGCCATGTGCATGTCACATGCCTTATTTTAAAGGGTAAAATTATAAATTTAATATTTTTTTTTTGATAAATAATTATTTTATTAGAAAGCATCAAGAAGATGCAATGAAACCAAGACAACAAAAAGAAGAAAGCCAAACTCGCCTAACCAATTACATCATCCAAGAAATCTAAAAAAGAAAATATATCCGGTTCTACTTTACATTCTAACCAGCTATACAAAGTAACCAAGAAACGATCCTCCAACCACAACGCCGAACGCTGGAGTCCTTGAAAGATTCTCCTATTTTGTTCCAGCCAGACCAACCACATTAAACAAAAAGGCACCAACGACCACACTCGTCGCCGAGATCTCCCAACTCGAGCCCCCCTCCAACTCCACAACATATAGACAACCCGTTTTGGCTGCACCCAAGACATCCCAAAAAGAGAACAGACCAACTCCCATAAACGAGAAGCAAGAGAACAATGAAGAAACAAGTGATCAACGGTCTCTGCATCTACACAGCACATACATCACCGATTCATGAGCACATGCCCTCGACGAACCAGATTGTCAATAGTAAGATTGCGACCCAAAGCAGCAGTCCATAAAAAGAACACCAACTTAGAAGGAACTCGAGGCAACCAAATGCTCCGCCAAGGAAACACACCTCCCACTTCCCCCACCAAACAGCGATAAAAGGACCGAACAGAGAATTGACCTTTAGTACCCACAACATCCCAAACCAACCCATCTTTGCCTGTACGTAACAAACCCTACCCATACAGAAAAGTGAATAACTCCCCCAACTGATTGACTTCCCAATCCTGAACCTCACGCCGAAGCTGGATATCCCAAACCATCACCTCCCCTGTCCCCAAATAAGAAGCGATCGTGGCCTCGCGATCCCTGGCAATGCTAAAAATTAAAGGGAAACGCGCCGCCAAAGCCAAACATCCACACCATTTATCATGCCAGAATCTAACCTTCTTCCCAGTACCCACGCGAAAAGTCACCCTCTCCCAAAACTCCTCATTTCCCAAGCAAATTCCTTTCCACAAGCCCCGCCCATGAGATCCCCTCACTACTCCCAACTGCCAATCCCCCACATCAACTCCAAACTTAGAAGCCACCACCCTCTGCCATAAGCAACCCCGCTCCATAGCAAACCGCCACAACCACTTCCCTAACAAAGCCATATTAAACTGCACCAAACGCGGCACTCCTAAACCACCCACCTCCTTCGGCTGACAAATCCGCCCCCAATCCACCGAGTGATATTTGAAATCCTCTCCACCACCCCCTCACAAAAAATCCCTCTGAAGTTTCTCCAACCGAGCAGCCACAGAAACGGGAATAACGTGCAAAGACATAAAGAAAGTCGGAATACTACTCAACACACTTTTGATAAGCATCAACCTACCACCCTTCGACAAATATTGTCGCTTCCAGCCTGCTAGACGACGTTGAACCCGATCCAACACGCCTTCTTACACCCCTTTTGCCTTGAAACTAGCACCCAGCGGCAGGCCCAGATAAGTTACCGGTAACATAGCCACCATACAACCTAAAACCGCCGCCAAAACTGGCAACTGCCCAACCTCCCCCACCGGAATCAACTCTGACTTACTCAAATTAATCCTTAAACCTGAGACTGCCTCAAAACAGACTAGGATACATCGTAAGAATCCCAATTGCGCCGCTTCCGCATCACAGAACACCAAAGCATCATCCACATACAACAAATGAGACATCCTAATCGCTGACCCCATAGGAGATCCCACCGTGAAACCTGACAATAAACCTTCATGCACAGCCCTAGACAACAAACGGCTAAAAGCCTCCATAACTAGAATAAACAACAAGGAGGATAATGGATCCCCCTGCCGAAGACCCCGAAAAGTCTGAAAGAAACCTGCCGGAGAACCGTTCACCAAAACAGACATCTGCACTGTGGAGACACTGAACTTCATCCACTGACACCATGTTGTCCCAAAACCCATCCGTCCCATAATATAAAGTAGAAAATCCCAATTTACATTATCGTAAGCCTTCTCAATATCCAACTTACATAACAAACCAGGTCGGCCTTCCCGAATACGAGAATCAACACACTCATTAGCCACCAAAACAGTGTCTATAATCTGCCGCCCCCTAACAAAAGCATTTTGAGACTCAGACACCACACCCTGCAAGACACCCCGAAGTCGATTTGTTAACACTTTTGCCACCAACTTATACATGCTCCCAAGCAAACTAATAGGCCTGAAATCCCTCACATCCTCAGCCCTCCCTTTCTTCGGAATTAAAGCAAGGAACGTCGCATTGAAACTTCGCACAAATTGCCCAGTCGAAAAAAAAGGCATCAAACACTGCCATGACATTCGCCTTGATCACCTCCCAATAGTGCTGAAAGAACGCTAATGTAAAACCAACTGGACCCGGGGCCTTATCACCACTCATCATCTTCAAAGCCCCCACCACCTCCTCCTCTTAAAAAGGCCGCTCCAAACCCTCCCTATCCTCTATAGAGAGAACATCAAACAAAACCCATCCAACCCCGGTCTCCGTGCCCCATCTTGTTCCCGAAAAAGGCGCTGATAAAAACCCACAATGCCTCCTCGAATCTCTTCCATCCACCCGCATTCGCACAATCTGATTGGTCCTCCGATGACCATTTGCCATCCTGTGAAAAAATTTGGTATTTCGGTCCCCCTCTTTTAACCATAAACAACGATATTTTTGTCTAAAACATATTTCTTCCATCCGAGCCAACCGAGCGTAGTCCTGCTGAGCTGCCTCCCTTCTAACCATATCCACCTCTAGAAGACCGTTAGAAACTTCTTACACATCCAAGGACTGCAGAATAGCCACCACTTCTGCTTTTTGAACCTCCACCTGACCAAAAATCTTCCTATTCCATACCTTCAAATCCCCTTTAAGAAGTTTTAATTTCTGAGCCAACATGCAACTAGGAGAACCACGAACCAAGTAACTGCTCCACTATCTCTGAACCATCTCTACGAACCCCTCTGACTGCAACCACATATTTTCAAAATGGAAAGGCATCGGCCCACTACGAAACCCACCACTATCAAGCATAATAGGCCAGTGATCAGACACTGGACGAGGTAAACAACATTGCACAACCTCCGAAAAGTGCTCCTCCTAACCACTAGTAACCAAGAATCTATCAACTAAACACATCTCATAAATAAATGTACAGAATGCCTGCATCGACCCCTTCGCCCCACTACTCCCTGATTTCTCTATCGGCCATCGAACCAGGTTAAAATTACCCCCCACAAACCACGGCTCAGACCATCGATGCGCAACATCCGTCAATTCATCCAAAAATGCACTCCTCTCCGAGCTTCGAACCGGCCCATACACCCCAGAAAACACCCAACGAAAATTGTCTTCCATACACCGGAAAAGACAGGATACTTGAAAACCGCCCAACTCCACATCCTCCTTCACCACCACTCTGGTATCCCAACAAAGAAAAACCCCTCTTGACGTGCCCACAGCTGGCAAATATGACCACTCCACAAACCGACCACCCCAAACCTCTCTCACTACTTCTCCATCCAAAGCCTCCATTTTGGTTTCTTGCAAGCAAACCACATCCGGTCTCGCACTTCTAAGCATTGATCTGACAGCTAAACGCTTAACCCTATCATTCAAACCACGCACATTCCATGATAAAACTTTTAACTTCATTTCAACAACAAAGGACCTCCACGCTCTCTCCTTGGGCCCCGCCCACTCGATCCCCCACCATGATCATAATTAAGTGAACACTCCAATTTTTTTAGCTCCCGTGACCCCTTACGATAAATCACTACGGAAGAAACTCCCTTTGTAGGTGAAGCCCCTTACCTCCAAGAATTTTCCACTGTTGTGAAAAGGCTCAAAGCCTCAGCCTCATGGCCTTCAAAAGAAACACCAAGCAAACGACTGACCTCACCAATCCGAGTAAGCACCCACTCCGAAACTGCTTCTGCCGAAGGCACCTCCAACCGATCCAAAGCACTCTGGTTGACAAACTCATCACGAGGCAAGTAGAAAGAAACATCACCATGGTAATCGGGAATGAAGCTGGCCAGAGGGCAAACCGCCAAAGACAGCTCTCACCCAACATGCATAGACGGTGACATGTTCGTCGCTGCCCAGTTACCACCATCCGAAACTGCGTCGTCAAGAGTCCGTTGCTGCTCCACCGCTATATCGGTTGCAAAAGACGAACACACAAGTTGAACGACGTCCAGTACATGACAGGATCCCCCCATCTCCTTCTCACGATCACCTAGAGACGACATCGGAGCATCCCTCTTTTCCGGATCGATAGGGATTGAATTCATAAACCGACTCGTCTGAGAAGAACCCAAGTCTCGTCGTAAATTCTGAAAAACATGGGCCATAGGGGTGGTTAAACCAAATTTGCCCTCAGAAGGTTTTACAGCCTGGCCCAACTCGCCCAAGCCCAAACTCGTGGAATTGGGTTGCAACATAATCTTGCCATCATTGGGCCGTGTAATAATAGGCCCAAAATCTGTTTTAAGACCACCAACTCCACAACCCAAAGCTGGACCAGCCTAAAGGGGCGGTTTGGTAGGACGGGCCCACTGTCCCTTCCTTTTTGGAATCCAAGCCTACTAGATCCGACCAGCGTCTGTGAAATAGGCAGAAGCAACTTCTCATTCCCCAAATCACGTTGACCAGTTCTGAGATCATCTCGCACTAGTTCGAATTTCTCCTTCCCCAAATCACGGTGGCCATCTCGCACTTCCAATCGCATCAAATCATGATATTCCTTATTAAACCCACGACGATCACGCTTCTCTGGCGTCGCACAGAACTCCACCATCGGTCCATCCTCCGACCAAATTGGCAGCGTATATCGCCAATCACCCCATCGAATAATAATTCGCACCGGAACTCCCCTCGCTGTTCCACGAACTTTAATCTGAACACAACCCAGAGGTCCCTCAAGTAGCATCGCATGATCAACCTCCAGAAATCCCCCACAACAATCCCCGATAGCACGAAACACCTGCGCTCCACGAAGATGCAACGGAAGACCCAGCACCTGTACCCAAACACTGTGACGCTGCGATTGGTTACATTCTTTAGCACAGAACGCCTCCGGCGACCACCAATCAAGGCTCAGGCATCGGCCTTCAACCATCCAATCGCCCACCAAGATTCTAGTTGCATCTACCTTAGAGGAAAAGACAAACAACACATACTGTCCTCCGATGGCCTTCACCTGCACACCTCCATTAACTAACCACATCTGCAACACCCACGCTGAAAGGCGAGACAACTCCATCCCCTTCTCCCCCACTCTCCCCACCAAACACGAATCCAGAAAGGAGACCCAGTCTGCACCAGACCCCTGTCGCACCACCACGTCCTCCTCCCCAGCCCCTGGAACGACCACCGCATTTCCAGTCGGCCACCTTGAACCTCTCCCCCCTAGCTGCTCTGGCCCTATGGAGACCCAACCATTCCCTACCGAAAACCCATCTAAAACAAGAGCAGCACCCTCCCACCCATCCCCAAACAAAGATTGGGGAAGAAAAATTTGATTACGACGGTCGCCCATTTGAACCACAATCTGGACAGCAGACCCCATCTCCTCAGGACCCAACCAACACGCCACACTACGTCGGCCCCCAGAAACCCGACCTAAAAACACCCCACCATAGTTCGTCGTGGATGCCTTCCGCATTTGAGCCGCAACCCATTTTATCTCTGCATCGAACAAGGTGATAGCTCGTCGAACCCCATGCCCCCGTTCGACAATGTCTACACGCCGCCGACCAATCGCATCTGCCAGCCCCTCTTCAAACTCAAAAGACCTGTCCCCCAGAAAAATCAGCCTCCGACGAAGCCCCGCTAGCCCCGTCAAAATATTCATAATCTATGGCTTTCCAACTATCTATGGCTTCTCCGGCCCCCCTGCCCCTCTTCAAACTTAATATTTTGTATATTATTCAACCAACTCAGTGAGTTAACTGGCTCAAATAAACACACGTGGATCTCAATTGTAGAAAGAGATGGTTTTTGTCTAACAAATGGTTTGACGGGAAAAAAGAAAGGGGGTTCGTTCGACGATGGGGCTCAGCTGGGGTAAGGTTGTGAGATTCGATTGGTGTCCGTTGCTGAAAAGGTCACGACCAGAGACTATTACTTTTGTTGCGGCTGCAACCGCTGCAGATTGTGAGATTTCATCTTTGTCATCATCACCTCCTCATCTCTATTGCATGCTATTTACCATTTTGGGCAATAGAACTGATCCAAATTTTTCCTCCTTAAAATAAATAGAAACTTAACCAAGTTCTTTATGGAATTGTTTGTAAATTTTCTTATATTACTTTGAAAAAAGTCTTCTTGTCAATGGTGTTTTGCTAAAATATGATGGAATTGATTCAATGTGAAAATTTTAGAGACCATTGATGTAATTTGTCCAATAAGAAAAGGCAAGTTCTGTTTGGCACTAATAATCTTAGAAGTTTGAGATAAATATTATAATCTAGTTGGGGGGTGTAATACGTAAATATAAAAATAATTAATAATAGAACATACATTTCAATATAAAGAGATAACAATTATTTTTTTTATCTATATGATTAATGAATGGCCAATAATACTACATTTATTTTTATTTTTTTAATGACATTTACCATCTCATGGTCATGATTGCATTGGTTAAATTGGTTCCATCACTAGGGACAATTTCAAGGCAATTGTGATAAATGATATGGTAAAAATGTGATCATGTAAATGAATGACTTTGCCTAGTGGCAAAAGGATAGACCCTAAGAATGAACTGTAAATCCAAATGTATCGAGTTCGACTCTTACTAGTGTTTCTCAGACTTAACTGATACGTGTGATTTGTAAGCAATTTTTAGAAGGAAAGTGATTAACAGCTCTAAAATTAGAGCTCTGATATGAGCTCTAGTGATGTGACAAAGCAAAAAAGAAAAAAAAAACATCACATCATATAGTAGAATCCACTATTAGAGCTCTTTCTAAAGCTCTTCCTCTAGAACTCCTAAACATTTTTCTTTTTAAAATTCAAAATTTTACTGTCCAATGTAGCTTTCATGATTGCATTGGTCAAGTTTGTTCCATCACCCCCATTCTGTAATTACCTTTTTTTTCCTTATAAGCCATACAGATTCGAGAACATGAGAGAAATAAGTGGGGGGAACTGTTCATATAGGAATCATAATTAAGTAAATTTCCAATTAAAAAATCTTCCGACACAAGCAAAAGTTGAAAACCACCATCTAGGGACATTTTCAACCCCTATGGTTTGAGAAGTGTTATTTTAATTAATTTTTTACAAAAAATAGAGAGAGTGATCTAATAATTTATAATAACTTTTTAACTATATTAGTCTGATGTCAAACAAGGTTTATCAAATTTAAATTTTGATAGAAATCTTGCAAAACACCTCTCTACTCATTGACTCAAATTTATATGAAATTGAGTTTTACCCATTTTTTAACCCAATTTAAAGAAGACTTCAATATGTATACTTTGAATATTTTTCTAGATCATTTTGTAATTTTCAAATTTATCACTCTGTCACTACTGAAGTTTTACCCAAATTTACGTTCAAACCTAAGTCTATCCATTGGAATGTCACATCAAATCAAACATAGATTTTTAATTAAATTTGCAGCAGTACTACATCCACACAATTTCTTTCCCTCACAATCATCCTCCTAATGAGGTGGCAAAACAAAATGCATATAAAGAGAGTTTTGAAGGAATATTTGAATGTAGATCAACTTTTCAAATTTTGCTTGTCATATCATTTAGGAGGGTTTGCGGGGAGGGAATTATGTGAATGAATCATTTTTCTTAAATTTCACTAAAAATTTAAGGGCCGAAAATGGCCGAACAAACTTTTTAAAATCTGGCCTGAATTAAGTCAAAATAAGCTTAAATTATTTTACAGTAGGCCTACATAGACTAGTTTATTGGTTTTGTTGTAATGCTTGGTTAGTTGGTTTATTGTTTAGGGAAAATTACACCACTAATCCCTATATTTTATTTCTTATATCATTTTGATCCCTACACTTTCAAATGACTCAATTTTGACCATTCATTTTAAATTTTACGTCAATTTGGTCCAATTGTTAATATTGTTAGTATTTTTTAAAGAAAATTATCACTAAATTAGTTGAGGTTAACTCACTGAGTTGAGTAAATTTATAATTGTACCCTTAAAAATATGACACATAACACTTAAGTGCATAGTTTATATATATATAAAAAAAATGCTAAGAGTTCAAATCAATAGGACCACATTGAGACAAAGTCATAAATTCAGAGTCAAAATCGAGCCAATTGAAATTATAAGGACTAAAATTTCACAATGACCAAAATACAGGAACTACCGTTGTAATTTTCCCCATTGTTTATTGACTAATACTATTCTAAAGCAAGGCAGATACCTAACCGCAAGAAATTGTGAGTGTTGAGCAAGAATTCTAAGGTTGACTTAATGTAGCACGCGCCCGTGGGCCTCACTACAGCTCGGACTCGATTTGTGTCACGGTTCTTAATCTGAACTAAAGAGTCCAAATCCGGCAAATCGTTTTTGAGAAACAGATTTTTGAAAAGAAGTGCCAAACATGGACTGCTTTGCCAGATACAGAGTCGCCACCTAAATATTTTTTAAGGGAGAATTTAGGAAACCCTGACTCGGTGCCAAAGGCCACGCGTCCGTCATCACCAAAGTTGCCTCGGCTCGAGAGCTAGGGTACGATCGGGGAAGGTCAGCTATGAGCACCCCCTCTCGCCCGATCCGAAGATCGGCCTCTACTAACTGTGATATCCGTTTTTGAAAACGTTATGTGTTCTTATCTCGATTATTAGCCTAGAATTACTATGTTATGCGCACAGCACAAAAGTATAGACTAGATTGCCTAATTTGGAAATAACCATTGCATATCCGTTTGTTTTGAAAAAATGTTTTGGAATTTGCTACTTGCAAGTAGGCTAAAACACGGATTTCAATGAGCTATTCCAACTCAGGCAACCCAACCTTCACCCACAGGCATTCAAGTAGTTATATCGCATAAGCAGCTAGCCTCATGGTAATCATACTATCATGGAAACACTCACACGCATGCAAGGATGCTAAAGTATAAAATACTTACATCGTACTCCGTGCCAAAACAAAGAACTTGTTAGCAATCATATGCATGATCCTAGTTCATGTTTAAATGTCTAATGCAACGCATGCAGAATGTCACTAGAGTAGGCTCAGCTAGTCTATGAATGACATGTGAAAATGCACAAGTAGCATGTATTCAAGTTAGATTTGAAATACTAATGCAATTAGCATGATGCGCCGAGCCCGGTGCATGCAATACTGATGAATGATGCACGCATGCATAGCATAAGGTATGCTAAATTAAACATGACCTATTACTAACCATCAAAGCAGGTAAGTAAAAGGGAGAAAGAAGTGGGGGTTGGAAGACATGCGCACACTCACCCACACTTATTACAAATTCGCCCTCGCTCGGAGGGACCAAAAGAATAATACAATTCGAATAATGAATTAACTATCCTAGCTAATTAATTATTACAGACCAACTAAATTAATTGAACAAATTAATTAATTTAAGAAAGCAAGAAGAAGGGCCTCGGGAAGAGGACTCAATGCACGCGTGCTCGGGTCTTGCTCGGAAGTCCACTGCCATGCGTAGGCTGCCTCTGTTTTCCCTGCTCTGCTTCTTTGAAGACTGCTAAAGTCTCAGAATTGCTTCCCTGGACATTGAGAGACACCACCGGCTGAGGAGAATGGCCACCGGTAGTAAGATGTGATCATCGGCTGTTGATGAAGCTATCGGCCCAGGATGGATTGCCGGTCGGCACTATATGCAGTCGATCGGCAAAAAGTTCCTGCAGAATCTGTTTGACAGCAGCAGAGGACAGAGCTTTGCAAGGCAATGCAATTCAAGCAATGTATGCACCAATCACACCCTTTATCATGTTTATGACTCAAAGGGACATGGTCCTTCGTTCTCGGACCATCAATCGCGCATTTCAATGCGTAATGGCCCGAGAGACCAAGTTGTGCATTTTCATGTCAAATGAAATGCAAACCAAATAAGCACATAAAATCCCAACCTCTATCACTTGACTTCAAGAGGCAAGGCATGCATGTTCAATGCAATTCAACCTAAGCATGTTAGCTAATATGCAACATGGCATAAAAGAGAGCATACAAACATGCAATGCACATTAGGTACACAAACTAAGCAACAAAGCAAACAAGCATGCCACAATTATGCAAACCATTAGAGCATGCAAGATGTAATCCAATCACGCAACATGCTAGCAACTTGACCAATGGAATGCAAGGCGAATGCAAGTGATTTCAAGCATGTAACATGTGCAACCAAAGCATGCAAACATGGGATGATGTAACAACACTTGAATGGCATGCAAGGGATGGACTTACACTAATTGGACAGCTCTAAGTTAGGTCCAAAACAGTGGCCAAAAGCTTAAGAAAATGGGACCAAACACACATACACACATGCACATGTTAAGGTCTAACGCTTAAGCATCAAAGGACAACTTTTAAGCGCACTTAAAAGGGAATAATCGTGGACATATGGCATGCATTGTAAACCTTGAAAATCATGCTATAAGAGGTGCCAAACCAACTTAAACAAGACAAACATTAGCATGCAAATGGTCCAAGCATTTAAAGCAAGTCAAAGGGGACTTAAACCATGGCTAAGCCAACCAAGCCTCACAAAGCCAAGAAGGCTTAAAACAGGTCCAAGGTAGACCTAGACCATGCAAAGGGACCCTCTAGATGGCATCTAAGTGGCTCAAATTCAAAAGCATGCACAAGGGCCAAAACATGGAGCATACAACATAAGCTTTCAAAGCATTAAAGAGGTGTCCAAGGCAAGCATACAAGCATATCAAAGGGACTGAAATAACATGGAAAATGATCCCAACCCACTAAATCGAAGCAAGTGATGCATGCAACACACTCATACACTTAAGGCCAACAAACCAAAAATGCAAAGGGGCTATATAATGCATGCCATGGTCGACCAAAATGGCAAAGGACAGACCTTAAACATGGCAAAATAAGCATGAAAGCATCACAAAGCTAGGCCTAAAGCATGCTAGAACAATGGTTTACAACCTAGGGCATGTTAAGGCAACAAAATGGCATTACAAGGCATGTATGCTAAGCAAGCATGGTGTACCAAAACCAACAATAAACAGAGGCATATTATGACACAATAAGCACAAAAATCAGCTAAGGCATGGTCAACATGAACCAAGTGCCTAATGCAATGCATACGGAATGTCACTAGAGTAGGCTCGGCTAGTCTATGAATGACATGTGCAAGGAGAGGGGGTGACCCTCTCCTTCTTGGGACCTCAAGGCACCATCCTCACCTCTGAAATCCCTCAAGATTTCAGTGGTGAGGAGGCCCAAACACCAAGGTCTCGGAGCTCACCCAAAATGGCACAAAATGGAGCCTTACAAGGCTTAAGAGGGGTCAAACAACCTCAAACCACAAAACACTCTAAACAAACTATTTAGAGGGCCTAAAAGAAGAACTTTTTTATATTATACACTAAGCTCAAAAACAGTTTTAAGATAGTCAAAAATACAATGCAAGAAAGGGGTAAAAAGGGGCAAAATTATTACCCTTGAAGACTTTCTTCACAAATGAAGCTCCAGCAGCTTCTTTAGGTTAAAACCAGCACAAGGACCTCAAGAACACTCCTTTGGCTCCTCAGCAACCAGGGCAAGGTGTAGAACTAGGTGTGCTAGTGCAAAACTAAGAACTTAAACACACACAATGTGAAAGAGGGGGAGAAATAGAGATAGAATACACACACTTCTAACCCTAGAATTCAAGCTCTCTGAAAAAAATGTCTAACCCTAAATCCAAGAGAGGAGACTCTCTCTTATAGAGCTCTCTCTTGTAAAGCTTGTCAAATAAGCTTGTCAAGAGAGAAATCCCTCCATACACGTTTATGGACGGGAGCAGAGTGGGTGCCAGCTATCATAGCTGGCACAAAATATCTACCAAAAGTAGATGAACAGTGATCGGCCATTCAAAATTGTCATTTTGGCAAAATAAATGGCCGACCGGCAACAAAGAGTACCGACCGGCAATATACATTGCCGATGGAATAAAATCACTGGCCGGTGGCCTCATGCTATGGCCGGTGATGTGTGGGGATGCCTCACAAGGCATTCCCTGCCCCTCCAAGGCAAAACACAAGTGTTTGGTGCAAAACCAGACACAACAGGGTCGAGTCGAGAGGTCTTGAGGCAAGGCGCGCAACCGAGACCTCCGGGAACTCAAGATGAACACAAACAAGGGTAATCGCCAAGTGTTCCAATGGTGACGTCCAAGTCTTGAGGACGGTCAAAAATGGGGTGTCTACACTTAATAAGACACCTATAAATATGCCTTGCTGTATATGACAAAAATATAAGTTGATCTAACAAGGTTGAACTAGTTACTCCAAAAAGAGAGCCTAAAAGAGAACAAAATGGGAGAGTTCAATACTAGAGTGTCAATGGTTATGAGGATGAGCAGGGCTGTGCCCTTTGTGCCCTCCTAGGAATGCTTTTTAGTCTCTATCTTGGCTTATTTTTTAATGTGTCCAAGGAATTTGGAGGAAAGAAAACACATATCACTTTAAGAATTAATTTGGTGAGTCTGAATTTGTTTCACTTTTTATATTTATCTAAATATTGGGTATCTACTTTTTGACTCATTTCTATAAAAATTAACCCGGTGTTTCCTAAAAAAAAAAAGTGAAACACAATAAATAAACAAAAAGTGATAATTCTCATGTCTTCCTTCTCATTTTAGTTTTCAAGCTTATGATTTTTAATCTTCTCCTAATCGACAATTTGAAATCCAAATGTACAAATCAATCATACAGCATTGTGGCAGGAGGATTCATGATGGCTTCATCACTTTGACAATCAAAGTTCTCCATTTCTCCATTGCCAAATGTTTACAATTCAAATACTTGAGGCCACTGCAGCCTGCACGTTCGACTACATCCATGCTATTTTGGGTTTCGTTGACTCAATCAGTTTCTTCGATGTACTCTTGATTTTGATTTGTTTAATCTCTTTGTAAAGTTCATTCAAGCCAAAATACTGTCATTGATCGCTATTGAACTAACACAATTGCAACAGCCCGACATTTCGGACCACAGTTACTTTATCCAGTCCACTAAAGAAACCTGGACACATATGGAGAGGGTTGCTTCAAGTGGAGATAGCATTATTTGAGCCTACTTTGATTCTACGGGTTGTATCATCTTCAACCTCATTCCATTGTTATTAATAATTGAACCTACATAACGAAATTGCTCACCCTTTGGTATCTCCTGCTTTTCAACCTCAACTTGTCTGTTATTTCTATATCTACTGTTATTGAAGTAATATTCCATGTGTACAATTTCAGTATTATTTTAAAATGTTTTTTAACAACTCAAGTGCTTCTATTCTATCTAAATTTCTAGTTTAGTGTTAATTCCTCTTTTAATTTCATCCACTATGATAATAACATCTGTAAATAGCATAAATCATAAGACATCATCTAAAATATGTCTAATCAATTCATCTATAATTAAGGCAAATAGGTACGGACTTGAGGCTAACTCTAGGTGTAATCTTCGAGTAATCAGAAATTCATTTGTTTCTCTTGCAAGTGAATTAATTGTAGTCATAATTCCATTGTACATGCCCTTCATCGCATTAATATAACTGCTTTGTCAAAAAAATTTCTCTAACACCCACCATATTATATTTCTAACCACACCCCATCTTACGTTTTTTTTTTTTTTTAAATATATTTTTAAATCCATAAAAGCTATAAGCATATTCTTCTTCTTTTTCCACCATATTTTTCTATTAATCTCCTTGGATGAAAATTTCAGCTAAATATTGCACTGATTTAATATAAAAACCAGGAATAATTAAACGGGGAAAATAGATATCAATTGATAAATTTATAAAATTACCAAAAGACCATATGGCAAAATAGTTGGGGTTAAAAGTGTCTATAAGAAAATGTTCACTATCTTATAAAACAACAAATGTTCTTTGGTAAATTATATGAAAACAAGCTACAACTTAACCGTATGAGAAACAGGATAAGGAATGTAGAATCAATGCAGTTCTACACCAATGAGCCAATTAAGCACAGATAATATCTTAACTAGAAACAACTTAAACTCTTCTTCAGCAACAACATTCCCAATAATGTCTAATTGTGTAAACTTCGAGTCTTTAAAAATTACAAACACTTCCAAGTAATTTTTCACATTGACACCACTAATTACAAATTCACCAAAATTCCAATCACTTCCTACTATATGGGAGAGGGGAGAAGAGCACAAGTACCTTCTTATGTCGATAGCGTGTGCACCGATTTCGTTGTATGAGATATCCAACACTTTCAATGACTTCAGCAGTTTTAAAGGCTCCAGGGCAGAAAAAACTACCCATTTTGTTGTTACTAAGGTTCAAGCAAGAAAGAAGCTGCATAGCCTCCAATCCTGTCATAAAGACCGATAAAAAGCACTCAGTTACTTTCATTTAAATAATCATTAGAAATGCCTTTTAAGCATCAAAATGCACCGTGAAACTATCAAGACTTTGACTGGCACCATTTTACAAAATAAAGATGGCCATTTCACTTAAATAATCATTAGAAATGCCTTTTAAGCATCAAAATGCACCATAAAACTATTAAGACTATGACTGGCACCATTTTACAAAATAAAGATGGCCATGCAATAAACTAATGTTGTACAAATGTGTTTATGTATAATGTTGTATATATGAAGACATGATACACACATATAGATGGACGGACAGACAGACAGACAGATAGATAGATATAGAAATACAATGAATGGAAAATCAAAACCACAAAACCAGATTCAAGTGACAATGAAAATTTTAAAGAATTAATTGTAGTTTACCTTCAATTGAGCTAAGTTGGTTGTGGCTGAGGTCTAACATTTGGACCCACAGTAATTTCTCAATAGACCCAATATGTGACAATGAAAGATTATTCAGTCGTAAACAGATATAATTATTCGTGCCTGAAGATGCCGAGTCCCTGTAATGACAGCAATGCCTCAGCAAAGATTCCGGACTAGAGGTCAGCTGCAGAATCACAAAAAAAAAAATTGAGAATCAGTGTTATAGAAAAATCAGTAATCTATATCAAAGGTTCAAGGCAAATCTTTAACACTAACTCTTACTAATATTATTGACTAGACATCTCCCTGGGTGTGTTGAAAAGAACTATCAGAGATTCTTACACAAGACATTCATAATTCCAATGAACATAACCATATAGTTAGTTAGACTAATTTCAATAAAAATAATAATAAACCCACTATATGAACAGATCAGTCACTAAATACTTGAACTAAGTTCAGTTTTACTTTGAATTCTAGATAAACTTATTGAAGAAGCATGCCCATCTGTTTACTTAAATGAGCATGTAAAACAGCATGTTTATAGGACTACAATACAAGTACAACTATTTGGACTTTGGATGGCTGAAGGGCTATGAAGCACGGGTACTCCAAAAATGGTGCCGTACGAGTATCAGGTACTTACCGGGTCAGGTACGTGTACCAGATACGCCCAATACATGCCGGGTGCAGCAAATACATTTGGGTAAGTCGTGAGTACGGCACCGGTACGGCAAAATGAATTTTATTTTTATTTTTTTTTCTTAGATGCTAGAATTTATTGCAGCCTTTATTATTCTTCTTTCAATTTTGAAAATAACAAGTAATTTATTTCCAATACCCTTTATCCATAAGTCATGGTTTTGCTCTCTTTTGTATCCTATTTTAGACAATCAAAACAAAAAAAGAAATAATTATATAACTTTTTAGACAAGTTGTTCTCTTTTTAGTTTTAATATTGAAACTTTGATTTGTATGTTGGATGTTTAGCTATAAATTAAAAAAAATTAAAAATTAAAAATTTGACGTACCCCAGCTGTACCCATACCCTACTTTTTTAAGAATTTGCCGTATCGACGTACCCGTATCGTACTCGTACCCGTATCCATACCCGCACCCGTGCTTCATTGCTAAAGGGTCATTTGACCTAGTTCTTAAGCAAAATGAGTGAAAGCTTAAGCAAGAGCTGAGCCAATTTCTTTCAGTTGAAGTATGAAAAACTCTTCACTATGTTGAGCAAAGCCCTCAAACCTAATAACATTTAGATTCTTTAATACAAGGGCATTCAGTAGCTATCATCAGATTTCTAATTTGATGCAAGCATAATGAGTGGTGGCAACCTCACGTGTCCAGAGTTAGATGAAAGGCTTATCAATCTGTCATGTGTAACATAGACCAATTTACATAGCAGTATGTAGGAATGATATGATCCAAGTTGAAGGTGGCTTTACATAGCAGTATGTATGTAGGAAGGCTTATCAGTGTGTGAGTTGAGGCTGTGACAACATGCTTTTGTATAGGGACAATTGAAGAAGACTATTTCCATGGGACTTCACCACCTGGGCTTTTTAAGTTGAAAACAGATATTTTCATTTGAAGTGTTGTTTTACTAATATATTTTAAGCCTATTTATGACTTTATATAATGAGCTTTGAGGCATAATTTCATGCTGGCCAATCAAGTAATCAATACGGCAGTAGGATATTAAAACCACCAGGAAATAATTATCTGATGGTATTCACAAAATGAGCAGAGGAGAGACAAACTGGAGTAGCTTGTCCTTTTTGGCCAAACTGAGCTCAAACAATAACAACACAAATTCAATCGAACTAGAACCAGGCACAAGCACTGCTCCTTACTTGCTAAGTTAAGCACAAACAATACATTGTTTGCTACTCAACTCAGATCAGCTTGTTCTTACTCCTAAATGCAATGGTTCAAAGGTCTAGCTCTCCTCAAGGAAAACATGAAATATTAAAGAGATACTACTCATACATCCAGCACAACAATAAAAAATGAACCTAAATGGTCTGTGCTTTTGATGCAGAATATAAGAGGCTCAAAGAAGAGCAAATTTAAAGAAGCGGTGATATTTGGAAATTGGAATGGTTTCAAAGAGAAATCGATAGGAACCATACATAATCATGTTTTTAATATTATTATAGTTTTATTTTATGATTATTTTTATGTTTCTAGGATTTTTAGGCGAGGGGTATTTGTCTACATTGGTTGTAGGGGTCGCCCATGGTTCGTCTTGTGAGTCAAGTTATTTAATTGAGTTTTATTTATATTTCTTTTTTGGTCTTTAATGATGCGGAATATAAAAAACTCAAAGAAGAGTAAATCTAAAGAAGCGGCGATATTTGAAAATTGGAATAGTTTCAAAGAGAAATCGATAGGAACCATACATAATCATGTTTCTAATATTCTTATAGTTTTATTTTATGATTATTTTTATGTTTCTACTATTTTTAGACGAGGGGTATTTGCCTACATGGGCTGTAGGAGTCGCCCATGGGTCGTCTTATCACTCAAGTTATTTAATTGAGTTTTATTTATATTTCTTATTTGGTCTTAAATTAGTTTTGGAAGTCTAAGATATTATAGTAGTTTTTTTTTTTTTTTATTTTTTTATTCTAGTTGGTTTAGGAAGTCTCTAAAGTCTATATAAAGCCATGTAATGTCTCTAATTCAATAGAGTTGATATTTTATAAAAAGTTAAAGAGCTTTAAAGTTTCTTTATGGATTGTGTGATGCCTATGGAATCTAAGAGTGATGCCTAGACCTATCTTCTTCTTCTCCTTTCTTCTTCTTTTATGTTTCAATTTGCTATTCTCGGATTACTATTTACCACCCTCTAAAAGTTTATTTTTCAACCTCAAAACTCCATTCAATTACCTTCAAATCAACCCTAATCCCTTCCCCTACCTATTAGCCTTCAATGTACTCTTGAAATCATAAATTACAGACTGTTTAGGCCATCAAATAACCTCTGTTTTGAAAATCCAGCGCTGTCCCTATATGTCCTGCATCAGCTTTCCTACACAGTAATATAGAAGAGAGGAGATATTCACCTGCTTTAACACGACTAAACTGTATTCATCCTTGTAGTATTGAGAATGTGGCAGGTCTAATGTCATAAGATCACTATATAATTCTTTAACTTCTTCAGAACGGACCATCTTGCATGTCTCAGGAGTTTTATCATATGACATCATTGCATCATGTGCAGTCAACAATCTTGCAAGCATAAGCTTTCCAATTTTATTACAATAACTAGAGGGAGAAAATAAGGGGACATTGGACAAACAATAAAGCTGCTTTGATGCTGCAAAGCTACTCATGAATGAATTCCAGATAGCAATTTATCTCTGACAGCAATTCCCGGAAAAGAGCTATCTCATTAACTATAGTCTCATCGCACTTAGAAGCTGTTGACTCATTCACCTCACTATTCCTCTGTTGATTGAAAATTTTTATTTGGGTTGGTTCGTGAAGATGTGTTTCACCAGTATGAAAATTTTTATCTCCCCATGAAATCATCTCTGCACTTTCCATTTCAGCATGTTGCGAACCATGAGGTTGTATTTAAACTGTAAATTCAAAATGAGTAGGATGGCAATGGGGAAATCCACTCAGAGACATGATTCCCTAAGAATGTCCAAGGCTGACCTTTACTGGGTGAGTTTGTAAAGAATGGAGATTCTCCTTGTGAAAAGTTAAACGTGTTACCCAAGCTTGGGAACTCCTAGAGTTGTTTGTTGAAAGTGATGACCAAATTAAATCTTTATTTGTGTAATGTACAGATTGCACAGTTATTGTAGATGAGCTCACAACTTCAACTGCTTCATTAAAATAAAGAATGACTGGAATTATCCCACTATTAAGATGGAAACCTGTGATAGGAGATGAAGCACAAGTATCCAGGAAACCATCTGCTGATACATTAAGATTAGAACCATGAGGTGGCCAGGTAGAACCAACAGAGGATTCTCCACTTTAACTGTTTGCTCAAGAAGCCAAAGATGATAAAACCATCCACTTTGATCATACGGGTCAGTAAAAAGAGCTTAGTGTACAAGGTCATACTCCTCTGTCAGAACTTTCTCCTTTGAGAAAGATCCTTGAGCCCTTTTCTCCAGTAAATGCACTAAGGATCCTCTAGAGTGAAATTTTCCTAAAGTTTCCTAGAGTGCTCCATTGTGTGGTTGAGATTCACTGGCAAGTCACATCAGAAAAATTGATGTGACTTACCAATAAATCTCAACCACACAATGAAGCACTCTAAGAAACTTTAGGAAAAAATCACTCTAGAGGATCCTTGCTCCAGTAAATGAGACAGAATTACACTTCAGAACATTTATGGTAAGGTAAAGTAAAATAAAAACAAGAAATATGTTTAAGCAAACAGATAGAGATATCACAAGGTAAAACATGCTCTCAAAGCAACAGGCATGTTTGTGTAGGTTGAAAAAGAAAAACAAAAGGCACAATTGGACATGAAACTTAATTTTCTAATCCTACTAGAATAGATAGAATATCAAAAGGTAGCAGGTGTTTCATCATGCAGTTTCCACTATAATATTAATGTGCATAAGAATTGATCAGTTAACTCCAAAGCAAAGTTGAATGTTAATCAAGCTACAATTTTATATAACATCGCATGCCAGATTTACACACATAGAAAGCTGCTTAAACAGTATTGCAAATAGAAAAATGCCGTTGAAGATTAATCTGAAATAAACAACATTTGTTTCTTTTTTGGAAATTGTTAGGCTAATGACCATTTAAATAGTGAAGTGCTTATCAACTTTTGATATAAGGAATAGAACTAATGAATATTTTTTCCCCTGTTCCACAAGGTGCATGAAAGGAGACAACATTTTGCAACCTTGCATCACAATATACCATCAATACAAGTTACATGTTTTAAAGAGGATGTTTTTTATAACATCACATGCCATCAATATCTTACCAACCTTCACATTACAAGATAACTTATACCCAGTCTGTCATGCTTTACCTATTTTGAATGTTTTTATTACTTAAACAATAAATCACATGTTTTAAAGTGGATATTTGAATATTTTGTCTTTAACTAAAATGTCATAAAAAATAAATAATATGAATGATTCGGATTTCAAAATTGAGCCTAAAAGTAGGCCCAATGGGCTTGCAAGTAGGAAATGCAAGGTGGGAATCTTGATTCCTTTTGTTTACACATTCTTTCCTCTCTTCCATTTCATTTCTCTACCCTCTCCCTAACATGTCTCCAAAACTCAACTTAGTATTGTGCTCTACACTAATCTTCCTCTCTATAATTCTCAATTTTCTAGGAACGATAATGCACTAGAGTGCCCGTATCTGTGTTACCTACCACCGACAGGCACCACTGGAGACAACCTGACAATGCCACCAACAACTACTAAAGCACAATCCTTCCAAACAGGGTCTTACCCTCCTCGACCAAGTGGTTATTTACCATACTCACCATCTTATGTTGGTAATGGTAATTGTGGTGAAAGGGTTTGGAAATACTCTTTGATCCAAACAGACTTCCTTCATCCTTGAATTGATACCCTGAAAAGAAATAAACACTCCGATTGGGGATGCCGGAATTAGCACTCCGACGGACAAGTCAGTCTCAAACACTCCGATTGGGGATGCCGGAATTAGCACTCCGACGGACAAGTCAGTCTCACGTTCTAGATTACTTGTATTCTAAGTTAAACTTCACAATTATCACATACCTCTTTTTGGCTGATATCTCTTCTATTTATATCTTTTCTTCTTTAGGGCCTCGGGGTTAGTTCCAAATCCAACCCACTCTTCGGCGTATTTTGTAAATAACCGCTTCTTCACTCGGCCCCTTGCTTAGTTGGCTATCTAGCCGAATAAGGTTGGGTCCGAGTTTCCATGGCAATGGCTGAATACTTCGAATCTCAATTCTTCAACGTTTGACCACTTGGACTCTCTACGACTCCCATTATTCGGCCCCCACAATTGCCCCCCAAGTCCTCTACTAGCGGCAGTTGGCTGGAGTGTTTGGCTTTGAACTCGAAGAGTCAGAGCCGAAATTCGGCGGCTGACAGTATTCCAACGCAGGTGTCTGTCCGCACGCTTCTCGGTTATCATTTCAACTTCCCGCCTCTTTGTACACTTTCATTTATTGTGATTTAAAATTTCGACGTCTTTTCAAATAGATACACGCTTTTAGACGCCCGTCGCTGGACTGCCTTCCAAACTATACCTGCGATTTCCTACTCTTCTCTATCTCCTTCGTCACTTGTAAGTTCTCTCCTTCTTTGCTTTGAATCTCTTTCCTTGCTTTGTTTTTTGGCTTAGCGTAGTCATATTGGCTGGGGAGAATGGCGAAACATTTAAAAGATCTCCTCTCACCGGATCGAATTTTTGGTTTCCGACGCCATTTTTCCATTCCTGATGACGTTCGTCTGTCTTTTGTGGTAGACGGCACCCTCGATATGGAGAGGGTTGATGAAACCACAATCGTCTTCCCTCTTCTATCAATAGCAGAGGGTGGGGTCCGTTTCCCCCTTCACCCACTCCTTAGGGCCGTGCTTTGCCATTGGGAGTTAATCCCTTCCCAGCCCAATGTCAATTTCTTTAGGATTGTGATGGGGATTGTCGCACTAAACCGCCGCCTTGGGCTTAACCTTCGAATTCTTGCTATTTGGCATTGCTACGCCTTGGCCAAGTCTTCTGGTTGGCACAGGCGTTATTTCCTTAGAGCAAAGACACCGATCATCAACTAGTGACTATGCTTTCCAGTTCTGGGAAGCGAGTCGATGATGTTATGGTCGTCGTCGAAGGAAACTGGGAATTCGGCGAAGGCGGGGATTGCCTTGATCGTATTCCTAGACGGAGGGGCGAACCAGGTGGCCGAGTATCGTCTTTTATTCATTCGCTAAATTTATAAAGCTTCATTTTTGGGACCTTATGAATTTGCTTTTGCAGGGAATGATTTGAAGAAAATCTTGACCTCAACTGACGACGCCCTCCTTTCAGAAATCAAGACTGAGCTCAAGTACTTCGGCCGACGGAGTCTTCAGAAGCAGGAGAGGGCGGCCCACGTTCTGCTCCGCTACGAGCCGACTTATATGACCTTTTCGGTGGCGGAGAATATCCCAATTCCGATCGGTGAGGAGTTTCTTGTCGCCCGTATCTTGACTGACTTCAAAAATTTGAGGCAAATCGGTCGTGAGGAATCAGATTTGGAGCGACTGGAAGTAGCTGAGGCCGCCGATTCAGACGAATCCGAGACAGAGGTTGACGAAGCTTTGAAATTAGCATTTGAGGTCGGCCTCAATTCGGCTGATAATCCGTCCACTTCGGGTCGAGAGGACCGTCCACTTGACGATATTTTTCAGGATCTAGAGGATCTTCCCGGCGCGTACCCAGAAGATATGGCTGGACTGAGCCTCACTAAGCTTGCCAAGAAAGCGAATGCGGAAAGGATGGCCACGCGGCGAAGGGCGGAGGAGATTCGGGCAGCCGAATCCCAATCTCAGTCCTTCTTGCCCGTTATTGAGGAAGTGACGGCGAAAGAAGGAAACACCAAAACGAAACCCTTGGTGCAGGCCAGTGTAGAAGCTGAGCAAAGGGTGGAGAAGGGCCCTGCTGCTGTCGAGGCCGGCTCAGAAGAAGGTCGCGCCGACAAGCGGCCTCGTTTGGATGAATCGGATGTGATTGTACCTTTCGTTATTCAGCTGAAGATGAAAAACACGCCGATCTTCTCCGACGTTTTGGTAATTAAAGATCCAGCGGTTGCACTTAGTTTGGCGACGTCCGTTTCACTACCTGATGATAAGTCGACTTTTTGGGTGGAGCCGGATCTGGTTGCAATCGCGTTGGCTGCCCAATCGGCTCTTTTGGTACATATCTTGACTCTGTCATTTCTCCTTACACATTATTTTGGTTTTAACTTCGTGTTTTGCAGACCGTCGGAAGGATAGCCGACATAGGCTGTCGTTATCATGATGCCGTGAAGTAGATTGGCCGTTTACAAGAGGAGGTTGAGGGCCAAAGGAGTAGGGCGTAGATCGAGGGGGCTCGTGCTGAGGCCGAGGTGGAGAGAGCCCGTAATGCTGAAGATTTGAGATCGGTCGCCGAGGAGAGGGCGAGTGCGAGCGACGTCGCGCTAAAATTGGCCGAGGAGGAGAATTCTAAATTGAAGGCTGAATTGGAAGAGATGAAGGTGGCGAAGAAAATGGCTGACCTGAAGGCTTCCAGCGCATTTGATGTCGGGAAAAAATCTGCTTACGATGAATATGTGGACGAAGTCCCCAAGTTTGAAAATCGGGGCTTTAAACGCGGCTGGCTCAAAGCCCTTGCTGCCACTAATGTGTCTTTGGGTGTGCCAATTCTGTATGAGCAAGTGGATGTTGAGCCGCTGGAGTCTGATTCCGACGGCCAGTTTCAAAGGCGCTTGCTTTTTGTTTTAGGATTTGCGTGTATTTTTCAGCTTTTACAGTTTTTTGCTTAGTTTTCATATGTAAAATGGTTACAATTTGTGCCCAATTTCCTTAATGAAAATGCATTTTGTACCTCGCTGTTACTGATGAATGGAATTGCTTTGAGTCAAATGTTGTATAATTGCCGACTAAATGATTGGCACGCTTTAAAAGCCAAAAATTGGTGAATGAGCTGGCTGCGGCACATATCGATCTGCATGAGGCCAGGGTACGCGGTCGGTTGGATTAATAAATCTGCCCTTGCCCTAGCCAGTGCATGAACTTCAAAGGCATTGATCAAAAATTGCCATTTAGATAGTTAGGCCGTTTCAAAAGCCAAAAATTGGTGAATGGACTGGCTGCGGCACATATCAATCGACATGAGGCCAGGGCACGCGGCCGGAGAGATTAATAAATCTGCCCTTGCCCCAGCCAGTGCATGAACTTCAAAGGCATTGATCAAAATTTGTCATTTAGATAGTTAGGCCGTTTTAAAAGCCAAAAAGTGGTGAATGGACTGGCTGCGGCACATATCGATCGGCATGAGGCCAGGGTATGCGACCGGAGGGATTAATAAATATGCCCTTGCCCCAGCCAGTGCATGAACTTCAAAGGCATTGATCAAAAATTGCCGTTTAGATAGTTAGGCCATTTTAAAGCAAAAAATTGCCGTAGCGTTAATGAGATTGCCTCGGGGGCGCTGCAAGCATTAGAAAGAAATAGGGAGGGCTGTTTGCGCCAGTAACTTCGCTGTGTTTTCAAGGCAACTTATTGCGAATGGCAAATAGAGTTTTCTTCAACAGCAGAGGTGAAGGTCGAACTTTGGCTGAGCTTGATACTGCGATGAATCACGGCAGAGAAACCACCCGTGCGGGGAGTGAAGCGTCCAAAGAACAGGAAAACCGCCAGCCTCCAAGTCGTCGAAGCAGGTCACCCCGAAAGGAGAAACAGCAACGGGGAAACTCTTCGCGACCGCGACTGTTGAGTTTCGCAGTTTTCGTGGGCAACAGACCGATGACGGAGGCGGACTTCATTATAAGGGACCCAATGGTGGCGGTCGAATTTGCTCGACAGATTTTTCCACCGGAGGTGTAGCAGTCGATGGTTGGCTGACAAGATTTCGACGTCTTTCGAGAGGGAATCCATGGGGTGGTGAAGGGGCTGCGCGCCGCTTATGAAGTCGGCATGCGCCTGCGCGCCGCGCGGCAAGATTTAGAGAAGATGGACGAACGGGTCTGTAGTTCGGAGGCTCGGGCAGAGAAAGCCGAACGTGAACTTAATGAGCTTAGGATGGCTAAAGCCGCCGAGCTGCATGTGGCGGGTCAATCTAATCTAATCGTGGACGAGAGGGTGACCCAACGGCTATTGAGTCATGCCATTGCCGATCGAAATACGGCTAGCATGTTTGCCGTAGAAAATGCAAGATCCAAAGGTTATGAACAAGGCTTTCATGTGGGCCGGAAGGTTGGGATCGACAAAATGAAGGAGAAGCTTGCAGAGGAGGTCTACCGATGCGAGAATCGGGGCTTTAAGCACGGTTGGATCATGGCACTTCAGGCCGCAGAGGCTCTTTAAGCAAAAGGTGTCGATTCGGCGTTGCCGCAGTACCGACACAATCATTTTCCCCTTTTCCGCCTTTGAGGTTGAAAAGAGCGACGATAAGGGAGAGGCCGCATAAAAATATTCGTTGTAATGTTCAGGCGCGGATTGCGTCGAAAATTATGTAATTATTTGTCAGATGAATAAAACGCTCTATTGTTAATATTCCTGTTGCCTTATAATTACTTGTCAAATTGCGTAATTATGTAATTCTTTGGCGTATACATGTTTTGCATGTTTTGTGCTTTATTCTAATAAACGGTTTTAGCCGGCTCGTTATAATGGAGTACGTCACTAAATATTTATTAAGTACTCGTTACATTGCCCAAAAACGGTGTTGATAAGATTCCGGATTCGGCATTTTCTTTAGGTATTTATTCGGCTCCAGACTCAGGCTTGGCCGACGAGCTTCCAACGACGTCATGTGCCGAAGGGGCTCCGAATAAGGAGACTTTGAGTGGTCGATCGTGATATCCACGAAGGGGCTCCGAATCTGGAGGCTTTGAGTGGGCGATCGTGATATCTACGAAGGGCGCTCTGAATCCGGAGGCTTTTTTGGCCCAACGACGTCATGTGCCGAAGGGGCTCCGAATCCGGAGGCTTTGAGTGGCCGATCGTGATATCCACGAAGGGCGCTCCGAATCCGAAGGCTTTTTTTGGCCCAACGACGTCATGCGCCGAAGGGGCTCCGAATCTGGAGGCTTTGAGTGGCTGATCGTGATATCCACGAAGGGCGCTCCGAATCCGAAGGCTTTTTTGGCCCAACGACATCATGCGCCGAAGGGGCTTTGAATCTGGAGACTTTGAGTGGCCGATCGTGATATCCACAAAGGGCGTTTCGAATCCGGAGGCTTTTTTGGCCCAACGACGTCATGCCCCGAAGGGGCTCCGAATCCGGAGGCTTTGAGTGGCCGATCGTGATATCCACGAAGGGGCTCCGAATCCGGAGGCTTTGAGTGGCCGATCGTGATATCCACGAAGGGGCTCCGAATCCGAAGGCTTTGAGTGGCCGATCATGATATCCACGAAGGGTGCTCCGAATCCGGAGGCTTTGAGTGGCCGATCGTGATATCCACGAAGGGGCTCCGAATCCAGAGGCTTTGAGTGGCCGATCGTGATATCCACGAAGGGCGCTCCGAATTCGGAGGCTTTTTTGGAACACTTTTAGAACAATTTTCGACAAGAGTCCTTGTATTACAAAAGTGGAATTTGTACATGGTCAATCGTTTAACACTAAAATCATTCCCCACAGGTCAGGTTTAATGATAAAACTTTCGCAAGTGGGTTGAGTTCCAAGGCCTTGGAAGGCTCCTTCCTGTCATATCTTTCAGTCGATATGCCCTGTTCTTACGATGGAATCTATCTGAAAGGGGCCATCCCAGCTTGGACCAAGCTTTCCATCAGCTGGCTTCCTGTTAGCTGGAAGTACCTTCTTCAGTACCAATTCTCCTGGTGTGTAGTAGCGTATCTGAACTCATTGATTGTATGATTTCGCTAACTGTTGCTGGTACCGTGCCATGGACACAAGGGCTCGGTCTCTTCGTTCCTCGATTAGAATCAAATCCAAAGCTAGCATCATGTCGTTTCGGCCTATATCAAAAACTTGCGACTTGAGGGTCGAGAGACCGATCTCCAGGGGTAGGATTGCCTGGTTGCCAAAGCATAGGGCAAACGGAGTTTCTCCAGTTGATCTCCTCGGCGCTGTTCGATGAGCCCACAGTACACTCGGCAATTCTTCTATCCATTTGCCTTTGGCTTTCTCCAGCCTTTTCTTGATGCCGTCCAGGATGGATTTGTTCGAAGCTTCGGCCTGACCATTGCTTTGGGGATAAGTCGGCGTAGAAAAATATGGTCGGATACCGTATTTGTTGCACAGTTCTCAGTAAACACCACAATCAAATCGAGTGCCGTTGTCTGAAATAAGGGCTCTTGGAATGCCAAATCGTGTTATGATGTTCCTCCACACAAAGTGTTTAACATCGATGTCTTGAATGTGTGTTAATGCCTCCGCTTCGACCCATTTTGTGAAGTAATCTGTTGCGACGATCAAGCATCGCTTATTCCCTGGGGCCCTCGGCAATGGTCCTACGATATCGAGCCCCCACTGGGCGAACGGCCAGGGGCTGGTAATAGAGTTCAGTTCTTCAACGGGCAAATGGGTTAGTGGGGAGAATTTCTGGCATTGTTCACACCTTTCGCATAACACTCGGCGTCCGCTCTCATTGTCGGTCAATAATATCCCTGCGTTATAGCTTGATGGGCCAACGAACGCTCGCTAGATTGGGCACCGCAACTGCCCTCATGTATCTCAGTTAGAAGCTCCTCAACTTTGTCTGGGTGCACACATTCCAAATATGGACCAGAGAGGGATTTTTTTATAGAGCCCTCCTTGCGGATCCAAGTAGTATCTCTTGGCTTTGTTTCACAACTTGTGCGCTTCTTTCTTGTCCTATAGGAGTTGGTCAGAAGACAGGAAGGCGGCAATGGGATCCATCCAGCTTGGGGCAGATTCTATGACATTAATCTGGACTTCCTCCGAAAGGCCAATGCTTGGCTCCGGAATGAAGCCTACTTCGATAGTCCGTTTAATTTTTGAATTGATGGCGGAGGCTAGGCAAGCCAAGGCGATTGCATGGGTGTTCTGATCACGTGTTATCTGGTTTAACTCATGATGGTCAAATTTTTCCAACAAGGAATTGGCCGTTTCATGTAGGCCGCCATGCGGTCGTTCTTTGCCACATACTCCCCCTTTAGCTGGTTGATCACCAGTTTTGAATCACAAAACACAAGCAAACGCCGAGCACCAAGAACATGCGCGTTCCGTAAACCAACTAGAAGGGCTTCGTATTCGGCTTCGTTATTTGATGCTTCGAAGCCAAGCTTGACGGCCTGCTCAATTATTGCGCCGTCAAGAGACATGATGACAACTCCGGCTCCACTGCCCCGTTGATTGGACGATCCATCACAATACAACTGCCAAATATCCCCAACATAAATCCTCCAGTTCGGCTTTGGTCGAATTTTGTCAGGCTTGAAGTCGGTCAGGACACCAGTGAATTCGGCGACGAAGTCGGCAAGCACCTGCCCTTTGATTGAGGTTTTGGGTAGAAATTGGATATCATATTGGCCAAGTTCCAGTGCCCACTTTGAAACACGTCCGGAAGCTTCTGCACTGTATAACGATTTCGGTTGTCCCTTTACTGTTCTGTTGTATTCCAGACTCAGTTCCGTGGAGTTGAGTGTTGTATCTATCTTGTTGTCATCCTTTAATTCTGTTTGTTTGAGTTATAGGATGTGTTGGGCTTGTTTCGAACAGGTGGGTTGAACCTTGGTCTGAAATCTTGTTACCGGGTTTTTGGTCGTTCCGCTCGAGCGGGTCTTTTTGCGTTCGAGCGGATATTGCACACTCCCTGTTTTTCGTGTCCCTGCAAAACTTCTGCAGGTGTGATTTTTACGCTCGAGCGGGTTTCTTTACGCTCGAGCGGTGGCGCTCGAGCGGGTAGTACCTTTTTGGTGTAAGTTCTGGGAGGGGGAAATCTACGCTCGAGCGGATTGGTTTTCGCGCTCGAGCGGATGTGCTTTATTCTTGTGTCTTGGCGCTCGAGCGGGCCTTCTTGCGCTCGAGCGTGTCCAGATTTTTGTTCTTGACGCTCGAGCGTTGTGTTCTCCGCTCGAGCGGGAATGTCGTATATCAGTTGGCAGCTGGGCATTTTAAAATCACTTTTTGCATTCTCTCTCTCTCTCTCTTACTTTTCCAAAAAGCCATTAGAGAGCTCCTCTCTCTAAAACCATAATATCTCTCTAAGTATTGATCTAGCTAGGGTGTTTTCCTCACCTTTGGTCTTCACAAAAGTTGGGTTGATCGTCGAGGGCTTTATCTTGATCCGAAAATTTCGAGTTTTGGAGCACGTTGAGTTTCGTCATCTTCTTCCCTTGAGCTCCGAATTTGAGGTAGGGATAACCTACTCCCTATTATGGTCTTTCGACATAAGATTCACTCGCGCGCTAGTTTTGATAAGTGTTGAAGTTTTGGTTAAGTTAATTGGAGACCGGAGCTAGAGTTTCACACAGGGTGGCCAAGATACGGAGGGTTTTCGTATAATTTGGTGAGAGTGTCTTTCAATCGTATTTTGGGTGTTGTACAAGATACACACCGTTGATCCGTCTCTCGCTTCAAGAGTAATTAGTGATTAAGGAGCGAGCAAGACGGGTGTATACAAGGCCACTATGGGTATCAATATCATACTATGCGCTCCTTCGCGGAGAGAAACGCGATATGAATATATATCTCGATGTTGAGATACATGTATATATAAGACAGGGAGTGAGAGTGTGAGGGAAAATTGTGAGTTATGGAATTAGTTGGAAATATGATGAATCTGACTCATTATGTTGTGAAATGGAGAGTGGGATTATAAAGCTGTTAGAAAACATTGATATTTTATCTGTTGGAGCTTTATATTCTGTTTAGAAATAATTGCTTGGGCTACCGGTGGAGGGTAGTTTTGATTGTTGTAGACAATGCATGATGATTAGACAAACTAAAACTAATCAATTGGATATGTCATAGAGTATGACGGTTGGTAGAATACATTAACGTTATGTATTGATTGATTGTGTATATGACCTATGTGTATATACATTGTGTGTGTGAGGAGATAGGGGATGTACTCCACGGTTTAGGGGAAGATAGGGGATGGACCTCTAAACCGGATGTTGTTTGGGAGGAGATAGGGGATGGACTCCACTGATACAGCTCATATGCTTGTCAGATAATGTGTTGATATAGCTCATATGCTTATCTTTGGAAGTGTTGATACAGCTCATATGCTTGTCATTGGAAGTGTTGATATAACTAATATGCATATCTGTTGAAATGTGGATATAGCTTGTATGCTTAACTGTTGAGATATTGATACACCTAGTGTGTTTATCTATTGTAAAAATGGGAAAAGCATAATATGAGTCCTTGTCTCATATAAGTGGTTGGTCAGGTTCTGAGCCGTTGATGTAAATTGTGAAATTGATAAGAAATGGAAATTGAAGTGAAATGGAAATGGGTTATGAATTGGTTTATGGAAACTGAACATTTATCAATTGCTAATGTCTTAGTCATTGCTCATACTGTGTTTAGCATATCTCTACTGGGCGTTGGCTCACCTTTTATGGGACATTACTTTCAGGTACAGGTAGCATGCCGCCTCCAAGGACATAGCTTGGATGACGATGAGAGTTGAAGACTCTATTTTTTGATTACTTTGTTTGTATTACATGTATATCAAGCCAAGGGCTTATTCTGTATAGAGTTAGTACTCTTCTTTTGTGTAACCAAGGGTTGACTTGGAAAGCTGTAAGCCCATAGGGCATTTGCTTTTGTTGTTAACATGTAATACAGCTGTAAGAATTACTCTGATGAATAGAAATGGTTGGTTTCCTTTATATCAATGCATGTCTAAAGTGATGGATTTTATGTATTATTTTGAGGGCGTTACAACCACGTAGTACAGACTAGAGGGGATAGTCTGTTAGCACCCCAATGCTATGACCCTGGAAGTAATGCATCAGTTTCCTCGCCGCCGTGACTAGGGCTAGGATGGGCTTTTCCAGTGGAAAGTAGCGTGTTTCGGCATCAACCATTGCCTTGCTCACATAATACACCGGTCGTTGCTCTCCCAGCTCTTCCTTTATCAGCATGGCGCTGACGGCCCGGTCGGAAACTGCCAGATACATAATGAGCGGGTCACCAAGAGAGGGAGTTGCCAAGAGTGGTACTGAATGGAGGTAAGTCTTAAGGCCGCTGAACGCGGCTTCGCATTCGGAGGACCATTCAAAAGCCTTACCTTGCCGTAGTGTATGAAAGAATTGCCAGCAGCGATCTGTGGAACGGATGATGAACCTGTTGAGCGCGGCGGTCATTTCCATTAACTTTTGAACCTCTTTTATTGATCGGGGGGGAGCTGAGCTCCAGGATTGCTGTGATTTGCCTTGGGTTAGCTTCGATTCCTCGGTGATTGACGATGTATCCCAAGAATTTGCCAGAGCCGATTCCAAAGGCACATTTGGAAGCATTCAGCTTCATTTCATATTTGCGTAGGATGCCGAATGTTTCTTCAAGATCGGCTATATGATTCTGCTTTACCTTTGACTTGACTACATATCGTCAATGTACACTTCCATTGTGCGACCGAGTTACTTCTTGAACATGGTGGTGACTAGTCTCTGGTAGGTTGCCCCGGCGTTCTTCAGCCCAAACGGCATAACCTTATAGCAGTAGGTTCCTTTTGGGGTGAGGAATGCAGTTTTCTCCTGGTCCTCCGGGTGCATGGCAATTTGATGGTAGCCTCTGTAGGCATCGAGGAAACTCATGTGCTGATGGGGTGCTGTAGCATCTACCAGTTGGTCTATCCTTGGAAGAGGAAAATAGTCTTTGGGGCTGGCTTTGTTTAGGTTCGTGAAATCAACGCAGACTTGCCATGTACCATTCTTCTTCTTCACAACTACAGTATTAGAGAGCTATGTGGGGTAGGTAACTTCCCTGATGGCCCCTGCATCAAGCAACCGGTCAACCTTTTCAATCACGGCGGTAGTATGCTCTGCGGCAGATCGCCGGCTTTTCTGAACGATCGGTTTTCACTTAGGGTCAACATTCAAACGATGCTCGGAAATAGTTGGGTCGACGCCCGGCATTTCATATGGAGTCCATGCAAATACATTAAGATTATCGAGCAGGAAGGATACTAGCTGCTATCTGTCGGCCTGATTCAGGGAGGCACCAATCATGAAGAATCTCTCTGGATTGCCGTCAATCTTAATTCGGTCTAAGTCTTCCGTGGCTTTCTCATTCGGGAGCCGCCCAACATCGTCGTGGCTTTCACGATCTGGCACCTCGATGGAATTAACTTACAAATCCTTTGGCATCTTTTCGGAGAGGAGATAGCATGCTTGTGCCGATTGTTGGGAACCACGGATCTGCTCGATGCCATATTCTGTCGGGAAGCGCAGAAGTTGATGATAGGTGCTTGGGACAGCCCGCTTAGTATGCAACCAAGTTCGTCCCATGAAGAGATTGTATGGCGAGGGCAGCCTGACGACCAAGAATACCACATCCACTGTTCGGGAGCCTGCTCGGACGGGTAGTGTGATTTTTCCCAACGGATATTCTAGGTTTGCGTTGAAGCCGAATAATGGATAAGGAGCTGGAGAGAAGTCTGATTCGTTAAAGTCAAGTTTGATGAAGGTCTTGTAATACATAACCTCAGAAGTACTTCCCTGGTCTATGAGAACGCGCTCGATAGTAAATCGGTTGACACGTAGTTCAATGACCAGTGGATCAATGTGGGGGACTGTTATGCCGATAAGATCAGAATCGTCGAAGGTGATACTCGGAGCTTCATACGGCCATTTTGCCGACGTGAGTTGCTTCTGGGGTGCAGGGTGCGTTTGAATTGTATGCATGGTTGAGGGCGTTGGTAGGCTGTATATCATATGGATGACTGCAAGCGGAGGTGATTCTCGCCGAAGTACAGTTGGTCTGGTTGCACACGTTTGGGCATGTTGCTGGGGCTGAACATCTCGGACCAACTCCTGAAGGTCTTTCATGGGGTGGTTATTGCCACGATCGTGATATTCGCGATATTGACACCGTCTATCCCTTCTTGTCGTGTCGGGAGGTGCCACCGCTTCTGATGGCCTGGTGTAGAACGAGGGGGCCCATGTTGTATGCGGGCTTTCTGCAGAGGAACTGGAAACTTTAGATCGTTCATTCTGCTTGGGATCCGAGGATAATAAGTCAGAGCTGCTATCGGTGTCTTGAAGTCGGGTTCAAGGTTGTCGATCACCTGCTTTCAGAGGTTGCTCGGAATGTTGGGGCACGGCTTGTTTGGATTTTGCTACCTCCAAAGCCAAATCCTGACGGAGGCGTTTGTTCTCATCGATCAAGTTTTTCAACCTCTGCTCATTTTGCTTTGCTTGCTCCATGATCGCTTGCATTGCCTCATGTTCGGGAGTCGAAGGTGAGGCAAAGTTCAAAACGCGTCATGCTGGGATGAGCTCCGGTCCGTGTGTGGTTTCATCAGTGACTATTAGAGGGTCCACCGTCACGTCCGCCATGGATATGCTTGAGTATTCCCACAGACAACGCCAATTGTGGGGATGTGGTTTTTGGAAATAGTCTTCTGATCTTGGGGGACGCTCGTGATCCACCGATAGTCACCTGAAATGAATTAAACACTCCGGTCGGGGATGCCGGAATTAGCACTACGACGGACAAGTCAATCTCATGTTCTAGATTACTTGTATTCTAAGTTAAACTTCACAATTATCACATACCTCTTTTTGGCTGATGTCTCTTCTATTTATATCTTTTCCTCTTTAGGGCCTCGGGGTTAGTTCCAAATCCAACCCACTATTCGGCGTATTTTGTAAATAACCGCTTCTTCACTCGGCCCCTTGCTTAGTCGGCTATCTAGCCGAATAAGGTTGGGTCCAAGTTTCCGTGGCAATGGCCGAATACTTCGAATCTCAATTCTTCAACGTTCGACCACCTAGACTCTCTACGACTTCCATTATTCGGCCCCCACACCTACAATTATGCCAAGAAAAATAGTTACTGAAGTTCTCGTTTATCAAATCAGTTGTGAAGTGTAGTTCGTCTTCATCTGATCTGTTCTTTAATGCTGCCACAAATCTAAAAATAAAGACCAAATTAGACCATTTGAAAATACAGCCCTTCAATATATTAAAGTAAATCAAACCCAAATCTTCACCTCCGGTAATTCCATGCACGGAAATTCCTGGAATCTTTCTTCAGGAACACCCCCAGAAGCTGCAATTCCTGATCTATAGATGAATGCCCCTTGCTTAGCACCCATTTACAATGATACCAGGCACCATAAGACCTATAATTCTTTGCCAATGCACGCTCTGTCTGCATATATATTAAGTTCTTTCATAAGATTCAAAATAAATTGAACCCAAACACAATATACAACATAATTACAATTGGCTGCTGAAAAAACCAAAGAAAAGAAAGCAACGCAATATTTCAAAATCTCATGATTTAAAATTTTAAAATTTCAAAACAACTTTGCACTGAACGCAATTTAACCAAATAGCCCTATTTGGCATAGTTGACTTGTGTTCAGCTGCATTTCTTTTTCTTTTCCTACAGTTTTTCATCAACCAAAAGGGCATCAAATACATGGACAGAAAAGAAATAGATATATTTTTTTCATATGAGTGGTTCCGACAAACATACAACTCTCAGTTCTTCACTGTAAATAGATTTACTGAAGTCTGGATCAATCTCTGTATCAGTCTCAGAATGATTGAGAATGTGTTCAACAGCAAATTTTCTGTAATTCCAAGCCGTGAGATACTTAGGATTGGTCTCGAGAAGCCTCACATTGACCTCTAGGGCTTCTTTCGTGTAACTAAACAATTTGCACATACAAATACAAGATTGTTCAAAATTATCAGTGTTTATTAGATCACATCATTGTCGGCTTAAGCATAAGGCAGGTAAAGCATGTGCTTTAGGACTCAAAATTGCAAAGGCCCCAAAATTAAAGGCCTCAAAATTTCCAATATCCCAAAAAACCTATTTATGTTTTAAAAGAAAAAAAGAAAAAAAAAAGACCATCCAACGAATCAAATATAATCATTTTCTTATATTATTATTATTTTTAAGTACAAAAAAAATACAAATTCTACTTTCCTATTTTATATGGTGTTTGCCTTGTCTTATTTAGAAATAAATACATAGTTTCTTGTGGTTTGTAAACTAAAGTGTACCATTTGACATTCTGTCCAAATCAGCAGTAAGTGTGAAACAATGGCCTTATAACAGTATTTAGCGGGATTTACCTTATTTCACTATTAGTGATATAAGGAAATAATGCATGCAATCACGTCCCTCACCAATTGTATCATTTTTAAACAAATCGGGGATATGGGAGTAATCATTATTTACATGATTACAATACAGTCAATTGTCCTGTAAGGACATTAAAGGGGCCTATAAGACCTCAATCGTGGTGGGCCTTTGCATTAAGACAAAAGCGATTCCACTCCTTTTTTAAAGCTTCATGAGAGCAATATTCACTTGGGGTAGGTTTGACCTGTTTGTCACCGGCATTCTGTGCTTAACACATGCCACACTCAAAAGCAACAGCGGCTCCATACTACATATTTCCATTCCCCGACAGAAATAAAATGCTTTACACATTTTTCTGTCAATGAAGGGATGGAAGAGGTGAGCAGAGCAAAGATGTAAATGTCCTGTAAGGACATTAAAGAGGCCTATAAAAATAGTTATAGGTTACTAGATAGTGCATTTTAGACCGCAAACCATAAAGGGTTATATGCTTATTTTCAAATGCTAAGAGGTAAATCACACCTAAAGAACAAGTGAAATTTGACTTAAAAAATTCATTAACGACCTCATAAATCTAATATTGATGAAGAAAATAGTGTTGGTTCTATAGTTTTTTTTTTATATTAAAAAAAATGTAATTAATTTACAAATTTATGTTTTAGTCAGGTCTCATATAATATATTTAATGGTAAAAATTAAATAGAATGTAACAAAAATGTTGTATTGAACTAATTTGAAAAGCTAGAAGTTTTAATTGAACAAAAGACTAGCTTAGAACCTAATAAAAGAAGAGAATAAAAACCAGGTTAAAAGTCAGTTTTTTTGAGTTTTTAACTTTTTTAACCTCTCCACTTTTTTTGTACATTAAAAAAAAAACTAAAAAAAAAAGCCAAAAAACTGACTTTTAACCTACTTCCCAAAAGTTTAAGGATTTTGGCATAATTTATTCACAAAATTTATTTATTTATTTAAAAAACTAAATATAAAAAGCCTCATTTAAATTGTTGCTTTAGGCCTCAAAGTTTCTTGAGCCACATAGTTCAATAAAGTACAATACGAATAAATAATTTTACATCGTGTATATAATTTGAACAGGTTACTGAACAATTTACACAATTGACAATTTTGATAATACAAATGGAAGATTGTACAAAATGATCAGCGTTAAGGTCACAGAGTTCAAAACAACACAATTCGAATACATAATTTTACACTCGTGTGTCAAATTTGAACAATACACAATTCACAATACAAATTGAAGATTGCTCAAACCTAACAGCATTTAGATCACAGAGTTCAATACAATACAATACAATGCGAAGCATACATATAGGCGAAGATATATATATACAAAGAGAGAGAGAGAGAGAGAGAGAGAGAGACAGGAGTCACATTTTGTTGTGATGAAAATGGAGGAAGTGAGATCGGAGAGGGCGCAGTTTTCTTCTTCTGGTGTTGGGGCTTTGCGAGGACGACCATGCATTTTTCGTGCTGAGAGAGAGAGAGGGGCAAAGAGTGTTGGACTGTTAAACGCTCCAGCGCCAGTCGTGCGAGAACAAAGGTCAGATCACATACTTTGATCCGTCTTCATAGGTAAAGAAAGAAAGAATAATAAGGGGGAGGTTTGGAAAGACAATTAAAAGTTGGTTTTTTTAATTTTTTTGGTGGGTGAATTGTGGCTTTTTTAGGTAAAAAAAAATTAAAAAGTCAATTTTTTTAGTTTGTTCCCAAAGCATCTATAAATCTAAGTTAAATAGTAATTCCTCAAAGAGAAAGATTGTGGTGCACATTTTTTAAAAGTGTGCATTATTTGTACATTGTAATTAAAAGGACACTTGATTTAAAAATCTAAATTTTAATTTTATTTGTTCAAACGTCTCACGCACTGAAACACTTTGTCCGAAAGGATAAGCTCAAATGAAATCCGACGATCTCACTGTCGTCCACCGTCCTCTTCCCTGCGGTCGAAGCAGCTAGCCAGGACTCAAGATACGCTACATAATGGTCTCACTGACCGTATATCTCGCCGCCGTCCACTATTATCTTGCTGCGGCTAAAATAGTGGCGTCATTGCGCCTATCAGCTCTCAAATCGTCTCACCACCTCTCTATTTTTCCATCGTTTAGTCGAAGAGTGCCGTGAGTCATCATTATCATCTTCAAAGCTCAAAAATGGATTTGTTTTATCATCATTGAGATCTCAAATCTATTTCATTATCCTTGAGATCTGTGTTTATATATATATATGTATATTTCAAAATCAGATATAAGAAATAAATATATATATGTTTATATATGTATATGAATATGATTTTTTTAAATCTATTTTTTTTTTTTGAGATTTGAGCTCATCTAGTAAATGATCATCTGTGTGTGTGTACAATAATCATCCATATCTTCCTCTGTTTCTTCTTTTTTCTTTTTTGTAGTAGTTGCTGTTGTTGTTAATGATGATAATGATTTGTTGTTGTTGTTATTGTTGTTGTTGTTGTTGATAAAATGTATTGCAGATCCAGATATTTGGTTTGAACAGGTAGTGGGTGGTTTTTCGGTGAAGAAAGATCGACCGAAGTTGTTGAATTTGAATAGACAGATAGTAAAAAGAGATATAGATTTTTAACAGAGAGATTTTTTTGTTATTGTTAGATTTTCAACAGATAGATTTGTTATTGTTGTTGAATAGATAATAAAATTGGAATAAATAGATTTAAACAGATAAATGAAAAAATTGAATGGATAATAAAATTTAAACAAATAATTGAACAATTAAGGGGAAATTTTTGAATAGATAGTTAAAATTTTTTTAACAAATACTTAAAACATTTGAACATAAAAATAATAATTTGAACAGATGGGTGAAAATTTTGAACAGATAGAAAATAATTTGTACAGACAGACAAAAAAGTCAACAGATGAAAGAGTCAATAGATAAATTAAGGAGTAAAATCATAAACGAAATGTCTTTCAAAACAAGTAAAAAGACCTCTCACCAAACTATTTCATAAAAGGTGGATCTCTCACCAATAAAAAAAAAAAAAATACATTGGACCTAATGCCTTAGACACCCTTTAAATTAGATTTATCACCAATTTTCTCAAATTAAAAAAAAAAGGCATAATTTCATACTTTTTGAGTTATAACTAAAAAAAATGTCATAACTAAACACACCATGAGACATAATTAAAAAAACTCATGAATCATAACTAAAATAATATCATAAGTAAAGAAGAAAATTAATTATAACTAAAAAAAGAAGAAGACATAATTAGGAGTACATATGATACACCCTTTTTAAGGGATGTACATTATAATTTTTCTTTTAAAAAAACAAATACCCTAGTCCTCCTGGACCGAGCATATTAGAGTAATGCTAGGTATTATGAAAAAAAAATATCATGAAAAGTTTCATGAAATTAATCCAATGGTAGTTGCATAACATACAATAAACACTATAAACTATTCAAGGGTGATTACATAACATATAATAGAGTGAAGAATCTCTACGAAGGCTTTTTATGATATTTATTTTATGATGACTAGCATTATTGTATACATCGGCTCAATTTTTTTTTTAGCAATGTTACATCTACCTAAAATTTTACTAATAATCTTACTAAAAACATTCATATCCAAATATCATTGGAGGTTTAAATATTATGAGCAACATTATGGTGACTGCCTATGTAGCCCTCAACCCTATTTCCTACCTGTTAAAACCAGTATTACCCCGGCCTTGCTTTGGCGAGCCGTTCCTTTTCTCCTATTTGGGTGCCTTATTTTCCGACGTGTTCCCTTCTGCTCTAGCATACTTCTCGATCCGTGCCATGAGCTCCTCCATACTCTTTGGTAGAGTTTTACCAGTGACTTTTAAAGCGGGCATTTATCTTCCAGGCTATTCTTAAAAGACACGACCGCCAATTCCTGGATGCATCCCGGTATTCAGTTGAACACCTCATAATACCTTTTAGCATAGGCCCTGAGGCCTTCACCTTCGCTAATTTTCAGAGCCATCAGGGAGTCTACCCTTAGTGGCTGCAACTTGTTCGTAACAAACCTGGCTACAAACATCTCGGTCAGGCCTTCCCAACTCTTCACAGTTCCTTTCGGAAACTTGTGAAACCAATTCGATGTGATTTCACTAAAGGATAAGGGGAACACCTTGCACAGCAATAGTTCATTCCCGGTATACAAAGCCATCGAATTCAGATATAAGCCGACGTGGAAGTTTGGATCGGACTTACCGTCATAAATTTGGAACATCAGCATATGAAACCTTTTTAAGGCCTCAAACTTATCCAACTTAACTGAAAACGACGTTCTTAGTTTGACAGGGGATATGACTTCAGCATTATGTTACTTCCTCTAGAGGTAGTCCCTCAAATCCTCCTTAGTCCGACTAGGAGCTCGGTTATCAACAGATTTCAATCTTTTTGGTGCGCTACTCCAGTGTCGTTATGTGTCCTCTTGGACTTCTCTTCATTCACCATGTCAAAACACAGGCTCTTCTCTGGGATATTCCGGGGCTCTTTGACATACGTCCCCCTGGTCCGAGGTGTCCTCTACGAGTCACCTCTGATCGACTCTCCTTTTCTGACATCTCGTAAAGGCCAATGTGAGGGCTCCTTTTCCCTGCCATGTTGTGGGACTGCTGGGGTTATTTTCTGCCCTCATTTCTAGGCGTCAATCTTGGGCCCTGGCATCGGCATGTCCTGTAACGGAAATGATGGTTGCATGACGTTGTTTTGCATCATGAAGTTGACAACCGATTGTAAATCTGCCAACTTCTTGGCCATTCCCTTCATCTCACTGTCCCTCCTCAGGCATCTATCTTTCCATACCTAGAGGCTGCTTTCGTTGTAATACTCATCTTGGCCTGATTTCTTTGGGGCGTCTCCATCTTTGCCGACGTCCTTCTGCACAAGATTCGGATCCTGTGTTCCTTCATCACAGTTTTCTTCATCGATGTTAAGATCGGCATATTTAGCGCTCCTACATGGGACGTCGTCCACGATCTTTTCTTTCTGCCCGTCATTGGCCATTTATTCTCCTTACGTTCCCACAAACGAAGCCAAATTGTGGGTGTTGATTTTCAACCACACAACCAAGAGTGGGAGCTCAGCTGGAGAGCATTGACAGAATAAATTAAGCCCACCAACCTGCACAAGAAGATAAGAATGGGCACTCCGACGATCAAGTCAGTAATCAATATCTCAAAGATAGCAAATTGTGGTTAATCTCACAAGAAAGAACTTACTGCTCACAATATATCACCCATCCTTGAGACCCACGAGAGTGCCCTACTTTTATAGTCAGTACTGACTTGATCCCTGTAAAAACCTTACTTTAGTGGACTCAAGCTCAATACTCATCATGGACTCTCCGCTAGATAGGAATAAACTCTCTAAGAGTTTTATCTTTATCCAGATTGAGATCATCTCCTATTCTAAGACTCTTATCCCTTATTCGCTTATCTTGGATTCTGGTATCTGCGCAGACAACCTCGGCCTAGCCGAGATCACCTCGGCATCATGACCAGGCCACATGGCATCTCAGCTGACACTTCGGCGTCACCTTGACCTCATGCTGTCATTCACAAAATATGTCCCCACAACTGTTTTTCTTTTTTTCTAGTTATGTACATTAATTAGTCAAAAAAATGGATGGTAAATATATATATTTTTAATTTTATAAAATATTGTTCAAACAAAGAGTGAGCAAGTTTGAAAACTAGTTAAAATAATCAAAAAGCTAATTCTTTTCTTTATTTCTCTGTACGATTTTTCATAAAAATTTTAAAAATCAATTAAAATAACTAATTTTCAAAACAACTCTATATTTATTGAGACTAATATGAACGTTTTTAGTGGGAAAATTGAGTGAATTCTCAAATTATTTTTTAGCATTTTTTTAATTAGTCAAAAAAATGAATAAAAAATTTGGAACAAGAAAAACTTGATGAGTAACTTTTAATTTGCTTAGCCTCACGGAAAAAACACTATGTTCTAATGGGACTTTCGGGAATTGCTTAACAAAGAAAGCACTTCAAACCTTTAGATGGTGTGAATAGTGCGGGGTCACAATATTAGTGTGGTGGAAGCATATGCATAATGACAATTAATTCTGGTACGTGTCAGTTTTATCATTGCCTAATCTTTCTTGACTTTTTCACGCACTTTTTTTAAGTGCACCACCAACCGCCTCAAATTAATTAGATGAGTATGTCAAACGTACAACTAACGCACTCCTTTTCATCTCATCATCTTCTTCACGTTTCATCTCTAAGACCATCTCCAACAATTTATTAAAGTTGACATCAAATTTAAATTTTGATAAAAAAATTACTGTTTGATGTTTTAACGATTGCACTAAATCGATATCAAATTGAGATTTCATCAAACAATTCATTAAACTGAGGATAAGATATTGATTTCACCAAAACACTATTTGTGACCGTTGAAGGGAGAACCCGGTCGACCAACTGGTTACCCGGCCGGTTGACCAAGTGGTCGACCGATTTCCTTTACAATTGGTGGGTTCAAACCGGTCAAAAAAAGTTCAAACTGGTAAAAAAAAATATATATTATTTTGCCTTACCGGTCGACCAACCGGTCGACCCAAACATCTTAAATGAGAATGAAAGCTGCAAATATGATTAGTCTGTTATCAAATTAAAGAAACAATTGTTTAATCATAGATTCATCTGATTGCTGAGATATGCACAATACATCTTTACTGAAACCACCAAATATCTTTATAGAAATAATTGATGAATCTATGAAAGCTGCAATTGTTTACATCATGAAAACCCAATTGAAACAATTGGTGGGTTTTCATCATTTGAAACAATTTCAGAAATAGGTCAACCCACCAGCAAACATCTTTACAAAAAGCTGCAATTGTTTCATCATTGAAATATTCTAAAAAACATAGCGTTGAAACATAGCGTTCTAAAAAAAAATATTACGCTTACCGGTTGACCCACGGAATTTGATACAGGATTTGATGCACCGTTGGAGCGAGTGGTATCAGATTTGGTAAAATGGGTCATTTTTTACTCAGATTTGGTGAAAAAAGAAATTCACCATTGGAGATGCTCTAAGAGCTTTCATCAAATCACTGTTCATAGGCATTGGATTTTCACTACCGGATGTCCCATGGATGTCCTCTCAAATGACCACATTTAGGAAAAAATCTATGAAAAAAATACACTGGTCGGTCAACCGACTGGACATTCGCCTGGTCAACTAGTGTTTTGATGAAAGTTCAAAATCCTCCGTTGGAACACTTGATATCAAATGGAGTTTTTATTCAAATTTAGTGAAAAAAAAAAAAAGATACACCGTTGGAGATACTCTAAAGTGATGTAGTATAACATATAGACTAGGGTTCGTTTGGAATGTGAGTTGACTTTTTAACTTTTTGGCTATTTTAGCTTGGGGCTAAAAAACCTGATTTTGATATGGATTTTTTGACTTTTTTAACTTTTGTGAGAGAAAAATTAAAATGATTATGATTTGAATGTGACAATTTATTTTATTGACTTTTTAATCGGCCTCGTTTGGCAAATGACTTTTTTAGTCAAAAAGTTACTAAAAAAAATAAAAAAGTCAACAACTCATACCAAAAAGTCAAAGATTCTCTTTTCTCTCTACTTTTTACACATTTTTTTGTAAAAAATTAAAAAATCATCCAAAACATATTAATTTTTTTAACTCATATTTTAATCAAATAATTAAAAAAATTACTAAATTAACCTATTCTCAAACGAGGCAGCGTGCTTTTAAAACTATTTTAGTTGCTCCTAATTGTACATACAGTTCTTCAATTAAAAAGGAGGAACATACCTGGTTCTGGATCTAAACCCTAATTCTTGGGTGCGAACCCTAGATCGTCTCATCAAAAGTTGCCATCACAAGTCTGATCGACTTGATCCGAAGCCATAGATTTGACTTCGCAGTCAAGTACTGAACCTAGATTTGGTAGTCGCGATCCGATGCCATCGCGATCTTGTTTCTTGTATTACGAACTAGTTTCTCTCTCTGAAATCAAAGTTGAGTTCGCGAACTGATCAGATTTCTTCATTCGCATCTGGTTCGCAGCACCTGGAAATCTCAGATTTCAAGTTCGTCTCTGGTCTTCTCTAGGTCGAAGCACTTGGAAAATCTCAGATTCTGTTGAAGTGGACCAAGAAGCTGCGAAATCAACTTCCATTTCCAATATCACAAACACAAATTGCTTGTTCACGTTGTGATTTCAGAATCACAGAACACGTCGATTCGAAGTTTGTTTAAATCTTCGCAACTTTGACCTGGCTCCTTTGATTCGCATTGGAAGCCATTTGATTTCGTGGTCTGAGTTTCAGTCCGAAGTCCTAGTTGAGTTTCCCGAAGTCCTAGTTGAGTTTCGAACTTGAATCTAAAACCCTAGATGCGATTTGGACTCGAACCCGAAACTCTTGAGTGCGATTAACATCTTTTGACCCTCTAGATTTTCATGCAATGCCTTTGTATGGATCTGATTTCGCGACATGTGTATGATTTTAGAAGTTGTGATCTTCATACAGGACATCAAACATATTGTCATGCACCTTAGAGCTCAACTTCAAAGTTCGTGGCTTGGAAGTACTACAAACTAGTGTTGATTCTTGAGTGTTGCATTTCGATTTTCATTGCGACCTTAATCTTGATGTTGCCTTCATGCTGGTTGGTTAATCTGCTGACTCGTTTGTCCCAAAGGTATATTGTTGCTTTTCGCCTTTCTGCTGATGCCTTGATTTGGTAGTGAATGTGTGGTAACCTTTCCTGCTGGTCAATTTTGGCTGAAGTTCAAGACCTGTATCTTAACAGTGCTTCATTCCAGTGCTACAATGAGTATTACAGTGCTCTAGGTTTTTGCTAGATGGCTAATAGAGATCGGGCTTAGAGAGGTGGTCATGTTAGGATTTTTGCATGAAAATTGGGTGAAGATGTGGGGATGAATTTCTCAATTGGAATGAGCAATGATGCTAATCCAAATTAAAATCATAATCAAAGAAATGAGTTAGAGCAAATTATTGGACGACTTGTCACATCACAAGCTATCATTGAAAATTTTGAAAGTTTTAAAGAAATTATTTGAAGTTTATTGTTATGACTCCTTTCATACCTCTTTAGGAATTTGTTTCGAGTTAAGTAGGATCCTTTTTGTGGGGTCAGTTCACATTAGTGTCCGAAGGAAGGAAGGAAAGAATGCACACACTGCTGAATTCTAACTGATGATCAGTTTTCTCTCAAGTTGTTCTTGTCTAGTGGTTGCATAGTCAATCCTATTGATTGGTCACAACTTTCAGCCTTGTTTGTTTTGGAAGATATCATTTTCCAGCCAAGTAGTCTCGTTCCGACAGGAAGAGTACTTGTTTACGCCAGTCTTCATGTCAACTGTGCAGAGGCTCAGGAAATAGAAGTCTGTCCAAGTGTTAGCAAGGGAGGGTTTGGACATGATAGGAGTTGTCAGTTTGCACCTGTGGTTACGTAGCCAAAGAAGCGGATCGATGTATTCGCGTAAGAATGGGTTGCGAGGAAACATGTTTGTGTTGAGCATGGAGATACAATGCCTATTCCTCGCTTAGGGATTCAATGTATGGTGTTACATTGAGCACACTTAGTTGCTTCTTAAACTTGAGGACAAGTTTCTTAGAGAGAGAGAGAGAGAGTATGATGTAGTATAATAAATAGACTAAGTGTTTGTTAAATAACTTATTAGCTGGAATATATAAATAGATGATGTAATACCCATTGTACTTAGTTTTACAATACAAAATATACATTGTGATCGGAGTAGAATTTAGTTTCTCTTTCTATCCTTAGGGGTTTTACCCCTAATTGGAACATTTGTCTTCTCTCTCTCAATTTGATGTTATTTTGCATTTAGATTTCATTATTAGGTCACTTTCCACTTGCCTCACCTTTTAAATTGTGAAAGTAATTTAAATTAAGAGCAGTAATGGCTACAGATTTTGTGAAGCCTTCTTTATTGAGACTTTTAACAATAAACATTTTTTAAGAATTTCTTATTTATTTATAATTTTAACCAATAGACTAACTGACATAATTGTTACCTCTGATTCAGAGTTTGAACAAGTGATTGAAAAAAAATATATATATATATATATATCTTATAAATGTGAATGTTTTGTTGAATTCTCATAATATTTTTTTTATAGATTACAAATAGACCTTTTAAAATTTGCTTAAGATATGAATTATTCTATGTAATTTTTGAAAATTACAAATGTCCCTTGTTATAATTTTTTATTTAACAAAATTAATAATAATAAAAAATCAAATTCTTAACTACTCTCTTATACAGTAATAAAATTACTGAATTGTTAATTGAAATATATTTTTGATATTATTAAAAATAATTAATTAACTTGATAATATTTTAATAAGATGGATCATTTGTTATACAATTATAAACTTGAAGAGATGGAATACAATTTCCATAACTACATGAGATAATCCATATTTTAAACAAATTTCAAGGCATATTTATAATTTAGTTTACCTTTTTTTTTAATTTTTTTTTTTTAAAAACTAGTCTACTAAAAAAATTAAGTACAATATTTTCATATATATATATATATATATTTTGGGGGGGGGGGGGGTAATATTTTAAAATTTTAAAAATATATATTTATTTGTCAAATTAGTTCATAATTTTTTTAAAAACAAAATTTAAAAACTTAACCAAATAGAGAAATAGCACTTACAGAATGAAGGAAAAAAACACATCATCAGTAAAGGTGATAAATGAACCAAATAATTCAAACTCAACTAGTTAAAAACTCATTCAAGTTCAATTCATTAAGTAAAGAAATCAAGTTTAAACACATTTTACAACTCATTAAAATTTTCAAATCGAACTTCAACAATCAATTGCTCGTTCAATTCAATTTGATAAGCCTAAAACTATATAAAAATACCAAACTACTTGAGTTTGACTTGACAAAAACTCGTTTGAAATTGGTTTAAAAGTTTAATGAACCAAACTTGAACAGTTAACTATTCGGCTCGTTTACCACCCCTCAGACATTCTCACACCAAAAATGCAGTTCAAGAGCAAAATACAAAGGTAAAAATTATCCCAGGAAGTTCCCAAAACAGAGAGCAAAATACAAGAACTACCGTCATAATTTGCCCCATTGTTTATTAACTAATACCATTCTAAAGCATGGCAAATAACTAACCTTAAGAAATTGTGACTGTTGAGCAAGAATTTTAAGGTCCTAAAGGTTGACTTAATAAGACACCTATAAATATACCTTGCTCTATATGATAAAAATATAAGTTGATCCAACAAGGTTGAACTAGTTACTCCAAAAAAACAGAGAGCCTAAAGGAGAACAAAATGGGAGAGTTCAATACTAAAGTTTCAAAGGTTATGAGGATGAGCAGGGTTGTGTGCCTTTGTGCCCTCCTAGGAATGCTTTTTAGTGTCTATCTTGGCTTATTTTTGAATGTGTGTCCAAGGAATTTGGAGGAAAGAAAACACATATCACTTTAAGAATAAATTTGGTGAGTTTGAATTTGTTTCACTTTTCATATTTATCTAAATATTTGGTATCTACTTTTTGACTCATTTCTATAAAAATTAACCCTGTGTTTCCTAGAAAACAAAAATAACAAACGAAACACAATAAATAAATAAAAAGTGATAATTCTCATGTCTTCCATCTCATTTTAGTTTTCAATCTTATGATTTTTAATGTCCTCCTAATCGACAATTTGAAATCCAAATGTACAGATCAATCATACAGCATTGTGGCAGGAGGATTCACGATGGCTTCATCACTTTGACAATCAAAGTTCTCCATTTCTCCATTGCCAAATGTTTACAGTTCAGATACTAGAGGCCACTACAGCCTGCACATTCAACTACATCCATGCTATTTTGGGCTTCGTTGACTCAATCAGTTTCTTCGATGTACCCTTCATTTTGATTTGTTTAATCTCTTTATAAAGTTCATTCAAGCCAAAATGCTGCCATCGATCGCTATTGAACTAACACAATTGCAACAGCCCAACATTTCGGACCACAATTACTTTTATCCAGTCCACTAAAGAAACCTGGACACATATGGAGAGGGTTGCTTCAAATGGAGATAGCATCATTTGAGCCTACTTTGATTCTACGGGTCGCGTCATCTTCAACCTCACTCCATTCTTATTAATAATTGAACCTACATAACGAAATTGCTCACCCTTTGGTATCTCCTGCTTTTCAACCTCAACTTGTCTGTTATTTCTATTTCTACTGTTATTGAAGTAATATTCCAAGTGTACAATTTTAGTATTATTTTAAAATGTTTTTTAACGACTCAAGTGCTTTTATTCTATCTAAATTTCTAATTTAGTGTTAATTCCTCTTTTAATTTCATCCACTATGATAATAACATCTGTAAATAGCATAAATCATAGGACATCATCTAAAATATGTCTAACCAATTCATCTATAATTAAGGCAAATAGGCATGGACTTGAGGCTAACTCTCGGTGTAATCTTCAAGTAATCATAAATTCATTTGTTTCTCTTGCAAGTGAATTACTTGTAGTCACAATTCCATTATACATGCCCTTCATCGCATTAACATAACCTCTTTGTCAACATTTTTTTCTCTAACACCCACAATATTATATATAGCGATCCCGGTTGTCCCTTTGCTATTCTGTTGTATTCCGGACTCGGTTCCGTGAAGTTGATAGTGGTATCTATCTTGTTGTCGTCCTTTAATTCCACTTGTTTGAGTTTTAGGATGTTTTGGGCAGGGTTGTTACAGGTTGGTTAGGCCTTGGTTTCAATTCCTTGTTGCCCAGTTTTTAGGCGGTCCGCTCGAGCGGGTCTTCTTGCGCTCGAGCAGGGATTGCACACCTCCAGTATTTCGTGTCTCTGCAAAACTTCTGCAGATGTGATTTTTACGCTCGAGCGGGTTTGTTTACGCTCGAGCGGTAGCGCTCGAGCGGGTTGGTTGGCGTTCGAGCGGGTAGTACTTTCTGGGTATCAATTCTGGGAGGGGGGAATCTACGCTCGAGCGGACTGGTTTTCGCGCTCGAGCGGAAGTGCTTTATTCCTGTGTCTTGGCGCTGGAGCGGGCCTTATTGCGCTCGAGCGTGTCCAGATTTTTGTTCTTGGTGCTCGAGCGTTGTGTTCTCCGCTCGAGCGGGTCATACATATATTAGTTATCCGCTGGGTGATTTTAAATCACTTTTTACTTTTCTTTCTCTCTCCTACTTTTTCTAAAAACCATTTTTTTGAGAGCCTCTCTCTCTAGAAACTCCCTTCTCTCTAGGGTTTGATCTAGTTAGAGTGTCCTCTTTCTCTTCGGCCTTTGTAAAAGTTGTGTTGATCGTCGAGGGCGTCGTTTTGATCCGAGAATCTTGGTCTTTGGAGCACTTTGGTTTTGGTCTCTTCTCCATCCAAGCTCTAACTTCGAGGTAGGGATATCCTACTCCTCTTTATGAGCTTTGTCTTTAAATTTTAGTATTTTGAGATGTTGGGGTTGGTTTGGTAATTTTGTGAAAGTTTGGGGCTTTTGTGTAAATTTACAAAAGTTGGGGTTTTAGCTATAAAAAACCTAGATGCATGTTTGGCATGGAAAAGTGAAATTAATGTTAAAACATTAATGAAAGTGGAACCTAAGGGTTGTAATGTTAATTATGGAAAATGCCCTAATTACATTGGTTAATTAATTCGTACAATTAATTAAGAGGAATGAGAAATTGATTTGGAAAGACATGGGATGAAAGGGTGTAGTTGGATTATTTATCACTCACCTAGTTGGAATGTTGATTATATATCCATTGTTGCATTTATTTTCTGTATAGAAATAACTGCTTTGGGCTATCAGTGGAGGATAGTCTTGATTGTTGTAGACAATGCATGATGATTAGGCAAATTGAAACTAATCACTGGAATGTGTCATTGAGTATGACGATTGAAAGAATACATTAAATTTATGTGTTATGTGATGATGTGTATAATTATTGTTTATATGCATTGTGTTGTGTTGGAGGAGATAGGGGATGTACTCCACGGTTTAGGGGAAGATAGGGGATGGACCTCTAAACCGGATGTTGTTGGGAGGAGATAGGGGATGGACTCCATAGATAGAGCTCATATGCTTATCTAGTAATGTGCTGACAGAGCTCATATGCTTTTCATTGGAAGTGTGATAGTGCTCTTATGCATATCTGTGGAAGTGATGATATAGCTTGTATGCTTATCTGTTGGTATGTGATATAGCTTGTATGCTTATCTGTTGGTATGTGATATAGCTAGTATGCTTATCTATCTTGAAATGGGGAAGTGCTTGATATGAGTTACTGTCTCATATGAGTTGTTTGGCCAGGTTCTGAGCCATGGTTATAAATTGAGAATTGAAAGGAATTGAAAAATGGACTATAATATGGATTCGTATGTCATGAAACCGTAAAGTGTGATAAGGGAAAGTATCAGTGTTGGCCATCTATCAACTGCTAATCTTTTAGTCATTGTTCATATGTGGTTTAGTGTATTTCTACTGGGCCATGGCTCACCCTATATGGGAATATCATTTTCAGGTACAGGTAGCATGCCACCTCTAAGGACATAGCTCGGGAGGCTAGAGGCAGGCAGACTTTTGTTGTTTTATTTCTTTGATGTATTACATGTATATTCAAGCCAAGGGCTTAATGTGTAAATGAGTTAGCACTCTTTTGTTGTAACCAAGTGTTAACTTGGAAAGCTGTAAGCCTTTAGGGCATTTGCTTGTGTTGTTAACATGTAATACTTTTGGTAATGGAACTCTGATGAATAGAAGAATGTGGAGTTTTTATATATCAGTGCATGTCTATATTGATGGGTTTAATGTTGTTATTTTGAGGGCGTTACATTATATCTCTAAGCACACCCCATCTTAAGTTTGTTTGTTTGTTTGTTTGTTTGTTTGTTTGTTTTTTTTTTTTTCCTTCTTCTAAATCCATAAAAACTATAAGCATATTCTTTTTCTTTTTCCTCCTTATTTTTCTATTAAAATTTCAGCTAAATATTTCACTGATTTAATATGAAACCAAGAATAATTCAACGGGGAAAATAGAGATCAATTGATAAATTTATAAAATTACCAAAACACCATATGGCAAAATAGTTGGGGTTAAAAGTGTCTATAACGAGTTAAATTAAATTGAATTTAAACATTAATCTTAGTTGGGGATTTATTTTAAATTATTAAACTCCATTCATTTTGAACCTAATTGATTGAATCGTGACCTGTTAGTAACCATGAAATATTGTTGTGGTTTTATTATTATTATTTGATTACCATAAAATAGTTGTGAATATTTATTATGTATACCATTAAATGAGAGTTATATTTTGTGATAACAAAAATTATACCATTTCATAATTTTATGTTACAAAATTTTATAATTTTGCTAAATCATAATTTTAATTGTAGATATTTTTATCAACTTTGAGGATAGAACCACGTGGGGTCTGCTAGCCATGCCTTATTTGGGTGATTGGTTTGCCACTTGCTTAGCTTTTGTTTATATATACTTTTTTAATCCATTTCTCTGCCAGCACAAGGCAGAGAAATAATGAGACTTGGATTGCTTTTGTTTGTTTCCATCAAACACCTCTCTCTCTCGGTTATCTCTCTCCTTTTGAAAATTTCTTCTTTGGCCATTTTTTTTTATTATATAAAATCCTTGATTCATCAAAACTTGTTAGGTTTTAGACCCTAGTTCCATAGATCAAATTATAGAGGGTTCCGAGGGCTCCGATTTAATCTGAACGAATCAAAATTTTGTCGTCGGAAATTTTTATTTTCTTGGAAGCTTTTGGATCGAGGTAGGGATTTTTCCTACACTTCTTTATGCACTTTTTGATTATAGGCAACTTAGAGTTGTATATAATTTAATCAGAATTTTTGAAAAATTTGTGATTTATTTGCTTAAAAGAGAAATTTTGAGAAAAATAAAAAGTTGATGCCCAAATTGCGAAAATGTAAACTTAGAACATGTTTGTAAGGTTATGAAAGAATTATGTTTTAAATTTGAACAAAAACGAACTTTGATTCAATTGGTTTTGAAATTTTTACCGGTTTGTGACCAAAAGAGCATTTTTAAAGAAAATAAAGGAATTACGTTTAACTTTTGGGACTTTCAATCAAAATAGGATGTCATAATTGAATAATGCTTGGAGAATGAGTTTGGAAAGAAAATGATGTTTTCTTGGGCATTAACGGTATTATTTTGTTTAATGTATCTGTTGGAATAAAACCGACACGGTTAGAAATGGACCTTGAGAGGTTACCGGACGTGATTGTGATATGAAAACTAGTGTAGTTGTTCATATTTGATGAGATGTGGAATAGATTGTATTTATCGGATTTTTTTTGAAATTTAATTGTTTAAATATCCGTTTAGAAATATCTGTTTTGGGCTATCGGTGAAGGATAGCCATGATTGTTGTAGAAATGCATGAGACTTAGGTAAATTGAACCACATTCCTCATTTGTTGCATTGAACATTGTATTACATTCATTTCATTGGAAATGTATATGTTTTTGGGCAATGTTTGGAAATGTATTTGTTTGCGAAAAGATGAATACTTGGTGAATCTGGGTAAGGGGTGTAGAACCGTGCGGTTAGGTGTCGAGCCTTCCAGTTTACTGGTAAAAATGACAGTGGTAGTGCATTAGGACCTACTTGCAGACACTCACCTAGAGATTCACAGAGCATGTATTCACGTAACAGATATGGTTTAAAATGGAAATGACTTTATCTCTGTTGTTGCATCTCAGTATTGTATGCTTTATAAAAAGAGAGAAACTGTTTTATCATGAGCATGGCATGAGCATACTCCTCTTTAGTCTTGTCATGGTTCATATATTGTGTAGTATATCTCTACTGAGCTGTGGCTCACCCTATAAGGGAAACCATTTCAAGTATGAGTGCTATGCCTCTGCCAAGGCATTGACTTGGGAGGACTCAGGGCTGAGGCTTCATTTTTGTTTTATTATTATTTGTTAAATGTAAGCCCAGGGCTGTATTTGTGTTGAGTTGAAACTCCATTTTGTGTAACCAAGAATGTTCTTGGATAAATTTGTAAGCCTGTAGGGCACTTATTATCTATTTGGCTTCCATTTCATACTTGTAAAATGCATGCTTGGGATTAGAACTGGGGCATTGAGATGTGAATAGCATGTATTTGGCATTTGGGATTTAATGGAAATGGATATATGGAATAGTTAGCTATATATATGTGTTTCTCTATCAGGTGAGTTTTGTTTCATAAATAGATATACCCTGTCCAATTTTCGGGGTGTTACAGTGTCTATAAGCAAATGTTCACTATCTTATAAAACAACAATTGTTCTTTGGTAAATTATATGAAAACAAGCTACAACTTAACCATATGAGAAACGAGATAAGGAATGTAGAATCAATGCAGTTCTACACCATCAAGCCAATTAAGCGCATGTAATATGTTAAGCAGAAACAACTTAAACTCTTCTTCAGCAACAACATTCCCAATACTGTCTAATTGTGTCAACTTTAAGTCTTTAAAAATTGCAAACGCTTCCTAGTAATTTGTCACATTGACACCATTAATTACAAATTCACCAAAATTCCAATCACTTCCTACTATATGAGAGAGGGGAGAAGAGCACAAGTACCTTCTTGTGTCGACAACGTGTGCACCGATTTCGTTGTATGAGATATCCAACACTTCCAATGACTTTAGCAGTTTTAAAGGCTCCAGGGCAGAAAAACTACCCATTTTGTTGTTACTAGGGTTCAAGCAAGAAAGAAGCTGCATAGCCTGCAATCCTGTCATAAAGACCGACAAAAAGCACTCAGTTACTTTTATTTAAATAATCATTAGAAATGCCTTTGAAGCATCAAAATGCACCATGAAACTATCAGGACTTTGACTGGCACCATTTTACAAAATAAAGATGGCCATGCAATAAACTAATGTTGTACAAATGTGTTTATGTATAATATTGTATTTATGAAGACATGATACACACATATAGATGGACAGACAGACAGATGGATAGATAGATAGATAGATAGATAGATAGATATAAAAATACAATGAATTGAAAATCGAAACCACAAAAACAGATTCAAGTGACAATGAAAATTTTAAAGAATTAATTGTAGTTTACCTTCAATTGAGCTAAGTTGGTTGTGGCTGAGGTCTAACATTTGGACCCACAGTAATTTCTCAATAGACCCAATATGTGACAATGAAAGATTATTGAGTTGTAAACAGATATAATCATTGGTGCCTGATGATGCCGAGTCCCTGTAATGACAACAATGCCTCAGCAAAGATTCCAGACTGGTGGTCAGTTGCAGAAGCACAAAAAATATGAGAATCTGTGTTTTAGAAAAATCAGTAATCTATATCAAAGGTTCAAGGCAAATCTTTAACACTAACTCTTACTAATATTATTGACTAGAGATCGCTCTGAGTTTGCGTTGAAAAGAACTATCAGAGATTCTTAAACAAGACACTCATAATTCCAATGAGCATAACTATATAGTTAGACTAATCTCAATAAAAATAATAATAAACCCACTAGATGAACAGATCAGCCACTAAATAGTTGAACTAAGTTTGATTTTACTTTAAATTCTAGATGAACTTATTGAAGAAGCATGGCCATCTGTTTACTTAAATGAGCATGTAAAACAGCATGGTTATAGGACTGCAATACAAGTACAACTATTTGGACTTTGGATGGCTAAAGGGTCATTTGACCTAGTTCTTAAGCAAAATGAGTGAAAGCTTAAGCAAGAGCTGAGCCAATTTCTTTCAGTTTAAGTGTGAAAAACTCTTCACTATGTTGAGCAAAGCCCTCAACCTAATAACATTTAGATTCTTTAATACCAGGGCATCCAGTAGCTATTATCATATTTCTAATTTGATGCAAGCATGATGAGTGGTGACAACCTCACGTGTCCAGAGTTAGATGAAAGACTTATCAATCTGTCATGTGTAACATAGACCAATTTACATAGCAATATGTAGGAATGATATGATCCAAGTTAAAGGTGACTTTAGCCTAAGAGGGTGTGTGGGTTGAGGCTGTGACAACATGCCTTTGTATGGGGACAATTGAAGAAAACTGTTTCCATGGGACTTCGCCACCTGGGCTTGTTAAGTTGAAAACAGATATTTTCATTTTAAGCGTTGTTTTACTAACATATTTTAAGCCAATCTATGACTTTATATAATGAGCTTTGAGGCATAATTTCATATAAGATATCTATGCTGGCCAATCAAGTAATCAATACGTCAGTAGGATATTAAAACCACCAGGAAATAATATCTGATGGTATTCACAAAAAGAGCAGAGACAAACTGGAGTAGCTTGTCTGTTTTGACCAAACTGAACTCAAACAATAATGGCACAAATTCAACCGAACTAGAACCAGGCACAAGCACTGCTTCTTACCTGCTAAGTTAAGCACAAACACGCAATACATTGTGTTAGGTTTTATTTCTTGGCAATCCCGTTTGACAAAACTCCTTTGAGTTGTAATTTTATTCGCATTTTTATTTCAGTGAGGCTATGAGTGTTTAGATGCAAATCCAACCCGAATTGAGCTTTTCAGAGAAGTTTGTGATGCTAATGCTTTCAAGATTGCCACTTCGCTGATTATGACGGGGATCGAGCTGCCCGGTCAGCCCGCGGGGGTCTAGGGGGCAGCGCCCCTTGGCGGTCCGGGACAGCGCCACGGCGGGGTCGAGGGGCAGCGCCCCCGAAGCAAAATGCAAAAATGCATTCCAAGTTGCCTGTCCGCTCGAGCGGAGAATCCCTGGTTCCAGCAGTTTTGGTCGCCTGCAAAAGTACTGAGATGTGTGATTTTGCGCTCGAGCGGGCTTTCTGGAGCTCGAGCGGACCTCTGTTATATTTCGCGCAGATTTTGCTGAGGCCGCTCGAGTGGGCTGTTGGGCGCTCGAGCGGAGATCGCGGGACAGATTCTATAAATTCGCGTGTTGGGTCAGATTTTAGGATAACTTCTCCAGATCTTCTTTTTGGGTTTTAGGGTTTATATCTGGGGATACTTTGTGAGTTTTCTTTGATGTTTTATTGAGTCTTCAAACTCATGGTTTAAAGAGAGTACATCAAAGGTTGTGTTTTGTTCTACAAAAGAGAGAGTTGTTCTTCGGTGGATTCTGAAGAATTCGAGCCTGAAGCTTTGGTGGATTCCGGAGTGGCTCATCGTAAAGACAATTCCGAGGTGAAGACGGGTTGGAAGAGGCACATAGAGGTTGGTTCAATTAGGCCTGGATTCGCTAGGTAATTGAGAGTATACCTGTGTAATTCCTTTTAATCTTCTTAGTGGATTGTTTTGTGGCTGTTGCCCGTGGTTTTTTTATCACAGTTGGAGGTGTCCAATTGTGGTTTTTTCCACGTAAAATCGTTGTGTTTCTTTGTCTTGATTTTTTGATTGGGATTGTTATATTCTGCTTAAAATTGATACATAATCACAAATCAGCATCTATGGGATTTCTAGATTTTTCACATTGTTTGCTGCTCAACTCAGATCAGCTTGTTCTTAATCCTAAATGCAATGATTCAAAGCTCTAGCTCTACTCAAGGAGAACATGAAATACTAAAGAGATACTACTCATACATCAAGCACAACAATAAAAAAATGAACCTAAATGGACTGTGCTTTCCTACACAGTAATATAGAAGAGAAGAGATATCCACCTGCTTTAACACGACTAAGCTGTATTCATCCTTGTAGTATTGAGAATGTGGCGGGTCCAATGTCATAAGATCACTACATAATTCTTTAACTTCTTCAGTATGGACCATCTTGCATGTCTCTGCAGTTTTAGCATGTGACATCAGTGCATCATGTGCAGTCAACAATCTTACACGCATAAGCTTTCCAGTTTTACTACAATAACCAGTGGGAGAAAATAAGAGGACATTGGACAAACAATAAAGCTGCTTTGATGCTGCAAAGCTACTCATGAATGAATTCCACATACCAGTTTATCTCTGACAGCAATTCCCGGTAAAGAGCTATCTCATTAACTATAGTCTCAGCGCTCCACTTAGAAGCTGTTGACTCATTCACCTCACTATTCCTCAGTTGATCGAAAATTTTAATTTGGGTTGGTTCCTGAAGATGTGTTTCACCAGTATGAAAATTTATCTCCCCATGAAATCATCTCTGCACTTCTCATTTCTGCATGTTGCAAACCATGAGGTTGTATTAAAGCTGTAAATTCAAAATGAGTAGGATGGCTATGGTGAAATCCACTCAGAGACACAATTCCCTGAGAATGTCCAAGGCTGACCTTTACTGGATGAGTTTGTAGAGATTGGAGATTCTCCTCGTGAAAAGTTAAATGTGTTACCCAAGCTTGGGAACTCCCAGAGTTGTTTGTTGATTGTGGTGACCAAATTAAATCTTTATTTGTATCATGTACAGATTGCACAATTATTGTAGATGAGCTCACACCTTCAACTGCTTCATTAAAATAAAGAATGAGTGGAATTATCCCACTATTAAGATGGAAACCTGTGACAGGAGACGAAGCACAAGTATCCAGGAAACCATCTGCTGATACATTAAGAAGCCAAAGATGGCCAGGTAGAAACCAACAGAGGATTCTCCACTTTAACTGTTTGCTGAAGAAGCCAAAGATGATAAAACCATCCACTTTGATCATCTGGGTCAGTAAAAAGAGCTTGGTGTACAAGGTCATACTCCTCTGTCAGAACTTTCTCCTTTGAGAAAGATTCTTGAGCCTTTTTCTTCAGTAAATGAGACAGAATTACACTCCATTACATTTATGGTAAGGTAAAGTAGAATAAAAACAAGAAACATGTTTAAGCAAACAGACAGACATCACAAGATAAAACATGCACTCAAAGCAACATGCATGTTTGTGTAGGTTGAAAAAGAAAAACAAAAGGCACGATTGGACAGGAAACTTAATTTTCTAATCCTGCTAGAATAGATAGAATATCAAAAGGTAGCAGGTGTTTCATCATGTAGTTTCCACTATAATATCAATGTGCATAAGAATTGATCATTCGACTCCAAAGCAAAGTTGAAAGTTAATCAAGCTACAATTTTATATAACATTGCATGCCAGATTTACAAACACAGAAAGCTGCTTAAACAGTATTACAAACAGAAAAATGCTGTTGTAGATTAATCTGAAATAAACACCATTCAGTGTGTTTGGTTTGAATTTTCTAGATTAAGTTTTTTGAAAACTGAGTTTTTTGGTTTTCGCATTCTTTTGTTTTTAGTGAATATTTTTTAAATTTTAAACATTTTTTTTTACTTTTTTAGATGCACCTTAGTTAGATATATATCTAAAAAGTAAAAAATTTGTGAAAAAATATTTAAAAAAATTAATAAATACATAGAAATACAAAAAATGTACTGAATTCTTATGTTTTTTTGTGTTTTTGGTATTTAGTAAATTTTTAAAAGATTTTTTTTACAATTTTTTTACTTTTTAGGTGTATTTATGTTAGGTGTGTCTAAAAAGTAAAAAATTGCTTAAAATATTAAAAAAATTCAGTAAAAACAAAAAAAAAACATGAAAAATAAGAAAGTAGAATTTTCTTAAAAGTGTTTTCTGAAAAATGAAAACAAGCAAGCTGATTTGTTTCAGTTTTGGAATCAGTTAGGCTAATGACCATTTAAATAGTGAATAGTGCTTATCAACTTTTGATATAAGGAATAGAACTAATGAATAATTTTTCCCCTGGTGCATGAAAGGAGACAGCACTTTGCAACCTTGCATCACAATATACCATCAATACAAGTTACATGTTTTAAAGTGGATTTTTATATAACATTGCATGCCATCAATATCTTATCAACCTTGCATCACATTACAAGATAACTTCTACCTAGTCTGTCATGCTTTACCTGTTTTGAATGTTTTTATTACATAAACAATAAGTCACATGCTTTAAAGTGGATATTTGAATATTTTGTCTTTAACTAAAATGCCATTAAAAAAAACCCCCTATGTTGCAAAAAAACCACAAAATTTTTTGTATGTTCTATATAACTATGCATACTACCACTAGACATTCTGCTTCCAATGGGACCAAAGCTAGAACTAATTTCAAAGTTCCAACACATTTTTCCTGAAGCAATTTTTGCAAAAGAATCTAAGGATTATACAATTATGGCATGTTTGATTGGGTGGATTAGAATATGGGATTGGGATAATTAATCCGTGGGCCCAATTATCCTATGTTTGTTTTAACATTTTGGTTTAGGATTATTAATCCAATGGATAATTAATCCAACAAATTTGTAGGATTATTAGTAATGGGGTAGGGGTGGGATTATTAATCCAATGGATATTAATCCAATTGGATAATCAATACCACACTAATTTAATAGGATTATTAATACTTCACTATTAGTCTTGTGAATCAAACACGACCTTAAAGAATTATCAGTGATAACTTGATAAGATACATCATAAACATTGTGAAAAACAAATTATAACTGAACCATGAAGCCAGATAAAACAGCATGACTTAGGCACATCTCATTGTAATGCTACAATAACAACAGGCACGAAAAAAACAAAAAACAAAAACAAAAACAAAAAACTTGAGAATCAAACAATGGCACAAAAAAAGCATTTTTCTCCACTAGTCCATTTTAATTATGATGATCCAAATGGTAAAATAACATTGAGATACAAGCGTACCTACGATTATGCCAAGAAGAATAGTTACTGAAGTTTTCGTTTATGAAATCAGTTGTGAAGTGTAGTTCCTCTGCATCTGATCTGTTCTTTAATGCTGCCACAAATCTGAAAATAAAGACCAAATTAGACCATTTGAAATTGCAGTCCTTCAATATATTAAAGTAAATCAAACCCAAATCTTCACCTCCGGTAATTCCACGCATGGAAATTCCTGGAATTTTTCTTCAGGAACACCCCCAGAAGCTGCAATTCCCGATCTACAGATGAATGCCCCTTGCTTAGCACCCATTTACGATGATACCAGGCACCATAAGACCTATAATTCTTTGCCAATGCACGCTCTGTCTGCATATATATTGAGTTCATTCATAAAATTCAAAGTAAATTGAACCCAAACACAATACACAGCATAATTACAATTGGCTGCTGAAAAAACCAAAGAAAAGAAAGCAACATAATATTTCAAAATCACATGGTTTAAAATTTTAAGATTTCAAAAAAAACTTTGCACTGAACGTAATTTAACCAAATAGCCCTATTTGGCACAGTTGACTTGTGTTCAGCTGCATTTCTTTTTCTTTTCCTACAGTTTTTCAGCAACCAAACAGCATCAAATACATGGACAGAAAAAGAAATAGATATATTTTTTCATATGACTGGTTCCAACAAACGTATAACTCTCAGTTCTTCACTGTAAATAGATTTAATGGAGTCTGGATCAATCTCTGTATCAGTCTCAGAATGACTGAGAATGTGTTCAACAGCAAATTTTCTGTAATCCCAAGCTGTGGGATACTCAGGATTGGCCTCGAGAAGCTTCGCATTGACCTCTAGGGCTTCTTTCATGTAACTGAACAATTTGCACGTACAAATACAAGATTGTTCAAAATTATCAGTGTTTATTAGATCATATCATGCTCCGAAATAAATACAATGAATCCATCCCATAAACAATAGTGTAATTGAAACGATACGTTTTCATTAATCAAAGTTTAATATACAAAAGTGACAGATGCGATAAGAGATGAAAGCTACACACGTATCATATGTCTTATTGGCTTACATCTTTCCAAGTCGCTGCTTGGGTACAAAAAAGTTAAGTCATAAGCTCAAAACAAATAAAACCCTAGGCTTGTACAAATAAGAAATACAAAACACAAGCAAAAGAAATAATACCAGCCTTCAGCTCCACAATCCTCCCAAGCTAAGCTCCTGGCGAAGGCATATCACCAACACCTAAAAATAGTGTTTTTCATATAGGGTGAGCCAAAACTCAGTAAAAATAATCCAGTACAACACATGAAACTTAATGAAGATATAAGAGTAATCTGCAATTACAATGCCATTGATAAGCCGTTTCATAAATTCTTCGCAAAACATGCAACACCAACAGTATTAATACACTTCATGACAACAGTCCATTTTATTCAAATGACCCAAACTGAGAATACAATTCAATAAGTCTTTTTCTAGAATAATCATCATACATTCACTGTTATTTGCCATTTTACGAACATTTTGTCCATGGGAATCGGCACCCATGTATAATCATGATTTTTGGGACTTTCACACAGGACGCTCCGGCCAACTTAATTCAATGGAGTACATCCCCTATCTTCTCCCGAACATGGAGCACATCCCCCATCTCCTCCCAAACATCATACATATACAATGTATGTAAATACATAATCATACATAGAGTACATCCCCTATCTCTTCTCAAACATCATACATATACAATGTATTTAAAGACATAGTCGTATTCAATGACAACAGATGAGAAATTAGTTTCAATTCACCTAATCCTCATGCAATTTCTACAACAATCATAGCTACCCTCCACCGATAGCCCAAAACATATATATCTAAACATATATTCAATCTCAAGACAGATAATTTATTCAAAATTTCATAAGTGAGTGATAATACATATTCCTCTCCACCATTCATGTCAATGTCCATTCAATTTCACATTTTCAATACCAATTTCACTTATTAATCCAAGATAAATATTTGAAATGTTTTAGGGCAAAATCCCTCTTTCCCAAATATCAATCCCGAATACCAAAATCAACTATTTTGCCATAATATAACCTCATATTCATCCCCATAGCCATTTATAATTCATACACTTAGAAACCCCTCTTTTGATTTTAAACTAAAACCTTAGGTTTGTTCAAAATCCATAAAAAATCACAATAATGTTTATACAAAACAAATAACTAAGTTAAAAGTCATATAGGAGTATAAAGAATCCCTACCTCAAAGTTAGAAGACGAGCAAAGCAAATGAGAACTTCAAAGACATCAAAACCTACTTTTGTTCGGATGAAAAGAGAGCTCACGACATGCTCTACCTTTTTCTCAAAGGCACTAGGGTGAAGAACCCACTGGATCTAGGTGAAAATCTAGAGAGAAGGGAGTTTTAGAGAGAGGGGCTCTCAGATCTAGAGAGAAGGGAGTTTTAGGGTTTATGGAAGAAAAGAGATGAAAAAGTGATGAAGAAGGATGTTGTCGCGAACTGATATACACACGGTCTGCTCGAGTGTGAAAAGTGACACTCAAGCGTTAGACACATTGTTCCGCTCGAGCGTAGAATACACACTTTTAGAAGTTTTGCTGACGAAGGACATCGCTCGTGCTCAAGATTAGCAACTCGAGCGTAGAATACACTCTTCCAGTATTTGCAGGTATGCAAAAACACTGAGAGTTTGCGAAGCCTGTTCGAGCGCAAGAATGGCCGCTCAAACGGAGGAGCAAAAATCTGGGCAATAAAAGTTTGGAAAATCAAGCAAGCAACCTGTTCCAAACACATAGCTACAACAATCTCAAAGCCAAATTCAAGGAGATATAAGGGGAAACAAGATATGACTAACACTGTAAGACCAATAAACTCGAGTCTAGAATGCAAGATGGATCGGGTCAAAATCGGAATCGCTATAGATCACATCAGTGCCGGCTTAAGCATAAGGCAAGTAAAGCATGTGCTAGGACTCAAAATTGTGCAAAGGCCCCAAAATTTTGGGAAATTTCTCAAAGGCCTCAAAATTTCCAATATGCCAAAAAACCTATTTATGTTTTTTTTTTTTTAAAAAAAAAAAAAGGCCATCCAAGGAATCAAATATAATCATTTTCTCATATTAAGATTATTATTATTATTATTATTATTTTTAAGTACAGAAAAAAGACAAATTCTACTTTACTATTTTATATGTTTTTGACTAATCTTATTTAGAATCAATACGTAGTTTCTTGTGGTTTTAAACTAAAATGCACCATTTGACATTCCGTCCAAATTAGCAGTAAGTGTGAAACACTTGCCTCATGAGAGTATTTAGCGGGATTTACCTTAATTCACTAACTGTGAAATAAGGAAATAATGCATGCAATCGCATGCCTCACCGATCGTATCATTTTCACACGAATCAGGGATATAGGAGTAATCATTATTTACATGATTACAATACAGTCAATTGTCCTGTAAGGACATTAAAGAGGCCTATAAGACCTCAACCGTGGTGGGCCTTTGCGTTAAGAGAAAAGCCATTCCACTTCTTTTTTAAAGCTTCATGAAAGCAATATTCGCTTGGGGTAGGTTCAACCTGTTTGTTACCGGCATTTTGTGCTTAACACATACCACACTCAAAAGCGACAGCGGCTCCATACTCCATATTTCCCTTCCCTGACAGAAATCAAATTCTTTACACATTTTTTTGTCAATGACAGAATGGAGGAGGTGAGTAAGCAAAATAGAGAGGCAACCTTGGTGGGGAGGGTAGAGTAATGATGATGTTACATCATTACTATATAATGTAAATGTCCTATAAGGACATTAAAGAGGCCTATAAAGATAGTTATAGGTTACTAGATAGTGCATTTTAGTCCCCAAACCATAAGGGTTTGTATGTTTATTTTCAAATGCTAAGAGGTAAACCACACCTAAAGAACAAGTGAAATTTGACTTAAAAAATTCATTAACGACCTCATAAATCTAATATTGATGAAGAAAAGAGTGTCAGTTCTATAGTTTTTTTTTTATATTAAACAAAATTTGTAATTAATTTACAAATTTATGTTTTAATTAGGTCTCATATAATATATTTAATGGTAAAAATTAAATAGAATGTAACAAAAATGTTGTATTGAACTAATTTGAAAAGTTAGAAGTTTTAATTGAACAAAAGTTTAGCTTAGAACCTAATGAAAGAAGAGAATAAAAACCAGGTTAAAAGCCAACTTTTTGACTTTTTGGCTTTTTTAAGTCACATCACCTCTCTACTTTTTTTGTACGTATTTTTTTTTTTTAAAAAAAAGAAACGAAAAAAATTGAATAATCTACTTCCCAAAAGTTTAAGGATTTTAGCATAATTTATTCACACAATTTATTTATTTATTTAAAAAACTAAATATCAAAGGCCTCGTTTAAATTGTTTCTTTAGGCCTCAAAGTTTCTTAAGCCACATAGTTCAATCGAGTACAATACGAATAAATAATTTTACATCATGTATAAAATTTGAACAGGTTACTGAACAATTTACACAATTGACAATTTTGACAATACAAATGGAAGATTGTACAAAATGATCAGCGTTGAGATCACAGAGTTCAAAACAACGCAATTCGAATACATAATTTTACACTTGTGTGTCAAATTTGAACAATACACAATTCACAACACAAATTGAAGATTGCTCAAACTTAACAGCGTTTAGATCACAGAGTTCAGTACAATACAATACAATGCGAAGCATACATACAGACGAAGATATATATATATATATAGAGAGAGAGGAATCACATTTTGTTGTGATGAAAATGGAGGAAGTGAGATTGTGTCACACCCCAAACTCGCCCCTAAAAATTTGGGCATGACCAACTCGTAACGGACTCAAAATTCTCTAATTATATCATATGGGGCCAGAACGGAAGCTATTAATAATGTAAGGAAATAACATCCATTGAGCTAATACTTATATGCTAGGATCACAAACATTTCACCAAAGCCCAACCCAATAAGAACATACAAATGAGAGACCATTATACACATCCATATATACAGTCCCATCCCCTCAACTGGGGGTATAACAAAAGCCTTGATAAGAGGAGATTATACATATTGAACGACACTAGACAAAAGACTCAGTGCATAAAGCTAAAAGCTCTGTAAGAACTTCCACAAAAGTGAGTGAGCTTCATCTATGTGCTTAGACACAGTGAAGTTGACAAAAGAGAAGCGCCAAAGCTAGACTAAAACTGACCACCGGGTTGATTACCTACAAAGACAGACATAACACGGGGTAAGCATGGCTCAGTGAATCATAGTACTTAAAGAGTTCAAGTGAATAAACTCGGATTACAACGTATATAAGCACATAAGTCGCATATTTGACCTTTTTCAGAAAACATTTCCAAAATGGCCTTAGGCCCAATATTCATACAGAACGGCCTCGGACCCACATATCATACAGAACAGCCTTAGGTCCACATATCAACAGCTGTTTACACATTGGAGGGTAGGTAGAACATCAACATGTACGCTACTTCCCTTGGCCGTAGGCCTCGAAACACAATCAATCCGAATTAGAGTAGGGTCGATGAGACATTGGTATGTCATCACCTCCCTCAATTCCAGAATGGTCCACATTCAGTGGCTGATAACTAAACGGCCTCGGGCCCGTCGTTAACAAAGCAGAATAATCTCAAGTTCTTATGTATTTCATCGTGCAACAACGCACATAAGTTTCCACTTGGTTAACATGAAATGACATAATTAACTTACAGAGAATAGAACGTTAATAAGGCTATTAACAATAGACGAAGTATGTGATTACAGTACTATTACTCACAGTGCTGTGATAGAGCTATAGTCCCTTCCAGTATGTGACCTACACACACAAGCAGTTCAGAGACTAGTCTATTTTTCTTTTAATCAATATCCGATTCGTTTGGGTTGCATTTAATTATAAGCATTTTAAAAGCTTTAGATGCACATTTTAGTAATTCCAGAGGGTCAAACAGGAGAAAAGAAGCATACAGTCTTTTTCCACATGGGCCGCACGTGCGGCAGTCCCCCTCCGCACGTGTGGGAAGGTGGGCCGCACATGCGGGGATTCTCCCCCGTACGTGCCTTTATTCCAGTACCTCAAAGTTGGATTCCCCTGTTTTCCACATGTGCGGCTGTGAGCCCCACACGTGCGGTCGGAACCCCTATCTTGCACACTTCGAATCAAGGCAACTTTTCAACTAGGTAAACACATTTTAAGGCACAAAATAGGGAAAAAAATAATTCCATACTATGGTTCAACATCACAATAACATAAATCATGAATCCAATTAAGTTGACATCAACTTCAAATTCACATACACAACTCAAGTCCTTTCAATTTATATTCATATTTGTTATATGAACAATATGTATGCATAACCACATGAACCCAACATGAAAAATCAAAGGATAAGATGTAATTCTTCCATACAACTCCAATCAATTCCAAGACACCCAAATGATGAGGGTTTTTTTTCCAATTAAACAACTAACACACACCCAATCTCAACTACAAACCCTAGCTTGCATGAACATAAAAAGTAACTCATTTCAAATCAATTAGAGAGGTTAGTCTAGGGGATTTGTATCTACCTTGAACTCAAAACTCCGCAATTCTCTTCGATTTCCCATTCTTCCTTGTTGAAGCTCTCTCTCTCTCTTCTTTGTTCTTCCTCTCTAACTCTCTCTCTCATGAGATATTTTTTTTTATGTGTTAACATTTTTGCCAAGCCAAGAGAATTATATATAAAAGTTGACTGAAATAAAAATTAATCAGTTTAATCATTCCGAATCGAATTTTGATAGAAATTCATACTATGCTCTAATAATCATGTTGATCTCAATTATAAAATCAATTTCGGATTATCAAGCCTCTAAGGCTTTCAATTTCTGATCCAAGCATTGCAATTGTAACAGATATTCTTCATAATTGACAAATATAAATCTATAATCATAAGATTCACTCAATTAAACTCAATTTCACATGGGATTCCACAGTGGATAGATATAAATGTATAGAATAAGGGACTGAAAGCATACCAGAAAATATGTACGAGGGTGGATTATTACAGATTGGAGGGGGCGTAGTTTAGCAGCTTTGAGATCTAAAGCTTTTCTTCTTCTGGAGTTGGGGCTTTCCGAGGGCGACCATGCATTTTTCGTGCTGAGAGAGAGAGAGAGAGGCAAAGAGTGTTGGATTGTTAAACGATCGAGCGCCAGTGGTGAGAGAACAAAGGGTAGATTACATACTTTGATCTGTCTTCATAGATAAGGAAAGAAGAATAAATCCAGGAGGGGCAAATTAAAAACTACCAAAAAATGTAATGAGTGATTATACTTATACCACTATTTAATCTCTTTACACCTTCCATCTTATTTCATCATTAAAAAAAACGTAATTCTCATTACACTCCCAATATATTACCAAAATTAACCCTAAATTAACTATTTCATCTCTTTACATCACTAATTTTCGTAACACAGTGCTAAATAATTTACATTATTCCGGTGTTATGCTGCCCAAAAAAATAGATCTCTCCAGCATTTTGTTACTATACATTTACAGAGCCACTTTCTTCCAAACAATGATTTTTTAATTTGTGGTGGGCCTATTCGGTAATACAACGCTAATTAATTTGAATTACTCCAGTGCCATGTTACCGGACAATATTTTTTCCCCAGCATTATGTTGTTATCTAATTAGATGATAACAAGAAATTAATTTGGGCCACTTGTGAAGTGCCTATTCAGTGATACATTGTTATACAAATAGGATTACTCTAGTGTCATGTTGCCAAACTACAATAGAGTTATCTAGGCCCCCGTCGCTGTACATTGAAAGATTTACTTTTTCCTTGAAGCATCCATAAAAAAATTCATAAATCAAACACGCATCCATAAAATTGTACATAAAAAGTATCCATAAAATTATTCATAAAAACATCAAGCGTACAAATATCCATAAAATATCCGTAAAATCTGTCATTATTTGCATCCATTAATCAAACATGTTATCACAATTCGTCTTGGTAATTTGTAGGTAATTTTTCCCTCCTTAATAGAAATAGACATCCACACTTTTTAGAACCTGTCAGCCTTAATAATTCCCCCTTGATCTTCCTGTTGTCTCTATAGTAACTACTTCTTTCACAAGCAAGTATAAGTCTTGGTTTTTGCCATTGCCTCCCGCAGCTGATGTCTTTATAACAATGACAAATCCAGTCTTCTTCCCAACGTCAAAAGCCCATTTAATTAATGTTTCACGACTAGTAAAAATCTAAAGATAATAAATACATTTATACGTCAAATTATTAATAAAACTCAATACACATTAAAAACAAGAAAAAATTGTATCCATAAAAAAAATTAACAAATCTCGTCTGTAATGAATTCATGACGAGAGTCTACTAATATTGCAGTACTTGCGTTGTTGCAATAAGTATAAGTATAATCCTTCCAGGCAAAAAAATAAAAAATATAAAAAAATGAAATTAAAAATACATGGTAATGAGAATCCGAACAAATTAAAAAAATTTAATTTAGGGTTACCGGAAATGTAGATTTTATTCGATAGTTGGTTACCAGACTTATATTTTTTGTTAAGCAATGTGATGCCGGACTATTTTATTTTGTTCGATTTCGAACCACCGAACGAAAGTCAAAACACCTGCCCAGAAAAAAGAAACAAAAACCTACCAAATAAATAATTAAAAAAACTCACCATTTCACTTTTTTGATGATTCTTCACCATCGTTTCTTCATCCATTGCTTTCTTTAATGATTAAAATCTATGATTCTCACTTTTTGAAAAAGATGTGTAAGAGAAAAGAAAAATTAAGAAAGAAAAAAGAGTAGAGATTGAAAACCAAGGGGTATAAGGAGATAACAAAATATATTTAATTTTAGTGTTTTCTCCTTAAAGGTAATTTCACACATGGATAAAATTGGAGGGGGAAAACTCAAATAAAGGGTGTAAAGAGGTAAAGTAGTGGTGTAAGTAGAATCACCCAATAGTAATTCCTTGGAGAGAAACATTATGGTGTACATTTTTTTAAAAGTGTGTATTATATGTACCTTGTAATTAAAAAATACTCGCTTCAAAAATTTAAATTTAAATTTTATTTGTCCAAAGGCCCCAGGCACTGAAACACTTTATCCAAAATGACAAGCTCAAATGAAATGACTAAAATACCCTTCTATATATATAGTATACACTACGATCCTAAACTCTCAAACCATCTCTCTCTCTCTCTCTCTCTCTCTCTCACATCTACCGACAGTCTCAAACCCTCTCTCTCAGATCTCTCCTCCAATGATCTCGCTACCGTCCACCGTCCTCTTCCTTGTAGCCAAAGCAGCTAGCCGGGACTCGAGATACGCTACACAATGATCTCGCTGACCGTATATCTCGTCGTCATCCACTATCATCTTGCTACGGCTAAAATAGTGGTGTCGTTGCGCTTATCGGCACTCAAATCATCTCACCACCTCTCTATTTCGCGATCGTGCCATCGAAGAGTGCCATGAGTCATCATCATCATCTTCAAAGCTTAAAAATGGATTTGTTTCATCATCCTCGAGATCTCAAATCTATTTCATCATCCTTGAGATCTGTGTTTACATATATATATTTCGAAATTAGATATAAGAAATAGATATATATATATATATAAATGAATATGATTTTTCTAGATTTTTTTTTTATTTTATTTTAAGATTTGAGCACATCAGGTAAAGGATCATCTCTATGTGTGTGTGCACAATAATCGTCCAGATCTTCTTCTATTTTTTCATTTTTTTTGGTAGTTGTTATTGTTGATGATGATGATGACGATTTTTGTTGTTGTTGTTGTTGTTGTTGTTGTTGTTGTTGTTGTTGATGATGTTGATGAAATATATTGCAAATCCATATGTTTGGTTTGAACAGGTAGTGGGTGGTTTTTCAGTGAAGAAAGATTGACCGGAGTTGTTGAATTTGAATAGATAGATAGTAGGAAGAGATATAGACTTTTAACAGAGAGAGTTTTTTGTTATTGTTAGATTTTCAACAGAAAGATTTGTTATTGCTGTTGAACAGATAAGAAAATTAGAATAAATAGATTTGAACAGATAAATGAAAAATTAAACAGATAATAAAATTTAAACAGATATTTGAACAAATAAGGGAAAGTTTTTGAATAGATAGTTAAAAAAAATTTAACAAATACGTAAAAAATTTGAACATAGAAATAAAAATTTGAACAGATAGATGTAAAATTTGAACAGATAGAAAATAATTTGAACAGATAGAAAAAAAAGTCAACAAACGAAAAAAGTCAATGGATAAATTAAAGAGTAAAATTGGAAACAAAATGTCTTTCAAAACAAATAAAAGGACATATCACCAAACTATTTCACAAAGGGTGGATCTCTCACCAATAAAAAAAATACATTGAACCTAATGCCTTAAACACCCTCTAACTTAGATTTATCACCAATTTTCTCTAATTGAAAAAGAAAATGACATAATTTCATGTTTTTTGTGTTATAACTAAAAAAAATGTCATAACTAAACGCACCATGAGGCATAATTAAAAAACTCATGAGTCATAACTAAAATAATATTATAACTAAAGAAGAAAATTAATTATAACTAAAAAAGAAAATGGCATAACTAGGAGCACATATGATACACCCTTTTTAAGAGGTGTATATTAGAATTTTTCTTTAAAAAAAAAAAAAAATGCCCCTAGTCCTCCTGGACCGAGTGTATTAGATTAATGTTAGGTATCATGAAAAGTTTCATGAAATTAATCCAAGGTTAGTTGCATAACATACAATAAATACTATAAACTATTCAAGGGTGAATGGTGATTGCATAACATACAATAGAGTGGAGAATCTTTATGAAGACTTTTCACGATATTTATTTCATGATGCCTAGCATTATTGTATACACCGGCTCATTTTTTTTTTAGCAATGCTACATTTACCTAAAATCTTACTAATAATCTTACTAAAAGCATTCATATCCAAATATCATTGGAGGTTTAAATATTATGAGCAACATTGCAATTCCACACACCCAAAAAAATAAAAAAATAAACAGACAAACAAACACACAAAACAAAACAAAAACAAACAGAATTTATCTAGATTCAAATTGTGTGGATAAGATTAATTCTGGATGTGGTCCACAACACAACAACCCTTCATCTACACCACACAGTTATTTATGGACCATTTTCATGGTTGATAAATATGGAACAATAGCATTTCTCAAGTATTATAGTTTTCTTACAACAATCACATTTTTTTTTTTTAAAGATAGCATTTGTATGTCAATATAGTTAAATTACAAATAAAAGGGTTCACCGCTACTCCATTAGTTTGAACCCCTAACATCCCTCTCATCACACCCTAAGGTGTGGCTGCTAGACCATTGGGCCAAACCCCAATATCTTACAACAATCACATTTGACCATTTGTATTTTTAGAAAAATTATTAGTATGTATAGAATTATACATTTTTTCCCGAGAGTCTTCTAACATCGCATAAAAAAAATATTAAAAAAAAATTAAGTATGAGATGTTAAAGTAGAGTGTAAATGCTTTTTTTTTATTTAAATATTTCTATTTTTTTGGCTTTTATTAGTATATAAGACCATCTCTAATGGTTCATCAATTCTGACATCAAATTTAAATTTGATAAAAAAAAAAATATATGTATTTTTCCTACTTCAATGGTTTCATCAAATGAGTATCAAATCAAAGATATCAAAAATCTTCCATCCACAGTCTTTGCAACAACTGCAAGCACTTGCTGTTTATTTAGCCCTTTGAACTGCAAAGCCTTAATAGCCCACCAGAGATGTGCATAGGCATCAATAATTGCCCCGGCCTTGTTCTTGCCACTTGCTTCAGCTTTGCCAAGGGATTTGGTGGATATATCGGAGCAAGGCCTATTTGTTGTTGACATATCATCACCCAGACTTGAGATAGCTTCGGGTTGGCCTTTTCCAATTGCAACTTGCCCCAAGATTGGGGAGCTTTTTGACGTGAAACTTTGGTCATGTGATGTGGTCGATGATGGAGCCAAGATCCTAAAGGCTAAATCTGCTACAGTTTTCTAAAGATCTTCAATCATGCTCAATAGCTCAAAAGTAGTGGGTTCGGTCATTGGTGCCCGTGGTGTATTTGGATGACTTGGTCTTGACAAATTGGTTGGGCTAGGCTCTTTGGAGTGGGTTGGGCTGGAATTGGGCTATTGTGGAGTTCAAGTTTTGGGGTTTGATGATTGGGGTTTAGGTGCATTCATCATATACAAGTCCATGCTTTCTGGAATGAACACCTCCGGCTTGGATAAATGGACTAGGGTGAGGTATATGCCGGGATTGTACGTGGATGGCAGTGTATGGATTAGGTTGAGGTGTGGAGGTAATGGGTTAGTGATGGCATGAGGTTTTTTTGGTGGAGCTATGATCTCTTTGTCAATAAGATCCTGAATCTTGTGACGGAGGCAGATGCAACGGTTTGTATCATGACCAGGTTGTTGACGATATGCACAGTATTTAGTGGGGTCATGTCTTGGTAGAAGAGGACTTGGGAGGCGTCGGGGTTGTAGGAGCTCTAGGTGCCCTTTTTCTAGCAGAATTTTCAAAGCTTGAGAGAGTTCCATGTAAAGAGGATGAAAATTTCGAGCTTGGGGCCGAGTTGAAGTGGTTGGTTTTAGGCTATTATCAGCAAAAGGGTTTTTGATGGAACTGGTGACAGTGTTTATTTCTAAGCATTTCGCAGCAGTGCTACCATTACCAGTAGCATTGGAATTGCGAACAACATTCTTCCTCATAGGTTCATTACCTTCCACAATGATCCATTGTCTGATGGCATCCTCGATTTGAACCCTAATTTCATGGAGGTCCTTAAAGTTGAATAGTGTGAGGACTATCATTTTCTGCAATAGCCTTTCATATAGATCTCTAACAATTATACGGACTTGCTCATTTTTTGGAGGCCTGTTTGCCATCATAGCCGCCTTTGCCCTCCATTTAGTAACAAACACTGAAAAATCCCTCCTTTGATTCCTGACATGCTACCTCGAGATCATGAGTTGTGACCTTGATTTGCGTGTTGTAGGAATACTGGGAGACAAAAGATTCAGTCAACTTTTCCCGACTCAGTTTTACGGAGTCCTTTAGTTTAGCATCCCAGATGGCAGCTGTACCGGACATAGTCCTTCCAAACAACGATAACTTTTGGATTCTGGTCAAACCCATCGGTTTCAGAATATTAGAAAAAAAGATGCAAATGTACCATTGGGTCCCCAAAACCATCAAAACGGTCGATATGAGGCATCTTGAACCGTTCTAGCAGAGTAACAGCGGACTCGGTGTACCCATCTTCGATATCTGGAATAAAACTAACTCTCTGTGCCTTCTTGAACAACTTTTCAAGTTTATTGACTTTGAGCAGGGTAGGGTCAAACTCGAACTCAAAAGGTGCCTCGGTCTGATGAACTGAAGCTTTAGAAATCTAGACCAGGATTGGATCTGTCTGGACTGGAAAAATAGGAACGCGTTCGGCAGATAGATCCTAGGTCGTAGGATTGGCAGTAGTACCTGGCGTAGGGGTAACAGTGTCAGGTATATGAGAAACAGAAGCCGCAGCTGGCTGTTGTTGTTGTTGTAACCTATTGTTGATCTCTGTTTGTCGGACCATATCATGCTGGAGTGAATTTACTAATTGCTGAAGACGGATTAGTAAATCCTCTAGATTTGACGGATATTGAGCCATTACAAGAGTAGATGATTGTGCTTGGCGTAAACTGATTAAAGGTGATCTAAGGGGTGACTGCCGAAACAACGGAACTGGTGAACACTATCTGGCCTTTCTTTGTCTTACCACTGGTAAAAGTGAAGCAAACACTGGCTGTCTCTGAACTAAATCTTCGACCTTACAAAGTCTACCAACATAGGTCCAGAGCACCTGGGGGATATTAGAACCTTCTAAAGCTATGGTTTTAGGGCTACCTAGCAGCAAAAATAAAAAATTAGACAACACCTCAGCCCAATTTCACCAGAACATATATGATCACAACTGAATGACTGTACTTCCTACTGAATTCTGTCCCACAAACTGATATAACTGAACCACTGATATGAATTCAGGAACCCTTGTATAGATTCACTACATAGCACATAGCAGGTAAAGAGAGCAAAAACACCCCTATGAGGGGGGTAGGGTTACCCTGTCCTAGCTTTGCAATGATCTAGAGTTTCATTACTTCAAACAAGTGGTATCACAACACCCTGAATGTGGGAGACCCTCCTGTCCTATTTTGGAAAAGTCACTAGAGCTTACTACATGTACTGGGCCAATTGGTCAAAAGGGTACCTCAACAAGATTACCTAATATACCTCTCACACCTAATACCGAAAAGAGAAAGGAGGATCAAGTAGTACGGCAGTAACCCAGATCCAAGGATTATGTTCCCAACGTGACATTGCCTACGTAGGTCCAACCTTTTGGTAAGCCTCCAGCATGTCGTCCAGGATATCAAATGGTAAACACAATGACTTATGAGCACCAATGAAAATGAAATGCAATGAACATATATATATGTAAATAAAAGTTCACATCATGAAGTTCAAGTCAAGTTCTCTATTCCTCAATAGTGTCGCGATGTAGCTAGTTTTCGCACTCCTCGGAGGGGTTTAGTCTCATCGGATGTGATTCCCTACAGTTCGGACTCTCGTGGTTCTAAACCTAGTTTTATAAGTGCTATGTGAAACTGAAAAACGAATGAGAGTCCAAATTTGGAAAATCTTAGAAAATCCATTAATCATCAGAGATGCCAAAAATGGACTGCATTGCCAAATTTCAGAGTCGCCACCTAATATTTTCAGAAAAATTAGGAAACCTGTGACTCATGCTAAGGGCTACTTATCCACCATAACCAAAGTTGTCTCGGCTTCGAAACTTAGGTATGAGAGGGGAAGGTCATGAATTAAGCACCCCACTCACCCGATCAAAAATCAGCCTCTACTAAATCATGATGTGAATTTTATAGACATTATATACTCATGTTTTGATTATTTAATATACTAACATTACTATGTGAAACAAACAAGTATAGACCACGTCACTTACTTTGGAATGCTTTGATTTCATGTTTCTTTGAAAAGAGCTTTGAATATGTGCAACTCAAAGGAAAAGTGAGCTTAGAGGTACAACAATCAAAGTCATTCTAATTATCAAAATAGCCTCCATCCACAAGCATTCATAGATATATTTTGAGTAAGCAAGTAGCTTCATAGCAGTATGCTCGACATGGTAACATAAACTCACATATGATATGCTAAAAGCAAAAATGCTCACCTAGTACTCAACCAAGGCAAGCCAAAGAAAAGAAGATGGTTAGAAAAAAAATGCATGATCCTAATATGTAAAATGTCTAATGTGACGCATACAAAATGCAACTACTAGATTCGGCTACTAACATGACATGTGAATCAACTCAAAGCATGAGGTAGCGCACATAATCAAGTAGGAAATGATAAAGACATCAAATATGATGAGCTGAACCTTAATGTATGCAAAAATAGATACAAAGCATGGGAATGATAAAGGAAAACATGATGCTTTGTACAACCATGATAAACATCTGCTCTGTTTTGCTAAAAAACCACCACTGTCGTACAATTAAGGTGGCCGGTCCCCCTAATGAACTAGTCGACCGTACAAGATGGTGGCCGGCCAACCACTTCTTCTAGAGAAAGACCTGTTGCAACAAAACTGGAACAGAGCAAAAGTAAAGGGTTTTCGAAGGATGTTCATCATTCCTGTTCCCTCCAGTCATGAAGATTTTCAAGGAGAGAATAGGTTTGCTTCACAAATAATCAAGCATCCCAAGGGTATTTAGATGATGATTAATGAAGCAACGAGATGGAAATCAATGAATACAAAGCTAAGGCAAATTAAGAAAAGGAAACATTCAAAGAGATGGCATGAAACTTACTCTATCTCATGGAAAATAAGAGTAAGTGAGTACTCAAATTTAGAGAGATTGGGTTTAGAGAAAGCCATTCTTGAAAACAAAGCTTACAAACAAGAGGTTATATCATTGAGAGAAGCAAAGAGACTCTTCTTCCTACTCATGGAAGATAGATTGGAATCCATTTTCATGCTTCAAAAAAAGAACTAGAAGAGAGTCTCTATACTTCTGATGAAAGAGCTCTCATATGGCTTCAAAGCAAAATCAAAACAAGACTAAGTAAATGAATGAAAGCCATAAAGAGTTGTTGTATGCTCATCTTCCTCTCATGGAAAATGGATGAGACATCCATTTCCATGCTTCAAAGATGGAACTAGAAGAGAGCTCACAACAACTTTGAAGGAGAGAGAGAGAAACATGAATCAAACTAACTATTTGAAGCTTTAAACACATACATACAGTTCATATTCATACAAAACTATATAAAACAATACCAAAATTGAAGAAAAATAAGCAAAAGCATGAAGAATGCCAAGAGAACATCACTAATGGATAAGCCTATGAAAGGGTGGTTAACCCTTCCACCCTCAACAAGGTTTAAATCACATGTTAAAGCCTAAAAACACTTTGAAATTCAGTATTTAAAACAGAGGATGAAGAACATGAGGATAAAAGAAAAGGCGATGCAAAGTGTTCGAAGATTAACCTCTTGAAAAGAGGAAGAGCTTCTTGATTCACAAACTTCAATCCACACACTCTCAAGTATCTGAAATGAGATTCAAAACTTTAGGAAAAAGCTTCAAGTTTTAGCTTCAATGGTGTATCTATAGTGTATCAATAGTCAAGAGGGTAGAGAATGCTTTGTATGCCTTTGGAAATGCTTGTTCATTAAGTTTTCTAACCCTACACTCAAAGGGGAGGTGTTGTATTTATAGAATTTTAGCTTCTCACGTCGAAAATATCTTTAAAAGAGAATAGTTGGCCAAATCCTGTGCATGGGAGCATCCTGCTATTATAAAAATATCTTTTGAGCTAAACACGGTCGGCCGGCCAAGAGGATGTATGGCCGGCCAAAAAAGTGGCCTGCCAGTCAACTTTTGGTCTTGTTGCTCTTTAAGTGATCAGGCTAAAAAAAACGGGTTTTGATCCAAATAGGGTGCAAGGTTTGGGTTCGAAGCTCAAAATTGAATTCTTTTTCTGAAAATTGGAAAAATTTCATAGCGTAATGTTTCATCATCGAGTGTTCGGAATGAAGCACCTAAATCTTAAGGGCGGTCTAAAATGGGGTGTCTACAGTTGACTTTTTGGCTATTTTAGCCTAGGGCTAAAAAGCCTGATTTGGGTTGAATTTTTTTGACTTTTTTGACTTTTGTGAGAGAAAAAATGAAATAATTATGGTTTGAACATGACATTTTATCTTATTTACTTTGTAACCTATTTTGTATTTTTGTGCTATTTTAATTGTTCCTAATTGTACATACAGTTCTTCAATTAAAAAGAAGGAACATACCGGGTTCTAGATCTAAACCCTAATTCTTGGATGTGAACCCTAGATTGTCTCACCAAAAGTTTCCGTCACAAGTCTGATCGACTTGATCCGAAGCCACAGATTTGACTTCATAATCAACGACTAAACCTAGATTTGGTAGTCGCGATCCGAAGCCATCACGATCTTGTTTCTTGTATTACGAACTAGTTTTTCTCCCTGAAATCAAAGTTGAGTTCGCGAACTGATCAAATTTCTTCATTTGCATCTGGTTCGCAGCACCTGGAAATCTTAGATTTCAAGTTCGTCTATGGTCTTCTCTAGGTCGAAGTACTTGGAAAATCTCAGATTCTGTCGAAGAGGACCAAGAAGCTACGAAATTAACTTCCATTTCCAGTATCACAAACACAAATTGCGAATCGAAGTTGTTGTTCACGTTGTGATTTCAGAATCACAGAACACATCGATTCGAAGTTTGTTGGAATCTTCGCAATCGTGACCTAGCTCCTTTGATTCGCATTGGAAGCCATTTGATTTTGCGATCTGAGTTTCAGTCTGGGTTGCTTTGACTTCGAATTGACCTAGCTCCTTTCACGACATGTGTATGATTTCAAAAGTTGTGATCTTCATACAGGACATTTAACTTCGAAGTTCGTGGCTTGGAAGTACTACAAACTAGTGTTGATTCTTGAGTGTTGCATTTCGATTTTAATTGTGACCTTGATCTTGATGTTGCCTTCATGCTGATTGGTTGATCTGTTGACTCGTTTGTCCCAAATGTATATATTGTTGCTTTTCGCCTTTCAGCTGATGCCTTGATTAGGTAGTGAATGTGTGGTGACCTTGCCTACTGGTCCATTTTGGCTGAAGTTCAAGACCTGTATCTTAATAGTGCTTCATTCTAGTGCTACAATGAGTATTACAGTGCTCTAGATTTTGCTTAGATGGCTAATAGAGATCGGGCTTGGAGAGGTGGTCATGTTAGGATTTTTGCATGAAAATTGGGTGAAGATGTGAGGATGAATTTTTCCATTGGAATGAGCAATGATGCTAACCCAAATTAATATCATAATCAAAGAAATGAGTTGGAGCAAATTAGTGGATGACTTGTCACATTGCAAGCTGTCATTGAAATTTTTGAAAGTTTCAAAGAAATTATTTGAAGTTTATTGTTGTGACTCCTTTCATACCTCTTTAGGAATTTGCTTTGAGTTAAGTAGGTTGCTTCTTGTGGGGTCAGTTCACATTTGTGTCCGGAGGAAGGAAGGAAAGAAGGCATGCACTGCCGAATTCCAACTCATGATCAGTTTCTCTCGAGTTGTTCTTGTCTAATATTATGTAAACAAAATTTTCTAAACAAAATAATGTGACTTTATACCATGTTTTTTGATGGATTATAGATGTGAATGTTTTGTTGAATTCTCATAATATATATATTTTTTATAGATTGCAAATATGCCTTTTGAAATTTGCTTAAAATATGAATTATTCTATATAATTTTTGAAAATTACAAATGTCCCTTGTTATTATTTTTTTATTTAACAAAATTAATAATAATAAAAAATCAAATTCTTAACTACTGTCTTATACAGTAATAAAATTACTGAATTGTTAATTGAAATATATTTTTGATATTATTAAAAATAATTAATTAACTTGATAATTTATTAATAAGATGGATCATTTGTTATACAATTATAAACTTGAAGAGATGGAATACAATTTCCATAACTACATGAGATAATCCATATTTTAAACAAATTTTAAGGCGTATTTATAATTTAGTATACTTTCTTTTTTAATTTTTAAAAACTAGTCTACTAAAAAAAATTAAGTACAATATTTTCATATATATATATATATATATATTTGGGGGGGAAAAAATAATATTTTAAAATTTTAAAAATATATATTTATTTGACAAATTAGTTCATAATTTTTTAAGAAACAAAATTTAAAAACTTAACCAAATAGAGAAATAGCCACTTAGAGAATGAAGAAAAAAACACATCATCAGTAGAGGTGATAAATAAACCAAATAATTCAAACTCAACTAGTTAAAAACTCATTCAAGTTGAATTCATTAAGTAAACAAATCAAATTTAAACATGTTTTAGAACTCGTTAAAATTTTCAAATTGAACTTCAACAATCAATTGCTCGTTCGGCTCAATTTGATAAGCCTAAAACTATATAACAATACCAAACTACTCGAGTTCGACTCGACAAAAACTCATTTGAAATCGGTTTAAAAATTTAATAAACCAAACTTAAACAGTTAACTGTTCAGCTCGTTTACCACCTCTTAGACATTCTCATACCAAAAATGCAGTTCAAGAGCAAAATACTAAGGTAAAAATTTTCCCAGGAAGTTCCCAAAACAGAATCTGGTAAAAATAAAAGTAAAAATACATTGACCTGCTATCAAATGAGAGCTGTTAATAACAATCGAGTTCAAATTCAAGCATATGATGAACCCACAACGTAAAAATTATCCCAGGGAGTTTCGAAAACAGAATCTGGAAAAAATAAAAATAAAAATAAAAATACATTGACCTACTATCAAATGAGAGTTGTTAATAATAGTTATTAACAATAATCGAGTTCGAATTCAAGCATATGATGAACCTAGAATAATAATATAGTATATCATTTTCCCTGACTTTTACCAATATTGACAAAGCACAAGAAGATATCGGGCAGACGAAAACTTTCAATGAATGAGCTCTCCACATCCTAATTGAAAGTTAATTCCAAAATCCTCAAATTTCCTTTTTTTTTTTCCTCTTTATTTTTTTTTTCTTTTTAAAATTATCTCAAATCTCCAAACCTGCAAAACCAATACCACTGAAACAAATCACCATCTAAGCCGCTACTAACGGGGACCTACACTTGCTTTGACCTAGAACTGCCTCCACATGGATGAATTATTAACCACGGAAACCACCTGCCCGATTCCAAGAATTGTGTTCGCCTCACTGACCCGAGAAATCAAACCAGTTGGAGTTCCCGTCACACTCTGATAAACATCCAGAGGATTAAGATAGGGAACCAAAGCACTTTCAACAGCAGATTTGTGTCCTCTGTTTCCATTAGAGCTCAGTCTCTGTTCAGCTCGTTTTCACATTTCCATTATCTTTTACTTGCCACCGCAAATTCCTCCTCAAATTTATAATCAACCTATATATAAACAAGTGTTTTCTTCCGGTCAGTTAGTGTTGTTCTTGGATTTTTGAATTTCACTCCTGTGAATTCACTTAGTTATGGACTTTTCACTCTTTTTGTTTCTTTTTAGGATCCTTTTGTTTTTGGAGTAATATTAATCTGAAAATGAAGAAAAACACTTTATTGAATTAAATATGATAAATTCAAAGACTAAAAGATAAATAGGAGTCTCAAAGTGTAGCATTTCGGTTCAAATTAGAAAGATAATAAATTGTGGATGACCACTGAATATTTGTTAAAATTGCTAATTTGGACAATCACCCAGTCAACCACCCAGACAACCACCCGAAAGTTGGTTAAGCTAAAAAATAGCAATTTGACAACTGGAGCAACATTGTTATCATATTGCTATTTTACACTATTTGTTGCTAAATTATAACTGTAGCCATACATTTTACTTGTTCACCGTTGGAGTTGCTGTTACGAAATGCCAAATTATAGCGATGGCGCCACATTGGTGCAATGCCATTTTGACACAATCCTAACCAATCTTTTCTCCTATGTTATGGTGTTTGGATATAGTTTTTTGGATATTTTTAATTTTTGTCTTTTATGATCTTTTTAAAACTTTTTCTAAAAAAAAAAAATTATATATTTACATTTCACACGACTAGACAAATAAAAAAAATTAAAAATTTTGAAAAAAAAAATTATTCTAATTCACACATGCCACTACAATATTGAAAAATAAAATAAAAATACTACCTACTTTAAAAATTGAAAAATAAAACCGACCAACACCTACCCACCAGTCTTGCAGAGATATCTACAATTCTAACCAACCATCCACCTATCTGGGCATTCTTCAAAGTATGTCTACAATTCTCACTCACAATCCACCATCCACCTACCATAAATACTTATACCATTTTCACACATTATTCACCCACCAATAACCACCCATTAAAGAAGGTCCAGAGAGAGACTCTCTCTAGGTGATTTTCGGCGATACTTCGGTGTTGTTCTGGCGACATTCTGGTGAACTATTTTACACTTCTAAAATGTCACTATTTGAGTATAGATCTACAATTTTTAAGTGTAGACCTGGACTTTTTACGTCTGAAATAAGGGATATGAGAGTTTTCTTCAATTTCGATGTAGATTTTTAGATTTTCGACACCTACAATGGTTCTCTCCTCTCTCAAGTCTTCTCTCATATCGTTGTGGATGTATTTCCTTCTCAACTCTTGCTTCTGGCGGTGTTCGATGTCCTGTGGCGGCGGTTGCAGAGTTGTGCAACAGCGACGGCGACAACGTCAACGGAGACGGCAGGCTTTCAAGCAGATTTTACATTTCAAACCATATCTTTGAGAAGATCGGTGGTTTTCCCTAACTCATAGCTGTATCTTTGGCCGATTTGTTTTTAGCTTTTTTTTTTGTGGTTTAGTTGGGATGGCGTTTTAGGGTCTTACTTGTGTAATGTTATTGTTTATTAACATAATGTGTCCCATGTTCTCCAAAAAAAAAAAAAAAAACAAACAAACAAAAACAAAACAACCACCCATTATTTACTTCGTTTGATTAACATTTTTCGAAAATAAATTTTCGGTTTTTTATTTTGTGTTTCTTTTGTCTTTGGTAAATTGTTTTAATTTAATTTAATTTTTTTTTTTTACTTTTTGTTTTAGTTAATCTAGATACACTTTTGTGAAATTTTTATTTCAAAACATCAGATTTTTTTTTTATAAATATTTTACTTTTTAAGTGCATTTAAAAAAATAGGTAAACTACCAATAGATCCTAATAGTTGGATTTAATCCTCATCAAGTCCTATTGAAAATAAATCTTAGTAAAATTGTCGCTAAAACTAATTTTTTTGTGATAATTTTTTATATATGTCACTAAAAATTGACAATTAGTGACTTTTTTTTTGTCATGACTTTTATAAATTGTCGCTAAAACTTACAATTAGTGACTTTTTCTATGACTAATTTTTCCCATAGGACTTATTAGACAATAAGTCCACTTATTAGGACCTACACGTAAGTACCCTTTTAAAAAATTAACTAATATATATATAATTCACTATAGACAAGAAGACAAAAAATAAAAAATTCAAAATAAAAGAGAGTAACGTAGTTTAAGTTTTTGTTTTTTAAAATTCGTAAAACTTAAGCTTACAAAGTGACCGCATCTATAAAAATTCCTCTAATCGCCACTGATGATACTCTTGTCAAGATTCAAACAATGAAATAAAAAATATGACTCATTTACATTATGTGGAGACGTTAATATACGTGGGCACTTAGTTAAATATAAACACTTATAATATAACTCAAAATGTATTTATATATATATAGGGAAATGTTAGGGTGTGCACTCCTTGAAGGGTGCATACATATACACCCTATCACAAAATATATAATTTTATTGTAAAATTTCGTAATATCAATAATAATATGTAACCTTGGCATAAATTGGTGTAACAAAATATCTAAAATTTTGTAGTTGATATTGCAAACTCACCTAGGAACAAAATGTTACTTGTTACTTACTAAACAACACACGCGTTTATATATATTCTTGACTTAGGCCTCGAATTGTTCTGACTTTTTAAAAATTAAATTTTTTATTTTTCATAAGATTTTATTTTTTTGTAATTTTTTTAATATTTTAAATATATATATATATATATATATATATATTTAAAATACACTTAATCTAGATAAACTTAAAAAATATATATTTTTAAAAGTACAAAAAAAATACAAAAATTTAGTACGTTTTCGTATTCTTGTATATTTATTAAAATTTTTTAAATATTTGTTTACAAATATTTTACTTTTTAAGTGCATCTAAAAAGTGAAAACTAATTAAAATATTAAAAAAAATTCACTAAGAATAAAAAAACTCAATTTTCAGAAAAATCAATCTAAACCAAACAGGATAGTAGCACACATTCAGATCCCATTTGGGGATATGCTATTTGAGTCTAAAAGCTAAAAATTTACTATAAGTTGTCGCATCATTCTTAAGTAATGATAAATAAATGTTTATGACCCATAAAAAACTTTCAACAATTTCTACAATGATGTGGCATAATACACGTCAACTTTCAATTTGTCAGATACTCAATTGTGTGGGGTCTATCCCTTTTGTCACATCATTTAGGGGTTCAATTTGTGGGTCTCTAATACTACTTTTAGAATTATGTAAAAAATAGTGAATTAATCATTATTTGAAATTTTGAACATTGAAGACTTTTTTCCCCCACCCACTTTCTGCACTATTAGGTTATATTTTGATCATATATAATTTTAGAGAGAAATTTATGTAGAAAAGAAAAAGTAAATGAAATAAAACTATTTTTTCACATTTCCATTATCTTTTACTTGCCTCCGCAAATTCCTCAAATTCATAATCAACCTATATATAAACAAGTGTTTTCTTCCAGTCAATTAGTGTTGTTCTCTTCTAAAAAAGACTTGATTGCTTGCAAAAGATTCTTTTCTTTTTCTTTTTCTTTTTTTCTTTGTTTTTAATTTTTATCAGCTACTTGTAGAAAAACATGACAATGAAATATGAAAGTTCAAAAAATTCTACCCCTAAGAAGAAGTAATTGCCATTCATGAGCTATGACTTTTGAAGTCATCAAGTCTTCTAATAGAGTTCCCTCAAGTTCATGTTTAAAAACTGCAATGCACAAGCTAAACTCTCATCTTTAAACACTCGTACCTAGTAACCTTCCATACTAAGAAGCCATGGGCACAACCTCTAGTGCTCTTTTGATGTTATTTGCTTTTCTTTTCATTGAAAGAATTGAGTTCTGTTGTAGCAATACAAATTCAAATGTGAGTTGTATAGCGAGTGAGCGAGAAGCTCTTATCGAGTTTAGGGGAAAGCTCAAAGATGACGCAAATTGCTTATCCACGTGGGTTGGAAAAGACTGTTGTCTATGGAAGGGAGTCGGTTGCAGTAGGAAAACAGGCCATGTCAGGAAGCTTGATCTATGTAATCCAATCCCTTTTGATTCTTACAAGGGCAATTTTATTCAGCATTTTGCAAATTTCGACAAGAACTGATTGAGAGGCGAGATAAGTCCTTCTTTATTCATTTTCCATCATTTGAGTTACATAGACTTGAGCATGAACAATTTTTCAGATATGCAATTTCTGAAATTCTTAGGCTCCTTGAAAAGCTTGAGATACCTTGACCTCTCTTGGTCACAATTTTTCTGTGAAATGATTCCTCATCATTTGGGGAATCTTTCAAGATTCTAGTATCTAAACCTTAGCAATAACGCTTTAGTTGGTCCAATACCAGATACTCTTGGAAGGTTGATATCTCTCACAGTCATTGACCTTTCTTTTAATGACTTTGATAACTCAATATTGCATTGTTTAACTTCAGTAGTCTTGTCCATATGGATATCAGTTCCAATAATTTTAACAGTTTAATTCCTGATGCTCTTGGAAGGTCGATCGCTCTCACCTTCCATGACCTTTCTGTAACGTTTCTGGTTTAGACCAGACCCATTTTGTATTCTAAACTCGGGTTTCATAGCCTCGTATGGTTGATCATGTCTTTTCCCTCTTGTTCTTACTTGAGTTTGAGTATTGAGTTGTATCGAACATGTTTGGAATAGGTTGGTTGTTTAGTTTTCAAACTTTTGTTGCCTTGGATTTTGATCCTCCGCTCAAGCGGCACTTCTTGCGCTCGAGCAGGATTTGCAAACTCTCAGCACTTTTGCAGGTCTGCAAAACTACTAGGAGATTGTATTCTACGCTCGAGCCAGTGGCCGCTTGAGCGGTATTTTCTCGCGCTCGAGCCTTAGTCTATTGACTACAAAACTACTGGATGCGCATATTCTGCGCTCGAGCGTCACTTCTTGCGCTCAAGCGGAACACCTTATTATGCCTGACGCTTGAGCATCAACTCTTGCGCTCGAGTGGACTGTGTGTATATCAGATCGCGAAAGTGACTTTTTACATCACTTTTCATACTCCTTTTTCCTAAAAACCCTAGATCAAGACCTTCTCTCTCTAAAACACACGCACTCTCTCTCTCTCTTTACATTTTCACCTAGTTCTAGTGATATCTCTACCCTCTTTCCTTTGTTAAAAAGAGTGAGCATCTCAAGATCTCCATTTTGATCTGAATAGAGTTGGGTTTGAGCATCTTTAAAATTTCATCTTTGCCTTGCTTGTCTTCTCTCTTTGATGTAGGGATTTTCTACACTTTCATATGATTTTTAACTTAGTTATGAGTTGTTATTGTATAACAATAGTGGAATTTGGGGTTACTATGAACAAACCTAGGGTTTGGGTATTAAATCAAAAAGGGGGTTTCTAAGGGAACGAGTTATAATTGGTTATAGGGTTATATATGAGGTTGTATTGTGGCAAAATGGTTGATTTTGGCATTTGGGTTAATATTTGGGGAATAGGGAGTTTGCCCTAAAATGTTTCAAATATTTATTTTGTATAAATAAATGGAATTGGTATTGAAAATGTGAAATTGAACAGATGTTGGCATAAAAGGTGGAGAAGAATATGTATTATCTCGCATCCATGGAACTTTGAATAAATTACCTGTCTTGAGATTGAATATATTTTTAGAGATATTTGTATTGGGCTATTGGTGGAGGATAGCTATGATTGTTGTAGAAATTGTATGAGGATTAGGTGAATTAAAACTAATCTCTTGTTGATTGTCATTGAATATGACCGTGTTTTAAATACATTATACATGTATGATGTTTGGGAGGAGAAAGGGAATGTACTCAATGTTTGGAAGGAGAAAGTGGACGGACTCCATTGAATTAAGTTAGCCTGTGTGTCCAAGGCGAAAGTCCCAAAATTATTGTGTATATGGGTGCCTATCCCGCGGACGAAATTTCTGTAAAATGGCAAATTGAAGTGTTTGGATAATGATTGTCCTGAATTGTGAACAACTGAGTTGTAGTCTCATTTGGGTTGTCCAGATCATAATGAATGTAACTCATGAATTGAGATGAAATGAACTGACTTGAAATGAATTGAGATATAGAACTTGCCATATCATAACTCTTTAGAATATTGATGATTATACCATGAGCATTGTATATGCATTTCATACTTATAAATTGGAAGACTGTCATATTTGAGAGTGTTGAATACTAGAAATAATCAATTGAATGGGAGCATTCTTAATAGTCTTGGACAACTTTCAAAACTAGAAAAGCTAGATTTATCAAAAAAATTCTTTTGTTGGCATGGTATTGGAACTTCATTTTGCCAAACTCAAGAGGTTAAATGAGTTATACTTGTCTCCATACACATTATCAGTTCTGAATGTGAGCTCCCAATGGGTTCCTTCTTTTCAACTCCCATCCATACTGATGGCATCCATCAAAGTGGGACCCCAATTTCCCCTGTGGCTTAAGACACAAAAAAATGTTAGAGATTTAGTCATGTCTAACGCAAGCATCTCAGATACCATTTCAGATTGGTTTCATAATATTTTTTCTGGTATTCGACACTTGGATATATCCAACAATTAGATTAGCGGGAAGGTGCCAATATTTCAAGAATGTAAATACTGTGATCATATAGAGAATCATAGGGAGTTGATATTGAGGTCTAACAAATTTAACGGGGCCATTAACATCACTTCCTTCAGATATTAGGGAGTTGATATTAGATCTTTCGCACAACTTGATTTCGGGACCTATTCGTATGAGTGATGATAATAAAAAACTAGAATTTCAAATTCTTACTCTCTCAAATAACCATTTCACTGGTGGCATTCCAACATGCAACAGACATAACAATTATTGATTTCTCAAAAAATCAATTATCAGGAACAATTCCTCGATGCTTAGGACACCTGGATAACTTGGCAGTGCTAGATTTGTTGAATAACAACCTATGTGGTCATATTCCAAGTTCTTTAGGTTCCCTAAGATTTCTCATATCCTTACACTTACATAAGAATAGATTTCATGGGAAGCTTCCTTTATCCTTACAAGATTTAACATTTCTTTACGCACTTGATCTAGGTGGAAATGCATTCACTGATATTATCCCTCCTTGGATCGGATATAAACTAACTCATTTGTCATTTCTCAATCTTCAATCGAATAATTTCTATGGTGATATTCCTCCACAACTTTGTCGTCTTCAAAATCTACAATTGTTAAACTTGGCACAAAATAACATAACGGGAAATATCCCTCGTTGTTTTGGCAACTTCACTGCCATGGTTGCACTAGATCGTGGGTTCATTTTTGGTCCAATTCTCTATTATCAGACTAGAGGAATTTATGAAGAGAATATTTTGGATTCAATGAAAGGAAGATAACTGGAATACACCAAGACACTCAAATTTCTCGTCTCCATGAACTTTTCGAACAATGGCATTGTTGGAGAGATTCCGGAAGAGTTAATGGATCTTTTTGGGTTGCTCAACTTGAATTTATCTGGGAATCATCTAAAAGGTAGGATCCCTAATAATATTGGCAATTTGACACAATTGGAATCTCTTGATTTGTCTCGAAACAAACTTTCTTTGATTTTTTACAGGTATGATATATATGACAAATCCTAAAATGTAAACAATTTAAATCATTAAAATTAAATCCAAAAGTGGACCCAATAACCCGTCAAATAAGAATTTAAGTAAAAAAATGAAGGAGGGAATCCTTGCTCTTCAAAGTCGTCGTAGAATTTCCGATGCCATATTTTTCTATTAGTATTTTGGGAAGGGAGGAGGTCATTGCGTGCGTCATGACCGACCTCGGCTTATGTCCGACCTGGTGGGGGTTCACCTACTCCAAGTAACCATCAATGGAGAACGTCCTAGTTAGAAACGGAAATTCAGCAAAAAGGGGACAACAGTACCAAAAAAAAAAAGTTGCAAAAAAGGGTCTTCACTGTGGGCAATTTCGTAATTTCGCACATGGACACATCATTCCCCGTCAAAAAGTATTAAAAAAAAACCAAAAAACTTATTAACTCTAAATTAAAATATCTAAAAAATTAAAAAGCCAACTTACATCCCAAACAAACCTGAATTATAATGAATTATAACAAAAGTAGTGATAGTAGCTGTTATTGAAAATGGTCATTGTTATGAGAAAAATGAAGAGAAAATATCATTTTACCTATTAAATTATCAATAATGTTTCGTAGCTCGATTTTTGGTGGCTCAAGTGGTCCGACTTTTCACTTGTCAACCTCTCTTTTCCTTTCTCTCCTTCTTCTGTTTCTTCTCTTCTTCTCCTTCTTCTACAAATCTTCATTGTCTTTCTCCACCAATGCCCTCTTCCCGTTGTCCAAATTTTTTGCAGATATGCAAATATATATATATATATATTGTATTCAAGTGGTGGTGTTGTGGGTTGTGTAGAGTTGGAAATGGCAACCTCACAATGCTTTGAGAACCCACCAAGCTTGAGCTCAATATGTGGATCAGGAAATCTCCAAGAGATTGGAGGGCTTAAGACCTATGTCACTGGTCCCCAAGATTCCAAGCTTGCAATCCTTCTCATTTCTGATGTTTTTGTAACTGTCCATCTCCATTTCTTCAACAATCTTTGTTACTTTTGTGTTCAATTTCTCAAACCCAAATCTGGGAAAGCTAACAAATCAAATCCAAAAATCTGGGAAAAGAAATCAAACCCAAATCAGTCAAACCCAAAAATCAAAAATCAAAACCAATTAGCCACAAACAAAATCAATCAAACCCAAAACAGAAGGGGAAGGGAAGGAGCTCGTCATGGACTCCGACGGTGATCCGGATTGTGGGTGTCGGAGAAGGAGGAGGCTTTTGGAGTGAAGAAGAGAGAGAGAGAGAGCGAAATCAAACCCAAATCAAAAAACTGTCTTCTCCTTCTCTTCTTCTGTCTTCCTCTTCCTTCTGTCTCCTTCCGTCTATTCAAAGGCAACACATTATAAAAAAAAAAAAACGCTACCAAAACGACGTTGTTTTGGTAGTGGAGCCATTCGGGCCACCATTGTTTCGAGCTATGAAACATAATTGATTAAAAAAATCTCTATTTACTAGCTTTTATTTGATAATCTCACATCTGGAAAAAAATGAAAAAAATTAGTTATTTTACTCATATAAAATAAATCTTATACCCTCATCCTATTTAATATTGTAATATTGTGCATGTTTCAATTCAATATAGTTTAAATTTTAAAAATTTTAATTAATTAATTTTGACCTAATCGAGTAGGCTAAATCATTTTTGATTTGATTAATTCATTGGTTTAACCACGATGTTAGAGGTTTTATCAAAATATATTAATTAGATTTGTTTGATTTGAAATAAAGTAAAGATTGATCGGATTAAAGATTGAAAGACTGAGATTGCTTGATTAGAAATAAATTTTTCGTCCAAATAATTGTTAACTTTTATTTTATAATTCCATATTGGAAAAAGAAGAAAAAAGTGAGTTGTTTCACTTATATAAAGTGAATCTTAATAGTAAAGTATTTGTATATACTTCAATTCAAGACAGTTTAAATTTTAAAATTAAAATAACAATTAAAAGTTTTAATTAATTAATTTTTGTATAAGTTGGTTAATCATTTGACCTAACTGATTAGGCTGAATCATTTTGAGTTTGACCAATTCGCCAGTTTAATCGCGATTTCTGATACTGATTTTTTTAATTTAAAAAAAATTCATTGGCTAACTTCCATTTAATCATATAAAAATAAAAATTTTAAGATTTATTTTATAATTCCACAGCAGGAGAAGAAGAAAAAACAAAGTTTGTTTCACTTTTTTTTTTAATTTTATATATATATATATATATATATATATATATA
>NW_021029328.1:0-11523 GCF_004153795.1 Camellia sinensis | reverse complement strand
TACATAGCCTAAGAATATTTTAATAAGTCATTTCTTACGTTGGTAACTTATTTAATTATTTATTAATTTTACGACATTTTTACTATCTGAAACTTGTTTGGTAACCATTTCGTTTTCAGTTTTCAATTTATATTTATAAAAATTTTAAAAACTGTCATAAAAACTTGTTTGATAATTTTTTGGTTTATAAATTGCTATCTCAGTTTGTAAATTTGAGTAAAAAACGTAAATTCAAAAAATGAGTTTATATTGATTTTTAAACAGAAATTTAAAAATTTAACTAACAATTTTTTTTTCAATCAAATTTTTTTTTTCAATTATTATTTTTTGCAATTATTTTTTTTCAATTATAATGTGTATGATCCTATTGTCATAAATAATAAAAAATAAATATAAATATAAATATTTTAAGCCTGAGCAAACATATATTTTTATTTTATGTTTTTAAAATTTTTCAAACATTTTGTTTAAACTAAACGCATTTGTAGTTTATGTTTTTTTAAAAATAAACAAAAAATAATTTATAAAATTTATGTAAACATAAACTAAAAACGTAAACATTATCAAACGCTATCACTATGTTTTAAAAATAAGTGAAAAATTATAATCGTCTTTATATCCTAAGAACACTTATTACCAAAATTCAATAATTGAAGTTTAAAATACAATTAATAATGATTTAAATATGTAATTTATGTGATTGTATCAGTGTTGACCAACTATCAATTGCTAATGTTTTAGTCATTGTCCATGGTTGGTTTAGTGTATTTCTACTGGGCTGTGGCTCACCCTATATGGGAATATCATTTTCAGGTACTGGTAGCATGCCACCTCCAAGGACATAGCTTGGGAGGCTAGAGGCGGACATAGCGTAGTTGTTTTACTTTTGATGTATTACATGTAACTTCAAGCCAAGGGCTTAATGTGTAAACGAGTTAGTACTCTTTTGTTGTAACCAAGTGTTAACTTGGAAAGCTGTAAGCCCGTAGGGCATTTTGTTTTGATGTTAACATGTAATACTTATGTAATGAGACTCTAATGAATAAAAGAATGTGGCTAGTTCATATGTCAATGCATGTCTTATTTGATGGGTTTAATGTTATTATTTTGAGGGCGTTACATCCTTACACTTACATAAGAATAGATTTCATGGGATGCTTCCTTTATCCTTACAGGATTTGATATTTCTTTACTCACTTGCTCTAGGTGGAAATGCATTCATTGATATTATCCCTCCTTGGATCAGATATAAACTAACTCATTTGTCATTTCTCAATCTTCAATCGAATAATTTCTATGGTGATATTCCTCCACAACTTTGTCGTCTTTGAAATCTACAATTTGTAAACTTGGCACAAAATAACATAACGGGAAATATCTATAACACCCCAGAATTTTTCCCTCCGCTCTAATGCAAGAGTTGATGCTCGAGTGGTCTTGTGAGACTCCCAATACTTTTCAGTCTGTCCAAGATTCTGAGAGTTGTGAATTTCTGCTCGAGCACAGGAGTGGTCGCTTGAGTGGTCGGCTTGGTTAGTTCGTTCGCTCGAGTGCAAGATTGGATGCTCGAGTGGTCTGCCTGGTTGAGTCTGAATTTTTGGGACTAGTGGGGTTGCTCTTGACATTTTTATTATTGTGTCTGGAGCCTCCTTATTTTATTTTGGGACATTGATCGAAGTGGTAACATAATGGTTGAGTAAGATTGGACCAAAAACTTTCACTACAGGAAATGACACTTTTGGCGACTAAAATATTGGTCACCAAAAGCCCCATGTTTGGTCACCGAAACTAATTAGCGACTAATTTTTTTTGACGCCAAGGTCGTCGCCTATACCCTGTCGGCGATAGTATTGGCGACTGAACTATTTTTGGTCGCCGAATGTAAACGTTTGGCGACTAAAGTTTCGTTAGTTGGCAAAAGTTTTCTTTTCGCGACTAAAAGATTAGTCGCCGAAAGTGAATGTTTGGCTACTAAACTTTGGTTAGTCGGCAAAGGTTATCTTTTGGCAACTAAAATATTAGTCACCGAAAGTTCTCACATAAAACTGAAGTCAACTATTGGAGACTAAAGTTTTAGTCGCCAATCAAAATTTTGTTGCAGATAATAAACTTTGCTTGGTCGCTAATACTACACTTTACGCTACTAAACTTTTATTAGTCGGCAAATGAAACATTTTGGAAACTAAAAGTATTAGTCGCCAAAAGTGATATTCAGTTATTGGAGACTACACATTTTAGTCGCCAGAAGGGTGGAAGTTTTCATTTCATTCTTTCGCAACCAAATCATTTGGTCGTTGGTAGTTTTCATGACTAAACATTTTAGTTGCCAAAAGGGTGGATCTTTTTCATTTCATTCTTTCGTGACCAAATTGTTTGGTCACCAAAGGATGCTGTGTTTTCCGCTACCAAAATATTTAGTCAGCAATAGTTTATTCCTCATTCTGATTTGTTTTGGCTACCAACATATTTAGTCACCAAAAACATCATAAATGTTTAAAAAAAAATAATTTCTCAACCACCTGCATTTATTTCATTATTAGTGCAACCTGTACCTTGTATATATAAACAAAATAATCCTTGAATATTGATTATATTAGCAACCAGTCGACAACGTGCACACATTCATTAACTTCCAACCATCCAAAAAATTCATATTTAACAGCAAATTATAAATGTAATAGAAATTCCATATCGACCTAGTATAATCCAACCTCAAAAATATAATTCCATAGATAACATAGGATTAAGCAAATTTAATATCCAAAAGGTAATATATACCATGCAAAAACAATAATCTGTATCGCACTCCACACATATCAATTTTTTTTTAGTAAATTTAATATCCAAAAGGTAATCTATACCATGACAAAACAGTAATATGTACCGCACCAAAAACTAAGTTGCACCACGCCAAATTTTAGATATGTACCAGGCCAAAAAAGTAATTTGTACAAACAATTATAAGGACAAAGGTATAAACACAATGTCTTCCGTACTTGTCAAATAAAAGTCGTATCCACAATTCCATGTCAAAAACCATATGTGAAAATAATGCAAATCATTAGTATTGACTACATATTGGCACATTTAAAATTATAAATAAAAAAATGTCGTCTTTCACAAGTATAGTTTCACAAAATTATGCGAAGCACAGAGCATTCAGAGGCAAAACTGATAGAAGTTCGCCACAAAGCTGTTTAATATGTTGTTGCCAATATGCAACGTTCACCCATACAGTGTCAATCAAAGAATATCCTACATTAATTCAAATAAATATGCAAACATGTTCATTGCATTTTTTAATCATGCAAAATCCATCAGTACTTAGGTATATCAAAGTGACATAAGGCAACAATTATGATCAGTTAATATATATAATGTCCTGTATAAGCACTCAACTTAGCAAAGAGATACATTCTCTAACTCAAGCCTTGAAATGACCTCAAACATAAATGCCTAAATAAAACTTGATTTAATATTTCAATTAAAGCAATCAAAGAAAGCTAAATAAACTTCCTCAGGTTCCAAGGGACATAAGCTTTAAGTGGTAATGGCTCAAGGAAGAAGGCAACTACAAACTATAGGGGCAAAGGGCAGGGCTAATAATGAAGGAAGAGAAAAAGAGAGCCTTATTATTAGTCAAAACCACAAAAAAAAAATTTTTTAATGAGTAATATTTATGATAGAGATTGTTGATGTAGAAGGCATGTTTTCCTACAACAAGCACAGTAGGGAAAATAGAATTTTCTAATAGTATCTATTATGTGTTCACATCTGCCACTTAGTTCTTCAAAATCCATTACTTGAAGTTGCAAAATGGGACTAAAAGTGCACTGTTAAGAATTCAATCCATATCCTCTTAAGCCTTTAGTCTCCTTGCACACACACAAATGATACTTTTTATGTACACTAAGAACCATGAAAAGAATTGTCATTCCCACGTACAGAAATCAAAAATTCGATATAGAATATTGAGTCTACAAAGAATGTGCCCTCTGGATGCTGCTGCAGAAACAAAAATTGGTTCCACAGGGCTACATTTTAGATCTAAGACACTGCAGTACACCAAATGCATGAAGATAAGCATAAAGCAGAAAATTAATGTCACGCCCCACTTTTTATTACTCGAAGTATTACCAATTTCATTTACTTAATTCCATTTCAAAGATAACATGCGGAAATAAACTCGTATATTCAACTCGTAGCAGTGAATAACATTGCTCTCATTCGTATGCAAGTAAATACAACATGAGTATAATAAATAAATTGCCCTTGGGCTTACAGCATTAACAACAAATCAAGAAGAAGGGTGCAACCCTTTTACACATATGGCATTCTGCCCATATAAGAGAGGCCCCGTGGCCAACAAATCAGAAGATCCAAATCTTGCAGCACATTCAGCTCAACACCTGAAAAAGATTCAACAATGTGGGATGAACATATAGTCCAGTAGGGATCTCAACATGGCCCTCAACAATAACAACATACAGACAGCTATGATCATGAATACCCAATCTCATACTAGAATAGTAATGTGACAGTTTATACAAAATATACATAAGTATGAACTTTTCTTGAAAACAACCATTTCAATCAACGCCATAGGCGATTCAATTTTCTTTTCTTTTCATTAATCCCCGCTCCCAATCTTTCATAACATTAACATTACCTTAGGAAACAAATTCACTAAGCCCACTACTCCCTTCCATTTTCCTAACATACACAGATATGCCTTTTCAAAACGTATATCTCCTTAAAATATCCATTCTCCTTCATTCATTCCAAAAGACAAAAATGACATTTTGGCTTCTTCCCGGTACAATCAAATCTAGACATGCACCATTATAAAAAGGGAGATAACAACTCACCAACATGTATAAGATAAACCAACGAGGCAACTCGACCCTCCAAAACTGTAATCGACACAATCCATGATATTCCCAGACACACTGAAATATCAACAACAAAACTTTGCTCTACTAGCTATGTGCATAGTAAGCCAAAGATACACCTCTCACAACAACATACCAGTTTACCAGGCGCTAGCTGGAAGGGTGTGGTACCTTAGATTCTCAGCGCAGTCAGTTTACCAGGCGCTAGCTGGAAGGGTGTGGTACCTTAGATTCTCAGCGCAGTCAGTTCTCCAGGCACTAGCTGGAAGGTCACGGTACCTTTGATTTTTAGCGCAAGGCATAACACCACCAACCAAGATACAACAGGGCATAATTAACATGTATAACACATATACATAAACAATCAAGATACAAGCAAGGTGTTGAAGTATATGAACACATAACTACCTCCTCCCGAGCAAGTATACATATATAATGTATCTCAACACTTCATCACATACGATGTTCAATCAACAATGGTATAATGCATACACGACAATTCAACACAACCGTGTCATCCTACACCGATGACCAAGGACAAAACCTCTAGATGTAAATATTTAGTACATCCATTAAAGACTAAATTGCTATGAGACCATAAACCCACCAATAACACTAACACGGTAGTTAAAGATACAACCCCCACGTGTGTGTGTTAAACACTCAAGAAACAACTATAGCGATCCCGGGTTTACCCTTGTTGTACAGTGATCCGGACATGTGTCCGTGGATGTTGGTAGTTGTTTATTATCTTGTTTGCATCCTTTTTACTTGTATATTGAGTTATAGGATGTGTTGGGCAGGTTTGTTACAGGTTGGTTGTGTTTGGGAGCCTAGTGCTGCTGCCCAGATTTTTGGACCTTCGCTCGAGCGAGGTGTTGGTCGCTCGAGCAAGAGTTGAGTTCGTGTCTGGTGGATCGAGCCAGAGTGACTTCGCTCGAGCGAGCGATTGCGTCTGGTTCTGGACCTGAGAGTTGCATTTCTTGGCTCGAGCGAGTTTTCTTCGCTCGAGCGGTCTGGCTTGTTCTTCGCTCGAGCGAGAAGTTTGTCGCTCGAGCGTGCTGGTGGCAGACCTGAGGGTTTGAGTTGTTAGCTCGAGCGAGCATTCTTTCGCTCGAGCGCACTTTTGAGTTTTTGGCTCGAGCGAGAACTTCTTGGCTCGAGCGAGAGTTTTCTGTGTCTGGTCGCTCGAGTGACAAAGGCTTCGCTCGAGTGAGCGTGTTTTATATCAGCGGACAGTAGCGATTTTGAACTTCAGTTTTTCACTTTCTTTTTTGATCAAACCCTAGATCCGAGACTCTCTCTCTCTAAACTTACACTCACTCTAAGATTTGATCTCCCTAGAGTGTGAATCTAGCCTAGAGCCTTTGTTAAAAAGATAGAGGGCGTTGAGAGCTTCGACTTAATCTGAAAAAGTTTGGATTTGGAGCACGTTGATCTTCGAGTCTTCATCTCCTTTTTGGCTCAAACTTCGAGGTAGGGATATCCTACTCCTCTCTATGGATTTTGTCTTTAAATTTTGGTATTTTGAGATGTTGGGGTTGGTTTGGTAATTTTGTGAAAGTTTGGGGCTTTTGTGCAATTTTACAAAAGTTGGGGTTTTATTCATAATAAACCTAGAAGCATGTTTGGCATAGAGAAATGGCATATATGTTGAATCATTGATGAAAATGGGACCTAAGGGTTGAAATGGTAATTATGGATAACGACCTAATTACATTGTTTGATTAATTGGGATAATTAATTGTGAGAAATGAGGAAATGAAATGTTGATTAAATATCCATTGTGCATTTATTTTCTATTTGAAGATAACTGCTTTGGGCTATCGGTGGAGGATAATCGTGATTGTTGTAGACAATGCATGATGATTAGGCAAACGGAAGCTAATCAATGGAATGTGTCATGGAATTTGACGGTTGATAGAATACATTAACTGTATGTATTGAGTGATTGTATATAGAACCAATGTGTTTGTATACGTTATGTGTAGAGGAGGAGATGGGGGATGTACTCCGCGGTTTAGGGGAAGATGGGGGATGTACCTCTAAACCGGATAGTGTTGGGAGAAGATAGGGGATGAACTCTGTAGATACAGCTCATATGCTTGTCTAGAGAAGAGAAGATAGAGCTTATATGCTTATCTTTGTGAAGTGTGGATATAGCTCATATGCTTATCTGTGAACATGGGATATTGTTGTTATACATATCTGTTGAGAACGTGGATATAACTTATATGCTTATCTGTGAATGTGGGATATAGTTTTTATACATATCTGTTGAGAATGTAGATAGAGCTTATATGTCTATCTGTTGAAAAAGGGAAAATGAAAAGTAACTTGGACTCATAAGTCGTATGACATAAATATGTGATTTATGTGAATGTATCAGTGTTGGCCATCTATCAATTTCTAATCTTTTAGTCATTGTTCATGGTTGGTTTAGTGTATTTCTACTGGGCTGTGGCTCACCCTATATGGGAATATCATTTTCAGGTACAGGTAGCATGCCACCTCCAAGGACATAGCTTGGGAGACGTTGAAAATTTAAACATCTTTGAGAAATGGCTCTTGAACAAGAAAATGTTTTCGTATTATCTACTTTAAGATTTGTTTTAATCGTGTTGTTGAGTAGTGACTTAGCTTGAAGCACTAGTCGGTTTTTGGTGAATTGTTTCGGGGGAGGTTTGGTTTGTTGAGGCATGCTGTTGTAACCAAGTGTTAACTTGGAAAGCTGTAAGCCTTTAGGGCATTTGCTTTTGTTGTTAACATGTAATACTTATGTAATGGAACTCTGATAAATGGAAGAATGTGGAACTTTTACATATCAATGCATGTCTTATTTGATGGGTTTAATGTTATTATTTTGAGGGCGTTACAACAACAATCCAATTTTCATACTTATCAAAGATACTTTTCTCATTTCATAAAACAAATTCTGTTTCCTTTTGTTTTCACAAAACCAACTCCGTCCCTTTTGTTTTCACAAAATCAATTCCATCCCTTTTGTTTTACAAAACCAATTCCGTTGATAATAGAGCCATAACTCACATTAATCCACTACATTTATTTCAAAACCATTACAAAAACCAAAGTTAACCCCTTAGGCATTAACACCTTCACCCAACTCGCATTAACAATAGAGATTTACAACATAGGTTAACTACCCTCCATTTTAATTTACCAAATCAAAATATAATTTAGGGCTTTTTCTTCTTTCAACTATAACATGCTAATTTACACTCCAATTAGCCCAAAACAACCATCAATGATAAAATAACCATTTTCAAACAACCAACCCTAGGTTCCTTCTCATGATTTCAAACAAATCCAACATGGATATGATTTTCATGCAATACAAAACTAGCACATGTCTATCTATAGACGAAGTATTGAAAAAGAACAAGGAAATCCCTACCTCAAGCTTAGGAGAGAAAACCACCGAAAAATCACCGGCGACGAAACCACGAACCACTCAGACCAAAAGGAAGCCCTTGACGAGATCTACAATCCATCTCAAAGGACCATGGTGAAAATATCACTCTAGGTGAGTAGATCTAGAGATCTTAGAGTAAAAGTACCTTTTGAGAGAGAGAGAAGGTGTTTCACGGTTTAGAGAGAGGAAATGGAAGAAAAAGTGAAAGAAAAGGTCAAGTGAGGGCCTTTATATAGTACTAGGTCAAAATAGATATTAGCCCCAAAGTCAACTCAAAATATCTAGTCAAAATATCCCCAAAAAGTAGGTCCAAACCGTGAAAAAAATCTGGAAAAAAGTCGCAGGTGTCGACCCCTGCAACAGTGGTGTTGACACCAAAGAGGAAAAAAAATCTGGGAAAGCTTTGACTGCACTGCAGGTGTCGACACCACCCCAGACTGGTGTCTACCCTATCTTCCAGCAACCAACGCACAGACAGAAGAGGGTTGACACCATCCTAGACTGGTGTCTGCCCTATCTTCCAGCAACACCTCCAGAACTTCATCAACAGGTAAGGGTCGACCGTAGGAAGGCTGGTGTCAACCCTAGAATGGAATTTCTAAGTCTCCAAGGAACTTTTGACAAGAATAAGTGCGAACGACCAAACCCAACATGTTTAAATCAATTTGTATCCCTCCAAAACTAAAGTGCAACAACACCAAAGGTTCCCAAAATAGAATAAAGGGTTCAAATACATTTAGCAAAAGTTTTAAAAGGGCCCAAGTGCTACAATTAATCACTAAACTTTTTTTTGAGCAGGTCCAAATTGTAGCAATGAGGAATGAGGAAGTATCTGACCGCCACTTCAGTATCTGACCACACTTTCAGAAATCAAAAATTCGATATGGAATATTGAGTCGTATCCACATTCTTCTAATTGCAACATGTGATTTTATTGACATATGAGGGCTCAACATATTCAAATTCTATACATCAAATAGCAATCAGGCTAACTTTTCACATTCATTCTCCTTAATTAATGGCTAAGGCAATGACTACAATTAGGAATTTATGACATTTATATCATATGGTGCTTTTGTGCTATTTTTCAACATCACAGTAATTTACTACAAAGTCAAAGTTTCAACAGTTAAAAGGAAAAATAATGTATGAAGAAATATTATTAAATTTGTAAAAATTAATTATAGACCTTACATTTGTTTTTTGAAGTGCTTTTGCTCAACTTCTTGAAACTTGAAGAATGCCCATGAACACCTATAACAAAGAACAAGATTTTTACAAACTATGATGTTTGTGAACCTAATTATATAATTGAAATCAGACTAAACAATGCCTCGTTATCCAAATTAAGTGCCTCTTATCAGCATTGGAGATAACCTGGTTGACAAATTCTGCTACCATAAATGGGCATTGCATAGGTTGTCTCATACATTTTAGGCTTCTGATACATCGTCAACAATCAAACACATGCACAATAAGTCAAATTCAAAGCAAAACTAAGCAGCCATGTCTCTTACTCTTTTTCTAACAACTAATAGAAGCTCAAAGAAAACCCAAAAAATAACCATCAATATGAGAATAATTTATATCCTCCTAACTTGTCCACTCCAAGCTAAACAGAACTATAAAGCAATAAATTCATACCATCTTATGTTCTAGTAATTTCAATCTTCAGTGTGTGCAATCCCTATATTGTGACAAAATTTTCTGCTTTGTTCCTCTTGTATCTGGAAAGATATCGACCCTAATTAACATTGCATTTTTCACGAATTTTTGTATACTACATATATATGGCAATTGACAGGATGAGTTTGAAGAACTCGTTGACAAGGCCAAATCAGTGCCTTCAACAACAAAGGATGCCGATAAACTAGTCCTCTATAGACTAGTTTATAAACCAATCCAAACCCAGGTCATCCAACTATAGCGATCCCGGGTTTACCCTTGTTGTACAATGATCCGGACATGTGTCCGTGGATGCTTGGTAGTTGGTATATTATCGTGTTTACATTTCCTTTTTCTTCATATTGAGTATAGGATGTGTTAGGCAGTTTGTCTACAGGTTGGTTTGTGTTCGGGACGCCTAGTGTTGCCTGCCACGACATTTTGGACCTCTCGCTCGAGCGAGGGAGTTTGGTCGCTCCGAGCGAGAGTGGGGTTTACGTTGGTCTGGTGGTCGAGCCAGAGTGGCTCGCTCAACGACAGCGAGCGGTTGCCACCTGGTTCTGGAACCTGAGAGTTGCCCTTTCTTGGCTCGAGCGAGCTTCCTTCGCTCGAGGCAGTCTGGAGTTTTTTCCTTCGCTCGATCGAGAACTCTTTGCGCTCGCGAGCGAGAGTTTCTGTGTCTGGTCGCTCGAGCGTCCTACGAAGGCTCGTTCGCTCGAGCAGCGGTTTTTCTTATATCAGCGGACAGTTGCCGTTTTGAGCTTAACGATATATATATACCCACTCTTTCTTTCTTGATCATAACCCTTAAATCGCGAGCCTCTCCTCTCTCTACACTTGATCTACTATCTCTAATTGATCTCCCTAGAGTGTGAAATCTAAGCCTAGGGGCCTTTGTTAAAAAAGATAGAGGCGTGTTGAGAGCTTCCGATTTAATCTTGAAAAAGTTTGGATTTGGCAGCACGTTTGATCTCTCGGAGTCTTCATCTCCTTTTTGGCTAAAAAACTTCAAGGTAGGATATCCCTACTCCTCTCTATTGGGTTTGTCTTTGAAATTTTGGTATTTTGAGACTTGTTGCGGCTTGGTTGGATAATTTTGTGAAAAGTTTGGGCGCTTTCTGTTAATTTTAAAAATTGCCGGGATTTTATTCATATAAAACCCTAGTTGCATGTTTGGCATAGAGAAATGACAATGACTTTTGAGATCATTGATGCAAAATGGGACCCTAAGGCGTTGAAATGTTAATTATGGAATTGACCCTAATTACATGTTTAATTAATTGGATAATTATGGAGAAGAATGAAGAAATGAAATGTTTGATTGGAATATCCATTTGCATTTTATTTCTGCTTTAGAAATACAACTGCTTTGGGCTATCGGTGCCGAGAGAATCCATCAGACAGAAACGACACTGGACTCGCTGATCTATCTCTCTCAGAACCACAACGAAGCATATGGATAGCCTATGACAACATGCCCGAAACTAATCAATGGAAGTCGAGTCCCCATGGAACATTGAATCACATCTCCAA
>NW_021029325.1:7301-19891 GCF_004153795.1 Camellia sinensis | reverse complement strand
AAGATCAAACTCATTCAGCAGAGGATTAAAACTGCACACGAAGTGGACAGAATGTTTATTGCCGACCAAAGAAGGAGGGAGTTAGAAATTTTGAAATTGGGATCATGTATTTTTTGAGTCCTCGCCGATGACAGGAGTTTTCGAAGATTTGGGAAGAAGGTAAATTGCACCCCGATTATATTGGGCCGTTTGAAATTCTGAGAAAGTTAACACGCGTGCTTACAACTCGCTTTGCCGCCAGATTTTGAGCCAAGGTCCACAGCGTGTGTTCCATGTTTCGATGCTGAGTAGAAATATATCGAGGAACCCCCAAAAATGCATGTAATAGATTATCCGGGTTTTGTAGTTAATGGAGACTTGGGCTACGAAGAGAAAGCGACTTTGAGGAATTATCGACAGACAAAGTGAGGCAGTTTGAGAAACATGGGAACACGCTGTGGACTTGGCTCAAACTCTGGCGCAACACAGGTGAGTCTGTTAAAGCAACGGTGTTTAACTTTTCTCAAGAATTCAAACGGCCCAATATATCGGGTGACCGACGCACGCCGGTCGACGTTGTCTGGACTGGTGAAGTCCATGGTGTGGCGTGTCCCTCAATCGGAGTTGAGTCTTGCTATGTTTTTGCTGCGAAGTTTACCCTTTTCTTCCCAAATCTCGAAACTCCTGTCTATCGGCGAGACCTTCAAAAAAATACATGATCCCCAATTTCAAATTTCTAATTCCCTCCTTCTTTGGTTCGGCATAACACTTCTGTCGATCTTGTGCAGTTTTAATCCCATGCTGAATGAGTCTTGATTCTTTTCAAGTTGTCATATGAACCAAACTCGGGGCCAATTAGAGCTTTGTCTCCTGCTTCAGTCCAAACATATCGGCGATTTACACTTCCCTTCCATACCCAAAGCTTATACGGCGCCATTGGCCTATGCTGGCTTTTTGATAACTGTTGTTGTACGCGATACTCTACTATGGCAAATGCGATTTCCCAACTTCCCTGGAAGTTCCAACACGCACAGTCTGAGCATGTTCTTCCGAGTGTTCTTGGATCGTTTCTTTTCTGTCTGTTCCGTCTGGATCTGGGCGGTGAAAGGCGCAGATTGTCTAAATCTCAACTCTTTTGTTCCTAAGGCTCCTTGTAGACTCTGCCAAAATCTAGAAACGAAAAACTTCGGGTCTCGGTCTGATCATAATGACATCGGCACCCCCATGAAGCCTAACGATCTCATTCATGTACAATTCGGCAAGTCGGTTTGGATTGAATGTTAGTCTTGACCGGCCAATAAAGTGAGCTGACTTAGTAAACCTGTCAAACTATAACCCAAATGGAATCCATACCTCTTTGCGTCCTCGGCAAACCACTACGAAATCCATGGAGATGTGCTCCCTTTCCACTCGGGAATTGACAAGGTGAAGAAGTCCTGCTGGCCTCTGGTGTCTGCCCTTCACTTGCTGACATACACAAGACACTGAGATTCAAACTCGGGCTATCTCTCTTTTCATGTTTGCCACCAAAGGTCCGCTTTAGTCCCGATACCACTCTTGGTGCTCCCTGGATGATGGCAAATTTGGAACTATGGGCCTCTTGCAAAATCTTTCCTTTTTAAACTCTGTACGTCGGCTACACACAATCTTCTTCGAACCTAAGCACCTGGATTTTCCCACTGTGTAACCTGGCCCTCTGGCTTGGAGACGAATTCATCAATTACCCTTCTCAGGGACTTATCTTCCATCTGCCTGTTTCTTCACTTCCTCAACGATTGGTCGGTGTCGCTTGTGAGACCGTTGCCAGACACGCCAAAAACTCCGACAGTTTCTCTTAATGCGTCGGGCTACGGAGTTTTGCCTTACCTGGGTGATACTGAATCTGCATGTCGTAGTCCTTTCAACAGCTCGAGCCATCTTCTCTGCCTCATATTTTTAACCTCTTTCTGGGTGAACAAGTATTTCAGACTTCTTGTGGTCGGTGATAAACTTGCAAGGATCAGTGTTCCGTCAAGTAATCTGACTGCCGATCTTCAGAGCCAAAACTCTACGGCAGCTAACTCCAGGTTCATGGGTACGGATAATTCTTTCATTGCGGCTTCAACTGACGTGACGCGTACGCTATGACTTTTACCTTTTTGCATTAAAACGCAACCCAACCTTTGTGTGGAAGCATCGCGGGATGTAAATCTGAAATTTTCATTAGCTGATGTTTTAGTACCAGAACTGGTGCTGTTAACTAACCTCGTCTTCAGCTCCTGGAAAGCTTGATTCTCTTTTCGTCGGTCCATTCATAAAGCTTGCCTCCCTTCTTCGTTTAGTTGTGTCAATGGCACTGCCAATCTCGAGAAATCCTTCAACAAACTTCTGTAATAACCTGCCAAACCCAGGAAACTACGAACCTCGGACACCGTTTGGTCGGCGTCGGCCAATTCACACGGCTTCAATCTTTACTGGGGTTCAACTGATTTATTACCGTACTTCATAATCACATGTCCTAGAAACGAAATGCGGAAGCCAAAACTCGCATTTACCTTAACTTTGGCGTACAACTCCTCATTTCTCAAGGTCTGCCAGTGGCAGTCTCAGATGATTCTCGTGCCACTCGCACTCCCGGAATAGATCAATTATGTCGTCGATGAAAATAATGACAAATCATCCAGGGGTACGGCTTAAAGACTCGTGTTCATTAAGTCCATTGAATGCCTGCTGGGCATTGGTTACTCCGAAGGGCATTACCAAAAATTCGAGTGGCCATATTTGTCCGAAAAAGCGGTTTTCTCAATGTCCTCGGCTTAACCTTCAACTGTGTGGTAGCCTGACCTAAGGTCAACTTGGAAAAGACTCGTGGCTCCTCGTATGTTGATCAAGCAATATCATCGATTCTTGGCAATGGGGTATTTGTTCTTAATGGCACTCTTATTAAGTTCTCTGTATGTCCAATGCAAAGACGAAGGGTGCCGTCCTTTTTCCTAACAAATAGAACGGGTGCTCCCCACGGTGAAGTGCTTCGGCCTGACGAATCCCTTTCCAACAAATCCTGTAGTTGCCGATTTCAGTTCTCTAAGTTTAGCTGGAAGCATTCTGTAGGGTGTTTTGGAGATAGGTGTGTTCCTGCAAGACGTCTACAGTTAAAACTTCTAATTTCTCTATCGACAAGGTGGCCAGGCAACTCATTCGGAAGACATCGGCGGAATTCCTCAACAACTGGGATGTCGGCTTAACTCAACATTTCCATTCAGATCACTTAGTATACTGCATAAAATAAACCTTACATCCTTTTTGGATCAACCTTGTAGGCCTTCATGGAGAGATTAAGTAAGGTTGGGGTACTACTCCTTACCCTGGGGAAAATACCTCGGCTTGACTTGGGGTCTTCAATGTGACGTTCTTAGTAACAACAATTAAGGATGCAGATCGCCACTAACCAAATCCATTCCCAATATAACATCGAAGTGAGTCATGTTTTAAATGGCATTCAAATCAACTAACAATTCTATACTCCCAATCATAGCCAATACACGCCCTGATAAAGGATGTAACAATCATATTTTCTCCCAGAGGCGGTAGACACAGATAATACATTAATCAAAGGGGTTCTAATTTTCTGCTATCCAACTTTCGGCGGAATATAGTGGAACAAATGAATGCGTAGAACCCGAAATCAATCATTACGTATGCATCTTGAGAACAAATTTGATGAGGGTTTACCTGACACTACCGCCCGGCATTCTGGGCGTCTTCCTGGTTACAATGCAAAAACTTTGCCTTGCCTCGCCTGTATTCCCCCGACGTTATTTTTCTGTGCAGAGCCTGAGCGCTTTCCATCCTCCTCCCATCATCGGTCCTTGTTTCGGGCAGTCCTTCACTGCCGAGGCCTAAAATCTCGCCGCACTCATAACAAGCTTCCTGTTGCCCAACACAAACCCGAAAATGTAGCTTTCCACAACTCGTGCACATCGGCTTAACGTTACCCTCTTGATTGGAGTTGCTGGAATTTCCGTACTTATCTTCTTCTTGGCATTGAACGGAACTCGGCAATTATCATAAACTCTGTCCTTCCTCTGACCTCACCTGAACTCTGGTATCGGTTCAAGTTAGCTTTCAGCCAGGATGGCCTGTCTATACTCCGGCGGTACGTGGCATATTGAGCATATTGACCCGATCTATGTATCGAGTCACGCAACCCACTTTCGAACTTCCTCGCCTTTCGGGTTACTCGTCGTCAACCATATGAGGGCATATCTCGCTAGTTTCCAGTAAAAGGCACGATCGTATTCTTCGACCGGTCTTGTTCCCTGGACCAGATCTGAAACTCCGTGATCTTTCCGGTCTCGGACGCTGAGGGGGAAATTTGCTTGTTGTAGAAACAACTCCAAGGAATTTTTGCCCAAGTCAAACCCGTATTGCTTTCTCGGACCATCATCACCCCTACGAGCATCGGTCGTCTAATGTTGAATGCTTGCCAGAGATACCTTCTGGGCGTCTTGTACTGGGGAAACTTCAAAACACTTCTCCATCTCTAAAAAACCCATGCCTCGGCTATTCATTGGTTCTATGCCTCCCTGAATCTCGGCGGTTTCATCTTTCTTGAACTTCTCTGATTAGAGTATCGTTGTCGTTCCCATACAAAGCCTTGCTGCGGAGGCACTTGTGGCACCGGAGGGGGGTGAGCTGCATATCGGCCATTCGTCTGTTCGGCATGCATAAAAGTGCGCACCAGTACCTTCGGCCTAGGTTTGCCTCCTGCCACGGAACCAGCACTTCGACTAACTTCCAATCTCTCCAACCTGTCTTCGATCGATCTCGGCCAACCGGGGGTCTACCCTCTCCTCAGGGATGCTGGGGGGGATGCAAGATGAGACTTTAAAACAACTAAACAGGATAACACATTATGCAAGTAACGAGCGTCTAGGCCAAAACGATGCACACATAGTCAAGCAGCAAGCAATATGATGCAAATCTTTAACTTTCTTCTTAAAGGGAAATCCTAGGCTCTCTAAACTCAGGGTGTGTGTAACGTTACTACAAGGATCTTGTGCTCTTACCATTCTGTCACGCCCCCAAACTGCCCCTTAGTAGTTTGGTGCGTATGGCCAGTAACCCGAAGCGTTACCGAAGGCCGTCTTTACAAAATCACACACAATCCGAAGTATAAAATATGGGGCTTACAAGTGCTGGAAGCAATATATTACATATACAAAATCTGAATAGTTCATAGAGCTGTGCATAAGTCCAGTAGGATGGCATTACATCAAACATCTTTAACAAGTCTTTACACTTAAATACAAGGATGAAATGAAATACAAACATATCTTGACCAAAAGGCTTCTCAAGCCGACATATACAAGTGCAAATGAAAAATAAGCGAGAAGCTGATCTTCAAGACGATTTGCAAAACACAAAATCCAAAACATGTCGGCTATGCGCCCCAAAACACATCGGCATTTCACGTCTAGGCCTCAATGCCTTCTTGTTCATCACCTACATACTATTATAGAGAGGGTGAGCTTGAGATACTCAGTGAATGATATTAGAAATAAAGGTTTGCATGATTGGATTCAAGATTCTTTCCAAAAACAATATTAAGCATACTTTACAGTCAAGACGGGGAAATCAAGTTCATTGCCGGCCTTTTCAAGTTCCTTGGATGTATTACATCTACTTAATACAAGAGGTGATGACATTTCCCAAGACAAGAGTGCAGTTGCATTTATATCCCCTGCAACTAAGGACTTTCAAGACAAGCTGTGCTGCGAAAGTTTTAAGAGTCCTCTAGCACTTAAGGACGTCAAGACAAGCTGGGCTGCGGAAAGTTTAGAGTCCTTCTAGCACTTAAGGATGGTCAAGACAAGAGTGCAGTTGCATTATAGTCCACCTCAGCTAAGGACTTTCAAGAAATGTCATCAAAACAAGATAGTGCTTGGATATGCAAGTAGGGATAGTCATTCATGCCTAAATCAAATACTTTCAAAGACAAGGCAAACAAAGATTTATCAAAACATGTGTAACATAGCTTTATTAAAAATACCACTCACCATCGTTCTTCACACGTCGGGGTCGAGGACAAGCCCAAGTCCTACAACACATGGCAAAGCCTATTGAATGCGCTTTCAAACAAGGTCTCTCATGTACACAAATGTTTTCGGAAAACATGGCTGGGCACCAACCAGCGTCTAGGCCGAGGTTCCACACCTCCTTTGCGAGGTGTGTTCCCGAGCGGCCACCATGCAAGGAAAAGAGGTCGGGAACTCTGGGTTTCCCTCTGTTGAGAACATGAAGAACATGAGTGTGAAACATGAAAAATACGAATGTTTGATCATAATCTGCCATCACAAATCTGGGATTTTCGTGCCTATGCAGTTGAAAACATGGGACCTGGGTACCCGAGTTGAAATCATGCAAGAACAAACACAAAACTTGAGTCTAGGCGAAAAAGCTTTTCGGATCAAAACAGACTTTCTTGAAGAACACAATGAATGTCATTTCCCCTTTCTAGAATCGAGCTCAAAAACATGGCATGGCTTACAAATCATTTTCCAATCATGCAATGCAATAACATAAACATAAAGAAACATCACGAGCGAATCAAGAATCTAACCTTTAGAACACGGATCCTTAACGGTTCGATCTTTAGGAATCAAGCTTGAAGATCTACTTCTCTCTCAAGAACCTCTTCTCCCTCTTCTAGAGCTTCTCTCTCTCTACAAGGCAAGTTTATTGATACCCCAAATGATAGTTTTCTATACCCGCGTTCTGGGGTTAACCCTCTGCTGAGACACGTGGCGGCGACTTGGTTGGGTTCATCCTGGAAAAGGTGGCTGGACAGCCAGACAAGCATGGTGCGAAGGCGTGTTCAACAAGCAAAGCGGTATGGGCTTTCTGACAGACTTATGACAAAATCGGCTAACAACAAGGCATATCTAACAAGCTAACGGAAGTGGCAACTCCGGCGAAGGGGTGGACATCGGCTTAACCCCAAAGAACTTCGGCGACTAAGGTTGACAAATGACCTCGGCTAGAAAGGACAACACTTGGACCTAAGCTGTTGCCACACCTCGGCCTAGATGCCGCCACACCTCGGCCTAGGTCATACCACTTCCAGGACGAGATACACTTGGGGTGCAACGAGGTAACCATCTCGGCTTAATGTTGGTCAAGGCAAGGGACTGAGTTTCGACAAGGGTTCCAAGATTACTATTACTAGACTAAGGATGACCTCCGGCATTGGAATAACATTCGGCTAGTATAACTCAGCAAGGCGTTAACCTAAGTTTTCACATCAAGGAAGGAATAAGACAAGCATTACTACACTTAGACAAATCACAAGGCTTCAAAAAACAAAGGCATGGATCACATTACTCAAACGAAAACAAATCACAACACACACCATGCAAGCTATACAAGTCATAATCACACAGTTGCTCATGAAACATGATTGGAACATGAAATGTGGGTCACTACAAAACCACTATACCTTAAAGATCTATTTGGAAATTTAAATAAAAAAAGAAATTGAATAGAAAAAGGAATTGAACAAAAATGGAAGTTGAAAAAAATTAAAAATGGGATGTTGCATAAAATTAAAATGGAAGTTCTTTCAAGAAACCACTATACCTTAATGATCTATTCGTAAATTAAATGAAAAGGAAATTGAATAGAATGGAAAATGAATTAAAATAGAAGTCAATATAAAAATAGAAAAAATCGTAGTTTGCATAAAATTAAAATGGAAGCTTTCCAAGAAACCACTATACCTTAACGATCTATTGGAAATTAAACAAGAAATGAAGTTGTAGAGAAAGGAAATTGAATAAAGGGAAGTTGCATTAAAATTTAAAAACGACAGTTTCATTCAAGAAACACCTTTACCTTAAAATTCTACTTTGGAAATAAATAAAAAAAGGAAGTCGAATCAAAAATAAAAATAGAAGTGCATAAATTTAAAAATGAAGTTCATATCAACAAACACTATACCATAACGATCTATTTTGGCAAATTAAATAAAAGAAAGATATGGAATAGAAAAGCGAAATTGAATAACAATGGAACGCGAACTAAAAAATAATAATAGGAAGTTCTTTAAGATTAAACAATGGAAGTATATTCAAGAAACCCACTTAACCTTAACGGCATCTCTATTGGAAATTAAATAAAAAAGGAAATTCAATGAGATAGGAAATTGAATAAACAATGTAGATGTTGAATAAAAATAGAAATGCTAAATGTATAATAATAAAAAAATGGAAGTACATTCAAGAAACCACTATAACCTTACGATCTAATTCGAAATTAAATAAAAAGGAAATTAATAGAAAAAGAAATGAATCAAAATAAAGTGGATAAAGTTTATAAATAGATAAGTTTGGATATAAAAATTAAAATAAGTTGAAAGTTCATTTGACAAGAATACCATCTACTACCTTAACGATCATATTTGGAAATTAAACAATAAAAAGAAATAAAGATAAGAGAAATGAATAAATAATCGAAGTTGAATAAAAATACAAAAATGTGGCAAGTTGCGCATTAAAAATTTAAAAAAGGAAGTTCATTCAAGAAACCCACGATATACATTAACATCAATTGGGAATTAAATCAAAAAAAGGAAATTCAATTAGAAAAGAAATGTGAATAAAAATGAAGTGTCAATAAAATAAATAGAAATGGAAAGTTCATAAAAATTAACAAATGGAAGTTTACGTTCAAGAAACACCTATAACCTTAAGCGATCTATTTGGAAAATTAAATAAAAAGGATAATAAGGAAATGTATAGTGAATAAAATAAAAAGTGCGGAAGTTGCATAAAATTAAAATGGCAAGTTCATTCAAGAAACTCACTATACCACTAACGATTCTACTTGGAAAATTAAAAAAAAAAGGAAATTGAATAGAAGAAAGGAATATTGAATAAAAATGGATGTTGAGCTAATAAACAAAAAATGGAAGTTGCATAAATTAAAAAATGGAAGTTATTCAACTGAAGCACTATACCTCAAGATTCTATTTGGAAAATTAAATAAAAAAGAAATCTCAAATAGAAAGAAGCATGAATGAATAAAATGCGAATAGAAAAATAGAAATGAAGTTACATAAAGATTAAAAAAATGAAATTCATTCAAGAGACCCACTATACCTTAACGATTTATTTTGGAATTAAATAAAAAAGAGAAATTATCGAAATAGAAAAGAAGTTGAAAAAAAAAATGGAAGTGAATCTAAAAATAAAAATGAAGTTGCATAAAATTAAAAATGGAAGTTCATTCAAAGAAACCAGTTATGCCATTAAGATTCTATTTGCTGAAATTAAATAAAAAAAAGAAAATTGAATAGAAAAGCGAAATGCAACAAAAATGGCTTGCTTAAAATAAATAAAATGATGTTGCATAAAATTAAAAATGGAAGTTTCGATTCAAGAAAACCACTATACCTTAACCCCGATCTATTTGAAATGATAAATAAAAAGGAAATTGAATAGAAAAGCAGAAATGAATAAAAAATGGAATGAATAAAAATAATAATGGTAGCTTGCCCCATAAAATTAAAAATGAAAGCGTTCTTTCAAGAAACCACTATACCTTAACGACTATTTGGCAAATTATAAAAAAAATTGAATTGCAAAGAGAAAAAAAACTAATGAAAAATTAAAGGTGGAAGGTTGCATAAAATTAAACAATGAGAGTTATTCAAGAAACCCCTACTTAAGCACATTAATCAAAATTAAAGCGATTTTGGAAGGAATTAAATAAAAAATAAAGTTGAATAAAATGAAAATGAAAGTTGCATAATAAATTTAACAATGGAAGTTCAATCAAGAAACCTGTCACGCCCTCATAATAATACATAAAATCCATCTTTTGACATGCATTCATATAAAAGAAACCAACCATTTCATTTCATCAGAGTAAACTTTATAATGGTATTACATGTTAACAACAAAAGCAAATGCCCTATGGGCTTACAGCTTTCCAAGTCAACACTTGGTTACACAAAAGAAGAGTACTAACTCTATACAAAAGAAGCCCTTGGCTTGATGTACATGTAATATGAACAAAATAAACAAAAGGAGTCTTCAACTCCCATATCCATCCAAGCTACGTCCTTGGAGGTGGCATGCTACCTGTACCTGAAAATAATGTCCCATATAGGGTGAGCCAACGCCTAGTAGAGATATGCTAAACACAGTATGAGCAATAACTAAGACATTAGCAATTGATAAATGTTCAATTCCATACATCAATTCATAACCCTTTTCCCATTACAAGACCACTATGTCCATGTTTCATTTCATTTTCCGTTTCTTATCAATTCCGCAATTTACATTAACGGCTCAGAGCCTAGTCATTCACTTATATGAGACCGTGACTCATATTAAACATTTCCCATTCTCCAATAGATAAACATATTAGTTGTATCAACATCGCAACAGATAAGCACACAAGCTGTATCCACATTTCAACAGATAAGCATATGAGCTGTATCATCACTTCCATAGATAAGCATACGAGCTGTATCATCACATTATCTGACAAGCATATGAGCTGTATCAGTGGAGTCCATCCCCTATCTCCTCCCAAACAATATCCGGTTTAGACTTCCCCTAAACCGTGGAGTACATCCCCTATCTCCTCCCCCCCACACACAAAGTATATACACATTGGTCTTATACACAATCAATCAATACATAACGTTAATGTATTCTATCAGCCGTCATACTCTATGACATATCCAATTGATTAGTTTCAATTTGCCTAATCATCATGCATTGTCTACAACAATCAAAACTACCCTCCACCGGTAGCCCAAGCAGTTATTTCTAAACAGATAATAAAAGCTCCAACAGATAGAATATCAATGTTTTCAAAAGTGAGCGATTAACAAATCCAACTCCACTATTTTACCACATAATGAGTCAATTTCATTATTCTCAACCCAATTCCATAAGTCCACAAATTTCCCAAATTAATTATAAAAATTAATTTACACCACAAATTAGGGTTTTCTACCCCTTTTTCCCAACATTGGCCCAATGGCCTATATACCAACAACCATTAAGATCGTTAAGGTATAGTGGTTTCTTGAATGAAATTTCATTTTTAATTTTATGCGACTTCCATTTTTATTTTTTGTCAACTTCCATTTTTATTCAATTTCCTTTTCTATTCAATTTCCGTTTTTCATTTAATTTCCAAATAGATCGTTAAGGTATCGTGGTTTCTTGAATAGACTTCCATTTTTAATGTTATGCAACTTCGATTTTTGTTTTTATTCAACTTCCATTTTTATTCAATTTCCTTTTCTGTTCGATTTCTTTTTTTGTTTAATTTCCAAATAGATCGTTAAGGTTTAGTGGTTAGTTGAAAGAATTTTCATTTTAATTTAATGAAACTTTCATTTTTCTTCAATTTCCTTTTCTATTCAAGCCTAGAGAGAAGGCAAGGTTCTAGAGAGAGAGGCTCAACAATGGCGTATTTGGGAAAGTAAGAGAGAGACGAAATGTGAAAAAAGTGATTTTAGAAGTCAAAATGGTTTCTTGAATGAACTTCCACGTTTAATTTTATACAATTTCCATTTCTATTTTTATTCAACTTCTACTTTTATTAAATTTCCATCTCCATTCAATTTCCTTTTTTATTTAATTTCCAAATAGATCGTTAAGGTATAATGGTTTCTTAAATGAACTTCCATTTTTAATTTTATGCAACTTCCACTTTTATTTTTATTGAACTTCCATTTTTATTCAATTTCCTTTTATATTGATTTTCCTTTTTTATTTAATTTCCAAATAGATCATTAAGGTGTAGTGGTTTCCTGAATGAACATCCATTTTTTATTTTTTGCAACTTCCATTTTTATTTTTATTCCACTTCCATTTTTATTCCATTTCATTTTCTATTCAATTTACTTTTTTATTTAATTTCCAAATAGATCGTTAAGGTATGGTGATTTCATGAATGAACTTTCATGTGTAATTTTAGGCAGTTTCCATTTCTATTTTTTTTCAACTTCCATTTTTATTCAATTTCTTTTTCTATTGAATTTCCTTTTTTATTTAATTTCCAAATAGATCTTTAAGGTGTACTGGTTTCTTGAATGAACTTCCATGTTTAATTTTATGCAACTTCCATTTTTATTTTTATTCAACTTCCATTTTTATTCAATTTCGTTTTTTATTGAATTTCCTCTTTTATTTAATTTCCAATTAGAACGTTATGGTGTAGCGGTTTCTTGAATGAACATCCATTTTTTATTTTCTGCAACTTCCATTTTTATTCTTATTCCACTTCCATTCTTATTCAATTTCCTTTTTTATTTAATTTCTAAATAGATCTTTAAGGTATAGTGGTTTCTAGAACGAACTTCTATGTTTAATTTGATGCAGTTTCCATTTCTGTTTTTATTCAACTTCTATTTTTATTCAATTTCGATCTCCATTCAATTTCCTTTTTTATTTAATTTCCAAATAGATCGTTAAGGTACTGTGGTTTCTTGAATGAACTTCTATTTTTAATTTTATACAACTTCCATTTTTATTTTTATTCAACTTCCATTTTTTTTTCAATTTCCTTTTCAATTGAATTTCGTCTTTTATTTAATTTCCAAATAGATC
>NW_021029323.1:56556-77447 GCF_004153795.1 Camellia sinensis | reverse complement strand
AAAGGAATTACCACAGGTATACTCTCAATTACTAGCGAATCCCAACGTCCTAATTGAACCAACCTTTAGTGCCCTCTTTCCAAACCCATCTTCCGACGGAATTGTCTTTCGTGAGAGCCACTCGCTTTCCACAAAGCTTCAGAGCGCTCGAATTCCTTCAGGAATCCCAACTGAAGAATAACTCTCTCTTTTGTGTATAGCAAACAAACCTTTGATGTACTCATCTTTAAAATCTTGAGTTGAATACTCAATAAAAACATCCAAGAAAACTCCAAGTAATCCAGATATAAACCTAGAACCAAAAAGTGATCTTGAGTAGTTATACGTAAATTGACCAAGCGACGCGAGATGTTAGAATCTTCCCTGCGATCTCCAACTCAGAGCTGCAACACTAGCCTCCGTGAAGCGCCGGACTTGACCAAAAGTGCAACGTGCGGCTGATCGCGTAACAAACTGAGATGGCGCTCGAGTCGTAAGGAGAATCCTCGAGCGGTAAAAATCACACCTGTTCCAGTGTTTTTAACAGGCGATGCCCAGATCGCAATGCTGAGAATCTCTCTCTTAATTCTTCTTAGTGGGTTGTCTTGTGGCTGTTGCCCGTGGTTTTTTGATCACAGTTGGAGGTGTTCAATTGTGGTTTTTTTCCACGTTAAATCGCTGTGTCTCTTTGTCTTGATTGTTTGATTGGGATTGTTATATTCTGCTTAAAATTGATACATAATCACAAATCAACATCTAGGGGATTTCTAGATTTTTCAGTAAGTTTTCAGTCTGTAAAGTTCTTTGAAGTAATCAGAAGAGAGAATGTTCATACAAAGAACCTTCTCCAACAGCTGATCAATTGGTTTCCCTGAAGTTTGTACCTCCATAATGTGTCATAAAATGCAAATGCCTTGCACGCAGTATCTAAAATTCGTCAAGAACAAAAATTTTATAAAGATTCAGAGCTTATTCCTGCAGCAACAGTGATGAACCCGTCAGCGAAATCCAATAATATTCACCTTTCATTTAAAAAAATCCATATTTCATCTACTAATATATTATTAACAATACACAATATGGGAACAGGGACTTCGACTATACGAAACCCAAATAAAAAATTTCAAAAACATATCAGTAAATATTTTTCAAGTAAACTAATTTTGCAACCAAAAAAAAAAAAAAATTTTGATTTTGTTTTTGTTTTCTGACATTTGATTGACCCTTGAAACAAAAAATTTCTACCATCAATTATGGAAGCTGAATTCTAGTTCAATAAAGTCTACATTTTGGCTTTTTATCAAATAGTTAGTGAGGTAGAGGATACCCATTTGTAAAGGTCAAATGTGCTAAAAGGGTCTAGCATGCTGGGAGTGAACTTCATGAAAATTGGGAAGCCGTTTTTGAGACTACAATGAAAAATATATTCTTTAAAAAATGTTTTACTTGTTTTTTGTTCAATCAAACAATGGAAATTGTGTCAAATATTTATAAGAAAGCATTTTACGTCGAAACAAACTAAAACTAGCTTAGTCAGCAAAAACCGGGAGCTCAAAAATCAAGAAAGGCAATGTTGGAAGCACAATTGAAACTAATCAGACACCCACATCGAAATCAAATTCGCATTTGGTGTGAAACACACACAAGAGCTTTAGTAGTTGCAAACCAGTAAAGCCAAAACTAAAATTAAAATTAAAAAAAGAAAAACACGCGCGCGCTTGCAACAAATTCTACAGTAAAAACACATATATACATACACGTATATATGTAATCAATCAACCAATTATTGAAGTAGAACAACGGAACTCAAGAAAGAAAAAAAAAAAGGCCTTTTGATGGTGAGAGGGTAATTTGTAAACAAGTTGGGCTGAGCTAAGAAGAGTCTTCTTTGGGAGTTGGACCACGTAATGGGCCGAGATAAGGGCTGGTGTAGCTCGGTCTTAGGCCAAGAAGACATCTCATATTTTGGGTTTGGGCCGAACTATGGACCGAGGTATCGGTAGAAAGAGGACCGAGCTAAGCGATAGCTCTACAGGGCGTCATCTCGAAGTCAAGACTGATAGTAGTGCTTAAAGTGTCACAGAGCCGAAGTAACTTGGCTGACCGCAATGTTAGCCGAGGTAAAGATGTCAGCCGAAATAAGTGGGCCTGGTGGTTAGTCGAGGTATTGGTGAGAAAGGATGTCGGGCTTGGTATAGCTCGGCCGGTCTTGGTATAACTCGGCCGGGCGCTATCTACATCATTACTTAAGCGTGTGACCGAGGTAACTTAGCTCGGTGTGGTTGCAGCAGCTTATTAAAAGGAGGTAGCGTCAATGGCGAGGGCCGAGCTGTGTATAGCTCGGCAGGGTGGCATCCGTTAGATCGGCTTTCGATCACACGGTCCGAAGGGCAGGGGACCGAGATAAATCAGTTCGGGCAGGAATGTATAACCGAGGTAAAAAGTTCAGCCATCTCACTTGACTTGCAGTGATGAGACTTCTAGTAGGACTCTGCTAAGGAGAGTTAGAGTCCTACTGGGATTGTGTAAACCATCTCACTTGGTTGGTAGTGAGTAGGAGTATGACTCCTAGGAGGACTAAGGAGAGTATAGTCCTACTAGGATTGTGCAAAACTATCTCACTTGGTTGGTAGTGAGTAGGGTGTGTGATTGCTAGGAGGACTCTCATAGGGAGAGTTGGAATCCTACTAGGATTGTGCCAAAGTAAAGTCTATAAAAGCTCATAACCAGACCTATGGACAAGTATCCCAATTCTTACTCTAGAATACACAGAGCATATTGTCTATTGTCTAGTTACTGACTTAGGCATTGGAGGGGTTTCCGGCACACACCCGCCAGTTAGCTCATGTTTGTGTTTTCAGGGAATAAAGCGACGACGTACGGAGGAGCGCAGACTTGATCAATAGGATTATACGAGAAGATTTATTTCTTTCCTGTACAATTGGCGCCATCTGTGGGAAATTCACAAAAAGCAAAACCTCTTGATTAAGTTTTCCTCTCTAATTGAAAGCAATGGCGCACAATGAAGACTTGCCGCAATCTGCTATAGATGGGCAAACTCCGGAAGGGGGTGGGAGGCGCAAAGGTTTACCTTCTATCCCACAAATGGCGGAATTAGATCCCCAGCGAATGAATCCGCAGCGAGAAGCAAGAAGAAGACAGGGCTCAAGTCCACACCACTCTCGGAGCCCTGATAGACAGATGCGGAAGATGGATCATCAGGTTCTCGAAGATCGCGTAAGGGAGCAAGACGAAGTAATAAGAAGAATAGCGGCTGACATAGAGTTTATGAAGAGCGAGATAAAAAGCAAAGGGGTGGCAACAAAAGAGGGGAGCAGAGGCAACACACACTCTTGCCACTTAGAAGATCATGACAGACAAGTCACACTATCACAAACTAAAAGTAGAAGCCTCAGGTCGGGTGATACACAATCAAAGACTTCCAGGACATGCTTCTCCAGACCTGAGAGAAAGAAGACTAAAAGGGCTCGAAGGAGAGAGGACACTCAGGCTCGTGACCCCCGCAGAGTCTCCGCACTACAACGATTGGCTCCTAGAACACATAGGAGTGTCGAGATTGGAATTCCAGAACCACGCCTCGCCTATGAACCGGCAGACAAAGCATTAGCAAGGTTGCAGAGCTCCCCGTTCATCTCGACAATTGAGGACGCACCATTACCCTTAGGCTTCCATCAGCCTAAATTCATAGCTTATGAGGGGGAGTTAAACCCCTACATACACTTAAGCCACTTTCACCAGGTTATGGCCGTGTATCAACGAAACGAGCCCTTAATGTGTATCATGTTTCCGTCCAGCCTTGGCGACATGGGTTTAGCATGGTTTGAAAGGTTACCAGAAGGTAATATAGCCTCATGGGCACAACTAATGGAGGCATTTGTAACCAGATTCAGAACAAACACCAAGACGCCAGTGGAGATTGACCAGCTTCTCTCCATCAGCATGGGCAAGAAGGAAACATTGAAGTCTTACGACAATCGGTATTGGGAGACCTTCAACCAAGTAACAGATTGTCCTACAAACCTAGCTATTGCACAGTACAAGCAAGGTCTGTTAGTGGGTCATAAATTGAGAGATTCAATAACAATGACGCCACCTCTTACTATGGAAGCCCTGATGGAGCGAGTGCACCAACACATCTTGGTAAAGGAAGATGGGATGCATGCCAAGGTAGAGTTCAATGCAAATAGTGATATCAGACAGAACACCTTCGGCAAAAGTTAGCACGGTTGGAAAGAAGGACTAACCAAGCGCAACAAGTCTTTGCCCGACTTGGGGGGGAATCAAGAAGTTTGGCAGGAATAACCAAACGCTTAGCTCTATGTTGGCCGGAATAACCAACATTTAGCTCTCCTAAGCCGAGATAAGGATATCTAGGCTGCAGGAAGTTGGCAGGTTTGACCAACAAGTCTTTGCCCGACTTGGGGGAAAATCAAGAAGTTTGGCAGGAATAACCAAACGCTTAGCTCTATGTTGGCCGGAATAACCAACATTTAGCTCTCCTAAGCCGAGATAAGGATATCTAGGCTGCAGGAAGTTGGCAGGTTTGACCAACAAGTCTTTGCCCGACTTGGGGGAAAATCAAGAAGTTTGGCAGGAATAACCAAACGCTTAGCTCTATGTTGGCCGGAATAACCAACATTTAGCTCTCCTAAGCCGAGATAAGGATATCTAGGCTGCAGGAAGTTGGCAGGTTTGACCAACAAGTCTTTGCCCGACTTGGGGGAAAATCAAGAAGTTTGGCAGGAATAACCAAACGCTTAGCTCTATGTTGGCCGGAATAACCAACATTTAGCTCTCCTAAGCCGAGATAAGGATATCTAGGCTGCAGGAAGTTGGCAGGTTTGACCAACAAGTCTTTGCCCGACTTGGGGGAAAATCAAGAAGTTTGGCAGGAATAACCAAACGCTTAGCTCTATGTTGGCCGGAATAACCAACATTTAGCTCTCCTAAGCCGAGATAAGGATATCTAGGCTGCAGGAAGTTGGCAGGTTTGACAAAAAAAAAAAAAAAAAAAAAAAAAAAAAAATTAAAGTTTATTTTTTTTTGGTTTTGAAAATTAAAAAAAAAAAAAAAAAAAAATACATATGGGGAAATTAGTGGGTACCCATCCCCAACCCATCCCCTATGGATATTTAAAGAATATCACTTACCCTACCTAATGGATAAGAAAAAAAAATAGGAAATCCATGTATTTGGGTTGGGTCTCCATGGATACCTACAGGGTAGGTTATCCATTACCATCCCTAGGAACCACATAAAAATTGTGTCACTATTACACTTAAGTATTCCACTCTTTATAAAATATTTTAGAACATAATATATTAGAGAGTTGTTATGGTGTGCACCCTTAGAAAGGTGCATACCATATACACGTTATCAAAATATACGTAATAGAACTATAATTTTTTGTTACCAAAATAGTTTGTAACATTTTGTATCACAAATAATTCATAACATTTACACAATTCATAACATAATTACAACGACTCATAATTTTTATATTTACTTTAGAGGTATACACCATAAATTCATTATAAATAAATTTATCACAACATAACACTATAACTATTTTTAATGTTCATCACAAAAATTCATACATTTTTTATGATATGGGTGTACATGTAGCATTCTTCAATATATTATACAGATATTGTTATTATTGTATAATAAAGAACTATTAAAGAGAAAAGTTAAAAACTTAAGCATTAAATGGGAGGGGGGTCACATAAGAGAAGTTGCAAGTATGTTGAGCCAAATTCATACACAATAGCAGAATATTTTGAACAAAACGCCCCGGGGGGTATATGTCTACCCACAGTTCTGTCTCTGCTCTTAATGAATCGTGCAGAATCCCTATGTCGTGTATTCGTCAGTAGTCCATTTCAAGAACTACTTGGGGGGAGGGCGAATTGGGATCCTCCCCTTCATTTTGGTCCTTCATTCCCTCTTTGCAGGGTTTTTGAGCCTATTTTGAGGCTCAATTTTGATAATCCGAACCGTTCATATTTTTAGATTTATTCAGTGTATCATACCTGTAAAAAATCAAGTTGATCGAATATCATAAAGTATGTGTTCGGAAAACTATTTATTAAAAAATAGTTTGTAGTCCCAATTTTCTGAACGCATACTTTCTGATATCCGATCAACTTGATTTTTTACAGGTATAATATACTGAATAAATCTAAAAATATGAACGGTTCGGATTATCAAAACTGGACCTCAAAGTGGACCCGAAGGCCCCTGCAAAGAGGAAATGAAGGAGGGGCTCAAGGAGGGGATGTGGACTCGGGGAGGGCCCCTATATGTCTACACACAGTTCTGTCTCTGCTCTTAATGAATCATGCAGAATCCCTATGTCTTGTATTCGTCAGTAGTCCATTTCAAGAACTACCTAGTCACCTCACTTTACTGATTTCTAGCCGAAAGGAAATTAATACCTATTTTGCAAAGGTTTTCGATCTTTCACTAAGGATTTCAAGTCAACTTAAACAATATCACAAACTATACGCTACCTTTGATTCACCCTCTTCATAGAAAAACATCCATTATTAATCGCAATACCATGAGTTTTTTTTTTCTTCTTTTCACATCGCATTTCTCAATTTTATTACCATACATGACATTCCATTATCCATCCACTTCATTCTCAAAATAAATTCTCAATCATCTTTTCAATCTCAAAATAGGGCAAAATTCATTTTCGTCCTTTGTGGTTCAAGGATGGAGCATTTTACCCCCTTAAACACTTAATTTTAACTTAAACACATATAAATTAATTAAATCACCTATTATTTCTAAAACTTCTATTTATTTAACCTGATATAAATTCTTAGTTACACACAATTTCTATAGATATATACTTGAATTCCTAACTATAAGCCCAATATATATATATATATATATATCTTCTATTATTATAAAGTGAAGGCTTGAGATGGAAGCCCAATATATATATATATATATATTCTATTATTATAAAGTGAAGTCTTGAGATGGTGATGACACAATGTGATATTTTGTTTTTCAAAAATACCCTTCTACCCTATTTAAAAGGAGAAATTATATAGTGAGCTGAATGGGGCTTGAACCTATGACTTCTAATTCGAGAAACAACATTTTTACTAATTGAACATCATACAACATATATATTTTTAAATCAAAACAAAAATTTATATTTTAGAGATTTAACAGCACACCCATCGAGTGGACACTCACCCACTAGTATATATATATATATATATATGTACACCCATTAGTTTTTTGATGCTGTGATGCTTGGGTGCTGTTGTTTCTTTGCTCTGCTATGTTTGTTGGCCTTCAGACAGAGCAACTCTATTTTTGCAGCAGTGATGGAGGCACAGTTTGTAGGTCTGCAGTGATTTTGTGATGCTGTCTTCAATACCTCATGGATGCTTTGTGATGGACGAGTGTGAATTGATCTGGTGCTACTTGTTCACTTTAGTGTTGTGGAGGTCACAAATAAACTGCTGTTGCATGTCTATTTTAGTTTTGTGATGCTGTGATGCTTGGGTGCTGTGTTGCTGTCAATTAGGTGGTTGCTGTCAATTAGGTGCTTGGGTGCTGCTGTTTCTTTGCTTTGCTATGTTTGTTGGTCTCTCACCAACTAGGAATGGAGCTTAATCTAGCTCAAAGCTCCTCTTTATTGATGTTGTCTATCATATGTAATCTATATGTGGTTCATCAATAAAGTTTTCTTTTGCCGATCAAATATATATATATATATATGTACTAGGTGATTAAGGTCGTTTGAATGATCTTGTCCTTCAGCTGCCGCAAATCAGAACTTCTTTGTAAGAAGTTTTCTTGGACTTTGCTGAACTACTACAGGTGGCAGTTAGGTGTGGGCTGTTTTATTGTCCTGTTTTTGTTGTTGTTTTTTAGTTTGGATTGGTTCCTCACCTATCCCTTGGTTGCGTGCTTGCATATGATTCTGCTCACTATTCGGTGCTAGCCTAATTGGGATTGGAGTGTTTTCTATGATACTTTTTGCACTAGCCTGAGCTGTATTGATGTTCTTGTTTCAATGCTTGTTTTGTTCATTGAATTTTCATCAATAAAGCTCTTTCTTTTTCGCTGATTAAAAAAAAAGCTAATTTGAAATTCTTCGGTGTTGGAGTGTGTGGAAGGCAATGCTACACTTAAAAGAAACTAACGTAGTTGATGTGGCAGAATGATTTGCTATGGGTCTGTTTGATAACGTTTACGTTTTCAGTTTATATTTACAAAATTTTATAAACTGATTTTTGTTTATTTTTAGAAAAACATAAATTACAAACGCGTTTGGTAATTGACAAAATGTTTTAAAAAGATTAAAAATATAAAAAAGAGTGAGAAATGGTAAGTGGCAGCGGAAGACGGTGGTGGAAAGTGGTGACGGTGGGTGGTGGGTGGGTGACGGTGGCGGGTGGTGGGTGGTAGCGAGTGGGTGGTGGTAGCGGGTGGTTGTGGCAGGTGGGTGGCGAATGGCAGGTGGTGATGGGTGGTGGCGGATGGGTGGTGATGGTGGGTGGTGATGGCGGAAGGGTGGTAGCGAGTGGGTGGTGGTAGCAAGTGGGTGGCGAATGGCGGGTAGTGGTGGTGGTGGTGGGGTGGTGGCGGCTGGTGGGTGGGGTGGTGGGTGACAGTGGCGGGGGGGGGTGGTGATGGTGGTGGTGGCAACAATTTAAAACCGGTATCCTCAATTTTCCTAACTTTCTCACCCGTCCACTTAGTTTCTTGTACGCATGCTATACTAACTCTCCTCCTAATCATAACATCTACCAACAAATTATCTATTCATAGAGTATATCTAATAAATTTAGAATCTATGTACAACCATTGTTTACTACGTGCCTTCTGGAAGTCACTTGAAGCTTCAAAGCACAAGGTAATAAAAGCCTTACGGCAATCCTCATATGGCTTGGTTAAATTTGATTTGTGTAAAATATTACATGTTACATCATATAAATTCTTGTGAGATGGATTGTGAGCTTGTGGTTGAATGAAATAAGGATATGATATACAGTTTTGGCAATGCATTATCATGTGTGCTAAACTGAATTAATGTTTTCTTTCTTTCTTTCTTGTTATTAATTTTTTTACTCTTTTAGGGCTATAAGTGGTGGTGGCAGGCGGTGGTGGGTGGCGGCGGCAGAAGATGGTGGTGGAAAATGGTGGCGGGTGGTGGCTAGTGTTGGGTGGTAAAAAAAAAGAAAGACTGAAAACTCAAAAAGGAAACACAATTTTTGAGTTTACATTTTTTGGCCAAATTTATAAACTAAGACTACTGATTTATAAATCAAAAATTTACCAAACAAGTTTTTATTTGAGTTTTTAAAATTTTTGTAAATATAAACAGAAAATTAAAAACGTAAATGTTACCAAACGACGCATATATATTTCGAAGTAAAAATTGGGGTTGGCTGGACTCTCTGTCTTTTTATGGTTCGGGTTAGGTTTATTGAGAATAACATGTTGGAACAATCTTCTGTGAAAATAAAATAATTTGAAATGAATTCAAACAAAATAAATAAATAACATACCAGATTTATTTATCGAACCCAAATAAAATTAAGACCAAGTCGAGTGTGTGACACTCTGTCCTTAAGACAGATTCGCCCCGCTACGATGCTTACAGTTGAATGGCGTCTATCTCCCAGGATACAATGATCTTCACAAATTTATAGAAGCACTTCAAATAAATTTGTTCGGCGAACCAAACCTTGTGTTCTAAACTCTCTTTTACTTTTTCCTAAACTAGAATGAAGATTAAAATGCAAGATAAAATCTGGACAACACAAAGGAACAAATTATCACTGATTTTCCGATTTTTGAACTGCTGAAAAAGTTTGTATTTATAGGCAACCAAAATTGGTCCGAACAGGTACCACTGTTTAAGTGAAAAGGTGCACACCAAACTTAAACAATGCACTCATTAATTGAATGGAGCTTTTGTCCGTTAGTGGAAAACAATTGTCCGTTAGAGCAACTGTTCCAAATTTATTACATAAACTATTTTGAATATAAATATATATATTAAGTCATTTGAATATATATATATATATATATATATTAAACAAATTGAATAGTTTAATAAATAAATGAAAAGGTACAAACTTTTAGGAAACCACTTAGGAATCTAAAAATTTAAAATCAGAATTAAATTAAATTCTTACAATGACAAATTTTAGGAAACTACTTAGGAACTCAAAATTTGAATTTAGAATTAAATTAAATTCCTACAATAATTTTTATTGAAAAAATTCAAAAGAATTTTATCTAAATAAAAATTAATGTTAAACTCGAAAACAACGTCAACTTCCCATTCACTCATAAATGGTTTTAACGTTCCGTCTTCACCGTGTAACTTGCCACGCAGCAAGGAACACGTCACCTCTTCGGACCCACCCCAAAAAGACGTTTGGGGCCCACACAAATTGGGCTAAAAAATATGCCTATAAAAAACCATTTTCCAACAATCCCCCACATGAAAGGAATTTGACGGAGAGAAAATGTAACAACATGATCTATTACAGAGAGTACAGAAATTGGAAATATTCTGCAAATGATAGGTAGCTTTTGGCTTTGAACCTTCCCTTGTGAGACACTATCGGATTTACTAGCTAACCAGTGAACATGATGTCTTGAACTGTTCAGCCATTTGTGTAAACCAAGACAATAGAACTCACACAGTATATTCCCAGACACAGTTTAGTTCTCACTATTGTGTTCATTTTGCCCCTGAACAACTTGGTCTATCATGAGTGCTCTAAAGACTTGTAGTCCTTCACAAATCTTATAGAACCGGCCCAGTTCACACTCACATAGGTGATTCTTATAAAAAGTATCCTGTCATACTCCACTAGGTTTACCTAGATATAAGAATCATTAAAAGTATTACTTAACCTAAATCGCTGCAGACATCACTTATTTCATCATAGAAATGGGTAGGAGTTGGACTCCACAGTGATCCTTCTGAGTCAATCACAACTCGGTTGTCCCTTTGAACCTAGATCTTGGGATCTCTAGTCAACTAGGTTGGGTTGCTGTTGTGGTAACTCTTATTTCATAGGCTTTAATCCCATTTCCCTCGATGAATTCTCAACTAACTCTCTTGCTAACCCTTTGGTTAGTGGATCCGCTATGTTGTCTTTAGACTTAACATATTCTATGGAAATAATTCCATTAGAGAGTAGTTGTCTCACGGTGTTATGTCGACGACGAATGTGTCGTGACTTACCGTTATACATATGACTCTGTGCTCTACCTATTGCTGATTGACTATCACAATGTATGCATATAGCAGGCACCGGTTTTGGCCATATTGGAATGTCTTCAAGGAAGTGGTGAAGCCATTCTGCCTCTTCCCCTGCTTTGTCTAAAGCTATGAATTCAGATTCCATAGTAGGCCTAGCAATACAAGTCTGTTTGGAAGATTTCCAAGATACAGCCGCCCCACCAAGAGTAAAGACATACCCCTGGTGGACTTCGAGTCTCTAGTATCCGATATCCAATTTGCATCACAGTATCCTTCAAGTACTGCTGGATATCTAGTATAATTCAGCCCAATGTTACGAGTAAATCGGAGATATCTAATAACCCTTATAATTGCTTTCTAGTGTTCTACTCCCGGATTACTCGTGTATCTACTTAATTTACTTACTGCATAAGCTATATCTGGGCGAGTGCAGTTCATCAAGTACATTAAGCTTCCAATAATTTGGTCATACTCTAATTGAGAAATACTTTCCTGTACATTTTTAGAAAGATACAAATTAATATTTACAGGAGTTCTAGCAAGATGATCATCATCTTTGCTGAATTTGTCAAGTATTTTCTTAATGTAATGAGATTGTGACAAAGCATATCCTTCTGATGTTTTGGTAATTTTCATACCAAGTATTACATCAGCAATGCCCATGTCCTTCATGTCAAAATGTTTATTCAACATTTTCTTGGTAGTTTTAATCATGTCATTATTACTACCAATGATGAGCATATCATCTACATATAGACATACAATGACATAACCTTTATCTGTGTTTTTAATATAAACACATTTGTCACACTCATTAATTTTAAATCCATTTGACATCATTGCCTTGTCAAATTTCTCATGCCATTGCTTTGGCGCTTGTTTTAAACCATATAATGATTTAACCAATTTACACACTTTCTTTTCTTTCTCTGGAACAGAAAACCCTTATGGTTGTTCCATGTAAATTTCTTCATTCAACTCACCATTTAAGAAAGCGGTTTTAACATCCATTTGATGAATTTCTAGATTGTATAGAGATGCAATGACAATTAGCAATCTAATGGATGTTATTCTAGTAACCGGTGAGTACGTGTCAAAGTAATCAAGACATTCTTTTTGTCTAAATCCTTTGACTACAAGTCTTGTCTTGTATTTGTCAATTGATTCATCCGCTTTCATTTTCCTTTGAAAATCCACTTATATCCAAGAGGTTTACAACCTGGTGGTAAGTCCGTTAATTCCCAAGTGTGATTTTGCAAGATGGATTCAACTTCACTGTTGACAGCTTCTTTCCATAAAGGAGCTTCAGGATTGGACATAGCCTCTTTAAAAGTTAAAGGCTCATTTTTTACCATATATGTTAGAAAATCTTGACTAAAAGATTTTGAAGTTCTAGCACGTTTACTACGCCTAGGTTCCTCTTCTTCATTTTGATCTAACTCTTGTTCTTGATCATGTTCTTGATCATTACTAGTAATAGCATCAAAAGATCTTTTCTTATTACTAGTCTCTTTAGTCTCTTGTCCAGTCTTATTTGGAAATACATGTTCAAAGAATGATGCATTCCGAGACTCAATAATAGTATTTACATGCATTTCGGAATGTTCTGATTTATGAATCAAAAACCGATATGCACTACTATTCTTGGCATAACCAATAAAAATGCAATCAATGGTCTTAGGACCTATCTTAGTCTTTTTAGGACTAGGAATAGCCACTTTAGCCAAACACCCCCACACTTTTAAGTATTTGTAGGATGGTACTCTTCCATGCCATAATTCGTAAGGTGTTTAATTCACTTTCTTTCGTGGTACTTTATTAAGTATATAATTAGCAGAAAGTATTGCTTCCCCCCACAAGTTCTGAGGTAATCCGGAACTTATTAATATGGCATTCATCATTTCTTTTAAAGTCCTATTTTTCCTTTCAGCAATTCCATTTTGCTGAGATGAGTAAGGAGCGGTGGTTTGATGAATTATTCCATGTTCTTTACAAAACTCACCAAAAGGTGATTCATATTCACCACCTCTATCACTTCTAAGTTTCTTGATTTTCTTACCAAGTTGATTTTCAACTTCATTCTTATATTGAATGAAAGTTTCCAAAGCTTCATCCTTTCAGTTTTGGCCATATTGGAATATCTTCAAGAAAGTGGCGAAGCCATTCTGCTTCTTCCCCAGCTTTGTCTAAAGCTATGAATTCTGATTCCATAGTAGACCTAGCAATACAAGTCTGTTTGGAAGATTTCCAAGATACAACCGCCCCACCACTTGTTTCCGGATCTTTGTTGAGTAAGAATGGGTTTAGGCTAGTATTTGAGAGTGATAAATTTGTACTTACTAAGAATGGGATGTATGTAGGAAAAGGTTACAGTCTCGATGGCCTTTTCAAGTTAAATGTAATGACCGTTGTACCCTCAGTTATTAATAATACTACATCTTCTTACTTGCTTGAGTCTTCAAATTTATGGCAGGTAGACTAGGACATGTTAATTATGGATCTTTACGTAGATTAATTATATGGAATGTTTACCTAAATTTAACATTGATTCAAATCATAATGTGAAATTTGCGTTGAGGCAAAATTATCTAAATCCTTTTCATTCAATTGAAAGAAGTACAGAACCACTTGAATTAATTCATAGTGACATTTTTTATTTTAATCAATTCAAACTAGAGGTGGGAAAAAGTATTTTATCACTTTTATAGATGACTATACTAGATATAGTTATGTTATTTAATTCGAACTAAGGATGAAGCTTTGAAACTTTCAATTCAATATAAGAATGAAGTTGAAAATCACTCTGGTAAGAAATCAGAAACTTAGAAGTGATAGAGGTGGTGAATATGAATCACCTTTTGGTGAGTTTTGTAAAGAACATGGAATAATTCATCAAACCACCGCTCCTTACTCACCTCAACAAAATGGAATTGCTGAAAGGAAAAATAGGACTTTAAAAGAAATGATGAATCCATGTTAATAAGTTCTGGATTCCTCAGAACTTGTGGGGGGAAGCAATACTTTCTGCTAATTATATACTTAATAAAGTACCCCGAAAGAAAGTGAATCAAACACTTACGAATTGTGGCATGGAAGAGTACCATCCTATAAATTCTTAAAAGTGTGGGGTGTTTGGCTAAAGTGGCTATTCCTAGTCCTAAAAAGACTAAGATAGGTTCTAAGACCATTGATTGCATTTTCATTGGTTATGCCAGAATAGTAGTGCATATCGGTTTTTGATTCATAAGTCAGAACATTCCAAAATGCATGTAAATACTATTATTGAATCTCGGAATGCATCTTTCTTTGAACATGTATTTCCAAGAAGACTGGACAAGAGACTAGTACTAATAAAAGATCTTTTGATGCTATTACTAGTCAGGATCAAGAACATGATCAAGAACAAGAGTTAGATCAAAATGAGAAGAGGAACTTAGGCGTAGGTAAACGTGCTAGAACCTCAAAATTTTTGGTCCAGATTTTCTAACATATTTGTTAGAAAATGAGCCTTTAACTTTTAAAGAGGCTATGTTCCAGTCCTGAAACGCTCCTTTATGGAAAGAAGCTGTCAACAGTGAAGTTGAATCCATCTTGCAAAATCACACTTGGGAATTAGTGGACTTACCACTAGGTTGTAAACCTCTTGGATATAAGTGGATTTTCAAAGGAAAATGAAAGCGGATGAATCAATTGACAAATACAAGACAAACTTGTAGTCAAAGGATTTAGACAAAAAGAATGTCTTGATTACTTTGAAACGTACTCACCGGTTACTAGAATACATCCATTAGATTGCTAATTGTCATTGCATCTCTATACAATCTAGAAATCATCAAATGGATGTTAAAACCGCTTTCTTAAATGGTGTGTTGAATGAAGAAATTTACTGAACAACCATAAGGGTTTTCTGTTCCAGAGAAAGAAAAGAAAGTGTGTAAATTGGTAATCATTATATGGTTTAAAACAAGCGCCAAAGCAATGGCATGAGAAATTTGACAAGGCAATGATGTCAATGGATTTAAAATTAATGAGTGTGACAAATGTGTTTATATTAAAAACACAGATAAAGGTTATGTCATTGTATGTCTTTATGTAATGATATTCATCATTGGTAGTAATAATGACATGATTAAAACTACCAAGAAAATGTTGAATAAAACATTTTGACATGAAGGAAATAGGCATTGTTGATGTAATTCTTGGTATGAAAATTACCCAAACATCAGAAAGGATATGCTTGTTCACAATCTCATTACATTAAGAAAATACTTGACAAAATTCAGCAAAGATGAATGATCATCTTGCTAGAACTCCTGTAAATATTAATTTGTATCTTTCTAAAAATGTACAGTGAAAGTATTTCTCAATTAGAAGTTTGACCAAATTATTGGAAGCTTAATGTACTTGATGAACTGCACCCGCCCAGATATAGCTTATGCAGTAAGTAAATAAGTAGATATATCGATAATCTGGGAGTAGAACACTGGAAAGCAATTATAAGGGTTCTAAGATATCTCCGATTTACTCGTAACATTGGGCTTAACTATACTAGATATCCAGCAGTACTTGAAGGATACTGTGATGCAAATTGGATATCGAATACTAGAAGACTCGAAGTCCACCAGTGGGTATGTCTTTACTCTTGGTGGGGCAGCTGTATTCTTGAAATCTTCCAAACAGACTTGTATTGCTAGGCCTACTATGGAATCTGAATTCATAGCTTTAGACAAGCAGGGGAAGAGGCAGAATGGCTTCACCACTTCCTTGAAGAACATTCCAATATGGCCAAACCGGTGCCTGCTATATGCATACATTGTTGATAGTCAATCAGCAATAGAGTAGAGCACAGAGTCATATGTATAACGGTAAGTCACGACACATTCGTCGTCGACATAACACCGTATGAGACAACTACTCTCTAATGGAATTATTTCCATAGAATAGTTTAAGTCTAAAGACAACATAGCGATCCACTAACCAAAGGGTTAGGCAAGAGATTTAGTTGAGAGAATTCATCGAGGGAAATGGGATTAATAGCCTATGAAATAAGAGTTACACAACAGCAACCCAACCTAGTTGACTAGAGATCCCAAGATCTAGGTTCAAAGGGACAACCGAGTTGTGATTGACTCAGAAGGTCACTGTGGAGTCCAACTCCTACCCATTTCTATGATGAAATAAGTGATGTCTGCAGCGATTTAGGTTAGTAATACTTTTAATGATTCTTATATCTAGGTAAACCTAGTGGAGTATGCAGGATACTTTTTATAAGAATCACCTATGTGAGTGTGAACTGGGCCGGTTCTAAAGATTTGTGAAGGACTACAAGTCTTTAGAGCACTCATGATAGACCAAGTTGTTCAGGGGCAAAATGACACATAGTGAGAACTAAACTGTGTCTGGGAATATACTGTGTGAGCTATTGTCTTGGTTTACACAATGGCTGAACAGTTCAAGACATCATGTTCACTGGTTAGCTAGTAAATCGATAGTGTCTCACAAGGGAAGAGTTCAAAGCCAAAAGCTACCTATCATTTGCAGAATATTTCCAATTTCTGTACTCTCTGTAATAGATCATTTTTTGTTACATTTTCTCTCCGTCAAATTCCTTTCATGTGGGGGATTGTGAAATTGGTTTTTTATAGGCATATTTTTAGCCATTTGTGTGGGCCCCAAACGTCTTTTTGGGGTGGGTCCGAAGAGGTGACGTGTTCCTTGCTGCGTGGCAAGTTACACGGTGAAGACGGAACGTTAAAACCATTTATGATGGTGAATGGGAAGTTGACGTTGTTTTCGAGTTTAACATTAATTTTTATTTAGATAAATTCTTTTTGAATTTTTTCAATAAAAATTATTGTAAGGAATTTAATTTAATTCTAAATTCAAATTTTGAGTTCCTAAGTAGTTTCCTAAAATTTGTCATTGTAAGAATTTAATTTAATTCTGATTTTAAATTTTTAGATTCCTAAGTGGTTTTCCTAAAAGTTTGTACTTTTCATTTATTTATTAAACTATTCAATTTGTTTAATTATATAATATATATACTATATATTCAAATGACTTAATATATATATTTAATTCAAAATAGTTTATGTAATAAATTTGGAACAGTTGCTCTAACGGACAATTGTTTTCCACTAACGGACAAAAGCTCCATTTCAATTAATGAGTGCATTGTTTAAGTTTGGTGTGCCCTTTTCACTTAAACAGTATGGGTACTGTTCGGACCAATTTTGGTTGCCTATAAATACAAACTTTTTCAGCAGTTCAAAAATCGGAAAATCAGTGATAATTTGTTCCTTTGTGTTGTCCAGATTTTATCTGCATTTTAATCTTCATTCTAGTTTAGGAAAAAGTAAAGAGAGTTTAGAACACAAGGTTTGGTTCGCCGACAAATTTATTTGAAGTGCTTCTATAATTTGTGAAGATCATTGTATCCTGGGAGATAGACGCATTATCAACTGTAAGCATCGTAGCGGGGCGAATCTGTCTTAAGGACAGAGTGTCACACACTCGACTTGGTCTTAATTTTATTGGGTTCGATAAATAAATCTGGTATGTTATTTATTTATTTTGTTTGAATTCATTTCAAATTATTTTATTTTCACAGAAGATTGTTCCAACATGTTATTCTCAATAAACCTAACCCGAACCATAAAAGACAAGAGTCAGCAACCCCAATTTTTACTTCGAAAATATATATGCGTCGTTTGTAACACATTTACGTTTTTAATTTTCTGTTATATTACAAAAATTTTTAAAACTCAATAAAAACTTGTTTGGTAAATTTTTGATTTATAAATCAGTAGTCTTAGTTTTATAAATTTGGCCAAAAAATGTAAACTCAAAAATTGGTTTCCTTTTGAGTTTTCAGTCTTTCTTTTTTTTTTACCACCCAACACTAGCACCACCCGCCACCATTTTCCACCACCATCTTCTGCCGCCGCCACCCACCACCGCCTGCCACCACACTTACACCCGCCTGCCACACACCCACAACCCCACCACCACCACACTACTCTGCCTGCCCCTACTCGCCACCCACCACCCCTCGCCACCCCCTCGCACCACCACCCACTTGCCATCCCACCCGCCACAACCACCGACCGCCTACATTCCCGCCACCACCACACACCACCAACCTGCCACCACACATCCACCGACCAGCCACCTACCACCCACCCGCTACCCTCACCCACCACCACCACCACTACCACCATCACTCACACCCACCCGCCACGCCACGCTTCGCACCGCGCACCACCACGGTCACCGACCCACCCACCCCACCACCTACCCGCCACCACCCACCACTACCCGCTATCGCCACTCACCTGCCACCACCACCACCACCACTCGCTCGCTCGCTACCACCCACACCCGCCACCGTCACCCCACCCCCACCGTCACCACCCACCACCACCTGCCATTCGACACCCACCTGCCACCACTACCCACACCCGCCACCATGACCACCACCACCACTCGCTACCAACCACCACCCTCCACCGTCACCACCCACCCAGCACACACCGCCACCGTCACCCAGCACACCACCCGCCACCTATCCGCCGCCACCACCACCACCCGCCACCACCCACCACACCTGCCATCTGTCATCCGCCACCCACCACCACCCGCCACCCTGCCACCGTCACCCACCCACACCCACCGTCACCACTTTCCCCACCGTCTTCCGCTGCCGACTTAACGATTTCTCCACCTTTTTATATTTTTAATCGTTTTTAAAACATTGTTTGTCAATTCCAAACGCGTTTGTAATTTATGGTTTTTTCTAAAAATAAACCAAAAATCAGTTTATAAAATTTGTAAATATAAACTGAAACGTAACTTACAAACAGGACCCATTTAGCAAATCTATCTGCCAACATCAACTACGTTAGTTTCTTTTAAGTGTAGCATTGCCGTTCCACACACTCCAACACCGAAGAATTCAATTATGTTTTTTATTATCAAGCGAAAAAGAAAGAGCTTTATTGATGGAAAATTCAATGAACAAACAAGCATGAAACAAGAACATCAATCAGCTCAGGCTTATGAAAAAAGATCATAGAAAACACTCCAAATCCCAATTAGGCTAGCACCGGAATAGTGAGCAGAATCACTTATGCAAGCAGCAACCAAGGGTAGGTGGGACCAATCCAAACTAAAAAACAACAACAAAATAACAGGACATCAAAACAGCCCACGACGCTAACTGCCACCTGTAGTAGTTAGCAAAGGCTCCAAGAAAGAACTTTTACAAGAAGTTCTGATTTGCGCAGCTGAAGGACAAGATCATTCAAACGACCTTAATCACCTGTACAATATATATATATTATAATTTGATCGGCAAACAGAATTTATTGATGAACCAATATAAGATTAACAATGATAACACATCAATAAAGAGGACTTTGAGCTAGATTAGCCCATTCCAGTGGGGAGAGACAACAACACAAGCAAAGCAAAGAAAGCACACCCAAGCACACTAATTACAGCAAACCACCTAATTGACAGCAACCAGCACCAAGCAATCACGAGCATCACAAAACTAAAATTCAGACATGCAACACGAGTTTATTTGTGACCTCCACAACACTAAAGTGAACAGTAAGCACCAGATCAATTCACATCTTCATCACAAAGCATCCATGAGTATTGAAAGACAGCCTCACAAAATCACTGGCAGACCTCAAACTGTGCTTCCATCACTGCTGCAAAAATAGAGTTGCTCTGTCTGAAGGCACAACAAACAATAAGCAGACAAAGAAACAACAGCACCCCAAGCATCACGCATCAAAAAACTATATGGGGTTACATTATATATATATATATAACTATGGGTGAGTGTCCACGTCGATGGGGTGCTGTTAATCTCTTAAATATAAATTTTTTGTTTTGATTACAAATATTATTGTTGTATGATGTTCAATTAGTAAAAATGTTGTTTCTCGAATTGGAAGTCATTAGTTCAAAGCCCCATCAGCCACTATATAATTTTCCTTTTAAAATAGGGGTAAGAAGGGTATTTTTGAAAAACAAATATCACATTGTGTCATCACCATCTCAAGACTTCACTTAATATAATAAATATAATATATATATATATTGGGCTTATAGTTAGGAATCAAGTATAATATCTATAGAAATTGCTTTGTGTAACTAAGAATTTATATCAGGTTAAATAAATAAGAAGTTTAGAAATAATATGGTGATTTAATTAACTTATATGTGTTAAGTTATTAAGTGTTAAGGGGGTTAAATGCAACTCCCAATACCTTGGACCCACGGCACAAGACGAAAATGAATTGCCTAATTTGAGATTGGAAAAGATCGAATTTAGAATTTCATTCATGAAGATGAAGCGATAGACTATGGAATCTGTCATGTATCGGCTAAATATTATTTGAATGCGATGTGAAGCCAGGAGAAAAAAAACAATCATGGATATTGCGAATTAATATGGATGTCTTTTTCTATGAACGATGGGTGAATCAAGGTCACGTATGTTTGTATTCGGAAATTGTTTAAGTTGAGCTGAAATTCCTTAGTGAAGATCGATAACCTGTTGCAATAGGGTATTAATTTCCTTTCGGCTAGAAATCAGTAAAGTGAGTTAATCTCTCTCTTT
>NW_021029323.1:33268-56531 GCF_004153795.1 Camellia sinensis | reverse complement strand
GTTATGGGTTTTCGCATATTTTATTCTTGCGAATGTCCGGTACATGCAGCACATTGTTGAGAGTGAGTTCCTTTCCAGATGTCATCTTGAGTACAATCTTTCATTGTCTTTCAACTTTGGAAGTTGAGGAGTTGCCCATAAAAAGTTGTTCACCATTATCCACTGTAGAATAAGATGTGAACATCTTTTTGTCGGCACAAATATGGCAAGTAGCACCAGTGTCTACCCACCATTCTTTAGGATTTCCGACAAGATTTGCCTCGGAAACAACTGCAGAAAGATTGATGTCATCGACACCATTAGAAATATTGTCCACTTCAGTCATGTGGGCTTGAGCAGGCTTCTTGCTTGTTCTTTTTTTGTTTTTGCCTTTGCTACAACAATCTTTGGCCCGATGTCCCTCTTTATCTCAGATGTAACATTTGCCATTAAACTTGTACTTTTTATTTCCCCCCCTCCTTTAGAGCCTTGTGATGAACTTTCTCCAGAAGACTTTCGTTTCTTGGTTTTTGAAGCATGTTCCACCACATTTGCCTTAGACTCCGTAGGAAGCTTACCAGCCCGCTTTTCGAAATTGCGGTTGTTTTCCTCAATCCTCAAACGCACAATTAACTCGTCCATAGAAATTTTTTTGTGCTTGTGTTTGAGGTAGTTCTTGAATTCCTTCCAGCTTTTTGGTAATTTTTCAATTAACGCTACAACTTGAAAGGATTCACTGAGAGACATACCTTCTGCGTGAATGTCATGTAGAATGAGTTGGAAATCTTGAGCTTGGCTGATCACAGTTTTTGAATCAACCATTACAAAATCCAAGAATCTGCCAACCACAAATTTCTTTGAGCCGGCATCTTCCGTTTTGTACTTTTTCTCCAATGATTCCCAAAGTTCCTTTACTGTCTTGATTGGACTATAGACGTTGTATAATATGTTGTCAAGTCCGTTCAAGATGTAATTCCGGTAAAGGAAATCGGCAAGTTTCCAAGCATCAACCGCAACAACCACTTGCTGATCGGTTTCATCATCTTTCAGGATAGGAGCATCTTCACGGAGGAAACGAGCCAGGTTCAGAATTGTAAGATAGAACAACATTTTCTGTTGCCATCTTTTAAAGTCAGTGTCTGAAAACTTCTCTAGCTTCTCTCCATGATTTATTGGTACTGTCACCACAAGAGAGGGGATTGATGCAATTGCAGCCACCACAGTAGTACTTGTTCGTGCATTTGTTTTAGTAGCCATCAATTCTAATTTATAAAATAAAAAACTAGCTTAAAAAATACATAGAAAATCAACAAGACATCCAAATCAAGTTATTCTTAAAGAATAATGGTAGGAATCATGAAAAAAATATTATGAAATGTATCTGTGTGGGTGATTTTCCGATCACACTGCCCAACTTAGTATTCAGCTGGAGCGTGCAGACACCCCACTTTTGACCGACCTTAAGACTCAGACGTCACCAACTGAGTGCTCGGTGATGTTGCATTTTGTGCTTGTTCTGAGGTTTCGGAGTATCAGCTGAGAGCCTTGCCTCCGGACTTCGGGACTTTTTGTGCTTCGCCTCGGTTTGCGAACTAGGTTCTATTTTCTCTTCTCGAAGGGAGGGAGAGGTCTCGTGGACCATCTCTCAGTGGCCGTAGGCTACATTTCTTGGTCGTAGGCCACTTTTCCGGTTTGGAGACCAGTTTCCGGTTTTCAGAGCCGTCGGCCGCGCGCCTCGGTTCGGGACCGCTTAACTACCTCCGTTTGCTCCGTTTTTTGGCACACACCTTGTTTCCTCTCCTTAGAGGGACACTTTGGCCCGGGAGACTACCTTCGTGGTCGCAAGCCACTTTTGATGCTTAATAGTCAGTTTTCGGGGCCCCCGGCTGCGCGTTTTGGCCCCCGAACCTTCGTTTCGCATCGGTATGGGTTCATTTTTGGCATGGACCCTAGTTTCATTGTTACGAAGGTGGTAGTAGGGTGGGAGACCACCTTTTCTTCTTGGAGACCACCTTTCCCGGTCGGTCGATTTTTCTTGACAGGTAGGTGGTCTCCCTCACTTTTGAGCCACATTTTCTGGCCTCCCATACCACTACTGAGTTGCATTCACCTGTGAGACCACCAATATGGGCTGGCTGACCACCTTTTGAGCTTGAACCTTTTGACCCCTGGTCGGCCGACCAGGGAAGTGGTCGGCCGACCACTTGAACTAGTCAGCCAGCTTTCTGCTTTTTTGTCTCATTGAGTTGAAGCCAATTGTACCAGCTGGAAGCCTCAGAATGCATCCTCCACGTGTATGGAGGATGTTTAAGCTTGGTTTTAAGCTTCTTGGAGAAGCTTTAGACCTTCTCCTCTATAAAGGGAAGGGCCCTCTTCCATTGCTAGGGTTCAGATTTTTGTTAGGGCTAAACAATATATCTCTTTATATCTCTCTCTTTTGAGCTCTGAATTGCTTGGTTCTTGGCCCCTTTGCACACAACTCCATAGCCTAACCTTTCCATCATCAACCTAAGCCCTTGGAGGGTATTTTCAGAGGTTCAAGGTTGGGTTTTTGGGTCCAGAGGCTGCTGGTTTTTGCTGGTCTCCAAGGGTAATCATTTTTCCCTTTTTTGAGCCTTATTTTGATCCATATCTTAGCCTAGTTTGCAAGCATATTTGGGCATTGTCATAAACTGAAAAAAGTCTTGTTTTGAGCTTCTAAACATGTTTGTTTAAGGCCATTTTTCTGTTGGGGGTCATCTACCCCCTTGCATGCTTCATTTCCTCTTGTTTTGAGCTATGCATTAGAGCATTTGTGTTGGCCTTGGTTTGGCCTTTTAGCCACTGAAATCCAGCAGATTTTTAGTGGCTAACATGTGTTTTTGAGTCTCAAAATCAGAGAGGGGTGACCCTCTCACCCCTTGTTTTGTTTACTAGCTTTGTTGGCCTTACAAAGGAGCCCCTATTTGCATGTTTCAAAGCCATGTTTCAGGCCACTTTTTGTGAGTTTTGTGACCTGCATAGGCTCTGTCTAGATCCCTTTTTGCCATGTTGAATGTCTATTATGCATGTGTAGAGTAATCCTTTTCAAGGCCTTTCAAAGGGGCCTTTCCTTGCATGCTTCCTAGACTCATTTCAGGCCATTTTTAGTGAGTTTTAGGGCCCTCATAACCTTTTTCCGGAGGTGGTTTTTCCATTTTGTATATCCATCTTGCATGTATAGAACAACCCCCTGCATGGCCTTCCAAAGGAGCACTTCATTCTAACATGTGTTGACAATGTTTCCATGGGTTTTTGGGCAATATTTGGCATGGCATACTTCTGTTTTTGGTTGGTTTGGTGAGCTCTCATGTGCTTCATATAGTTGTAGTGCAAATCATGGTTCACTAGCTTACTTTGCATGCTTTGTTGACCCTTGATTCTATCACTTTTTGGCCATGCCTTAAACTGATCTTGTGCATATTTTGGATTGCCTTAGCTCTGTTTTTGGGTCTCATGGTCGAATGATGCTTGTTTTGCATGCTTGTAGTTCAATATCCATGCTTAGCTTTGAGATTTGAGGTTTATTGCATGCATATACTGAGGTGTTTTCATGCTTTGGGGTCATTTTGCATCAAATTTCAGAGCTCATATGAATGCCATATTCTCATATTTTTCACTCTTTAAATGCGTTTGAGAGTCGGGCTTCTATGCCTCATTTACTGACCATTGAATGAGCTCAATTTCCTTACATGTTGAGCCATCATTTTAGGCCATTTTTCCACTATTTCAGACCTGTCTAGGGTCTGTTTGGGGCTGGTTTTGCCATTTGTGCATTGCTTTGTGTACCTTTAGTGTAACCCGCTTCACTAGTTTCGGTATTCGAGCCATCTAGCATGCATTGTGTGACATATTTGGATGATTCGAGATCATTATGCATCATGTTTCAGAGCTAAGAAATGTGTGTTTGTATGCCATACCTCATCCTTTGCCATGCTTAGTTAGGGTTGCATGTTGTGCCTTAGGATCGGTCCTTTGCATCCGTGCATGTTTGCATGTATTTCGGTTGTCTCATTTCCATCATATGGCCACTGATGTGAGTGTGGCTGAGGTCCACTTATATTGGTTTAAGTCCATCTTGCATTGTGTATGCCATTTGGTTCATGTTGTTGCATGTTTGACCATCGCATTGTGTATGCTTTGATTATGTCTTTGTGTATGTCCATCTTCGTATGTGTGCATTGTGTATGCCATATAGCTCATGTGCATTGAGTATGCCATTTTAGGTTCATATCATTGTGTATGCTAGTAGCATGTTTGCATATCGTTACTTGCATGTTTGCATCATTTAGTGGCATTGCATTTAGGTTGCATGTTAGAGTTGCATTCATGCATGCCATGTGTGTTGTATTGTGTTTGGAGTAGGGTTTAGTCCAAACACAGGAAACGAGGGACATTTCGTACTCTAAGTGACGAATCGTGCCTCGATTCTCGATCGTTGACACTCTTGACTATCCATGATAGAGTCGTTGGCTTTAGTTACTTATATGTGCATTCATGTCCCATTGAGTTGTGCAATTCAACTCATCGACCATCATGCATCGAGATGCGTGATTGGTGGCACGAGGATCGAGGAATACACTCCCCGAAGAGTAGTCATCCATACATATGTGAAAATACTTTGCCATGCCACTTTCTTGCTCTATGTTGCAGCAAATCAGAAATCAATAGCCTTCTGGAGCTTCGCGCAACATTCCGGGATTAAGTGTAAACAGAGGCGAATTGGGGCATCGCAATGGATTTTCGCGCCAAGCAACTCAAGCATGCATCTTTTATCATTCGGAACAGAGCCGAGGTGATCCATAGCTTGCATGCTAATTTACTTGCTTTCCTAGTTAAACTGTTAATTAATTAGGGTTTTGTGCTTATTCGGACTGTATTATTTATTCGGACCCTCCGAGCGAGAGCACAATTGTAATAAGTATGCGTGCGTGTGATGTATGTCTTCCAACCCCACGTCTTTCTCCCTTTTATTTACCCGCTTATGATGGTTAGATTAGGGCATGTTTCAATTAGCATACTTATGCTTGCATGTTCGCATCATTCATCTGTATTGTATGCACCGGGCTCGGCGCATCATACTAACTGCATTGTATTTCAATTTCGAGTTGAATACTTGTTAGTTGTAGCATTTCACATGCCATCCTTAGAATAGCCGAGCATACTATAGTTGCATTTTGCATGTGTTGCATTAAGCATTTTTGTATATTTAGGATCATGTATTGATTTCTAACTAGTTTCTGTTTTGGCTTGGAGTACTCGGTAAGTGTTTATGCTTTAGCATCCCGCATGTGTGTGAGTGACTGCCATGATAGCATGCTTACCATGAGGCTAATTGCTTATGTGATATACCTGCCTGAATGCCTGTGGGCGAAGGTTGGGTTATTTGGATTGGAACAATTCATCAATTGTGAGTTTTAAACCCACTTGAGAGTGGCAAATCATCATGTTTTCTAAGCCCACCTGAGGGTAGCAAATCCACATTTTAGCCTACTTGCGAGTAGCAAACCGTTTTCAAGACAAACATGAGATGTTTCGTTCCAATTCAGGCGATCCAGTCTATACTTGCATACTGTGCGCATCACATAATAAATCTAGGCTAATAACTGGAATAAGAACGCATAATGTTTTCAAAACTAGATATCATGGTTAGTAGAGGCCGATCTTTGATCGGGCGAGTGGGGGTGCTCACGAAGTGACCTTCCCCAATCGTACCTAAGTTCCCGAGCCGAGGCAACTTTGGTGATGACGGACACGTGGCCTTAGGCAACGAGTCATGGTTTCCTAAATTCCCCAAAATAAAATATTTAGGTGGTGACTCTGTATCTGGCAAAGCAGTCCATGTTTGGCACTTCTTTCAAAAAATCTGTTTTCAAAAACGATTTGCCAGATTTGGACTCTTTGATGATTTCATCGGTCTTGCATTGCACTCTGCGAGATTAGATACAGGACCGTGACATTGACTCCTGAATTGTAGTGAGCCAAATGAACAGAACGAGACTCATCCTCCCGGGATATTCGGGGATGTCTACAGAGAGCACTGGCAGAGTAGATCACACCTGGCTAACCTGAAACAGAAACAGAAGATTCCGGCGGTGGTTCGTCCACCTGGGGTACTCCGATGATCAAGTCAATATATCTCTTAAAGATAATCAATAGTGCTAAACTTACTATTCAGAATATAAATTGCGTACCTTAGACTCACGGAGGTGCCCCTCTTTTATAGTTTAACTCAATCTTTGTCCCAACAGAAGCCTAGCTTCAATGGACTCTTGCTCAGTGCTTATCCTAGACTCTCTAAGAGATAAAGATAAACTCCCAATGAGTGTTATCCTTATCCATGCTATAGTCTCTCCTCATTCTAGGACTCTTGTGCCTTATCCGCTTATCTCGGATTCCGATATCTTCGGAGATAACCTCGGCGTCATGTCTTGGACACGTGGCACCTTGGCGGACACGTCGGCGTCACCTTGGCCACGTGTTGGGACTCAGAAAATATATCCCCACAACTGCCCGTAGGTTCTATTGCCTCGGCATCTTGAGGTGATGGAACCTATATCGGTACTTCCTGCCAGTACATCGGCGTAAGCCGAGATCATCATCATAGACCGATATGTCTTCTTAAAGATTAAGAATCACAAGGGCTTCTTCACACGTATGAGCTGTTATACATAACAACTCAATCGTTTAAGCCACGTGCCTTCCCCTTACTAGATCGTACTTGTTACGCGCTTGTAAGTCGTCTCACGCCTGCGTGCGCCGTCTGACAAATCCGTTTTTCTAGGCTCATCAATTATGTGTTGCCGCCGTTTTAGGTTTTTAACAAAATTTTTCCCCCTTTCGTCTTTCACTTTTTGTTCAATCCTTTAGCTTTTTCTCTCTCTATCTCTTTTCCTCAAATCCGCCATTGCTCAAGCTTTCTGAGTTTTGCAACTTGTTTCGTTTACCACCTCCGGCGTGATTTCCACCGATCTTCCACCTTTGCAACCGTTGTCAGACTTCGGCAAATCCCATTCCGCCTTCCTTCTTTCTGGTAAGCCACTGTTCCTCCTGGTTCTTTTTTTCTTGTTACTTTTCAAGAAATTCTGCTTCATCATTAGTTGCCATTGCTATTTTACTCAAGCAATTGATTTATGAATCATGTGTCTGAGTGTGCTTATTTCACGATTTTGCTCTTGCTCACGTCTTGAATGCACACACTGTTCACAACTCTTCTGTACTTTTGCCACTGTTCTTGATAGTCCATCTTTGTTCTTGATTCTGAAACACATTCTTGCTTTTCTGTTTTCCAGATTTTTGCGCCTTCAATCTTCGTTTCCATAGATTTAGGTTTGGGTTTTGTTTGTAGAACCCTTGATTTTTAGGAAAAACTGAAACTATTTCCATAAATCTTTACCCAGCATATTCTTTAGGTTTTTTGCCAAGGTCCTAATACCCCTCTAAAACACTTTCATTCCAAAATCCAGTTCCTCCCAGCTAAGCCGATATCATGGGTATGTAGAAGTATAGGGTAGACACCCCAACAAAATTAAACTATTTTAGGCGAGAGTTTTCCATCCCTGCCGACGTCCATCTGAGGTTGGCTGGGGATGACGACTCCATCATGCCCACCACTAATTCAATGCCCTTCCCTGTAGTGGCCTTTATCGAGTGCGGACTTCGGTTCCCACTAAACATCCTTATTCGTGAAATACTCCATTACTAGAAGCTAAACCCTATGCAACTTGCCATCAATTCCTATCGAGTTGTCAACGGTATAATTGCCTTAGCAAAACAAGAAAATGCTAGGATCACCTTAGCCGACATCTAATATTGCTACACCATGTGTGGCCTCAAAAAAGATACGGGCTATATTTACTACCTTAAGCCGAGGTCCACTGAATACAAAATCTTAGCCGACCTTCCAGACTCCAACAAGGGAGCTGGAGATGATTATTTCATTACCTCGGGGAACTGGGAATTTGCTCCAGACGAGGACCTCCATCTCTACCGTCTTCCTCGATCAGTTTTTGTAGAGGGCAATGGTAAGAGCCCTGTGTCTATATTTTACTTGTTTGTTTCAAAGTCTTCGATACTTTTATTTGTTTCTAATGTCTGTTTTTTCTTGTAGCTCTTCCTCAGTCTCCAACGGGTTTCCGTCAGTCTTTCTTTCCCAGCAAAGACTTGAGAAAATTACTGAATTTGCCAGTTCACAAGCGGAAGGCCCCTCTGCTTCTCAACTTCATCCCCACGTATAAGTCGGCTCTTCCCGACGTCCCAAAAAAGAAGAAGAAAAGCCTTTCTCCACCTTCTGCCATAACTCTACAAGTCGCGTCCACATCTTGGACAGACCAAGGATCAACCTCTGATCCAGCTGAGCAGCCATCAACCTCGGCTCCATACCTGATCCCGATATCCTAACGACAACACCGGCGACGAACCATTTTTTTTTGCTGAGATGGGCCGTCAAAAAGCTGTTGCAAAAGATCTCCTGGCCAGCATCCCACCAACTGTTGATGCTCAGCCAACGCAAACCTAGCCTCCACCAAAACAAAAAAGAATTAAAAAGGCTCAACCAAAGGCCAAGGTGACTCAGGTTGACACTGAAGACACCTTGCCGATTTCTAAATTGCATGAGAGCGACAAGTCTCAGTCTGCTGCTGGGAAGCGGCGTGCCAAGGCCCAACCATCCGATTCTCCAAAATCAAAGAGGCCGAGATCATCATTTGCAACCGCCTCGGGGTCCAAAAAACATGATGCCCCCTGGGCCCCCAAAATTACTCGGGAACATAAGCCAGTTATGGCTAATGATAGCGCTGATGATATCAACGTCGGCGTAGCCCTCAGTACTGCTCTGCTTCTCCCAAGCAACCTTGACCGAAACGCCGAGTTGAGCGAGTATGAAAACTACGCTCTGATGCTTCAACGCTCCGTTCAAGTAATTGTCTTCGCCTGGTAACTTTTTCTTTCTTTCTGTTCATTCCATACTTGTAATTTTTTTTCTGTTCTGTTTACTTTCAGGCCATCTAGCATGCCCATTCTTTCTCAATCCAATCTTTTGAGAATCAGGAGAAACTAGTCGAAATGAAGAGGGAGGTCTCCAGTCTTCAAAAGGCCAACAAAAGTTTACAATCAAAAATGAAAAAACTAGAAGACCAGGCCGAGGCTGCCATCAAGGCCCAAAATGATGCCGAAGAAAATGCAGAGTCTGTTGAGGCCATCAAGAAGGTTCTTGAGGCCTAGAAGAGAGAGGCCGAAGAAAAGATGGCCCAGGCCCAAAAAGAACTACAAGACGCTCTGGCCACCAAAGAGGCCGAAGTGAAGGCATCCGATGAAAAGGGCTACAACGAAGGGGTGGCCGATGTCACGGCGGATTACGAAAAGCAAGTGAAGCAGGTATGCAACAAGGGTTTTACCCTTGGCTGGATGACCTTGCTGAAAAGGCTTGATGTCCCCGAGGACTCCTCCCTCAGGAATGTCGATGTCCTTCCTCTGCCATTCCCCCCCAACTCCAAGCCAACCCGCCGACGACGACTTTGAGTCCGAGGAGGAGGTTTTGGTAAGGAAGCCCAAGGAAGCTGCTGGGGCCAAGTCACTTACTCAAAATGAGCAAGTCCTAGACTTGACTCAGGATGAGGAGGTTGAGGAGGTTCCCAAAGATGTCGCGCCTCAAAAGGCGATATCGGACGTGCCCCTTGCTGACAAGAGCCTTGATCAGACCCTGCAAGAGATTGATGCCGAGCTTGCGGCCGAGAAGGTAGCCGAGATATCCTCCCATCAGTCTTCTGAGATCCAGACTCAGCCTGTTAATGACGCTGAAGACTCTTGATTCTATGTCTTTTTCTTTTGTCTTTTGTACTTCTTTGTTTTTAAGACAATGTAAGCTTTCCATATGGCTGACATGCCTTTTAATGAATACAACTTCTTTCTTTCTTGAATGTTTGTATGTTTGTCTTCCCTTTATTGCTCTTGTATGACTTTCATACTTAGAATAATTTACATATCTTTAATATATACTTCAATCTTTGTGCAACCTTTTCGGGGTGACATACCTCGGTTATGCCGATTTACTTCGGCAAATATCCAAGCATCTTTCTTGGTGCGACCTCGGTTTCAACTTGTAAATTTTTCTCAAATTTCAACAAGTGTTTAACATCATCCGGGTTTTAACTTTAACTTGTAAACTTTTCAAGTTTCAACAAGTGTTTAACATTATCTCGGTTTAACATCAACTTGTAAACTTTTCTCAAGTTTCAACAAGTGTTAAACATCATTTCGGTTTAACTTCAATTTGTAAACTTTTTTCAAGTTTCAACAAGTGTTAAACATCATTTCTTCTCTCTGCCCCCTAATGTGAACCTAAGTTCCACTTAGGGTCTTATTATGCATGTAATCCGAAACAATGTTATGTATCTTCATCAGTTACAAATATAGAAGAATTCTGCTAAAATTTTATTCATTACGTCGTCAAATAACAAGGAAAATCTAATGATAGAAAAACTTCAGATTACAAGTATTCTAGGGTCTTGGCAACTCTTTGCCCTCACTATCTTCAAGCCGATATGCCCCGTTGCCCAATACCGAAGTGATTCTGTAGGGTCCTTCCCAGTTTGGGCCAAGCTTGCCCTCCCTGGGATTCTTCTTGTTGCCGAGGACTTTTCTCAAGACTAGGTCGCCGACTTGGAACTCCCTTGGGTTGACACTTTTATTATAAGCTCTGGCAAGCTGCTGCTGGTAGGCTGCGAGCTGAATTGCAGCTTTCTCTCTTCTTTCTTCTAGTAAGTCCAGATCTCGGTCTATGTCCCGTTCTCTACTCCCTGGGTTCTGATCCCACGGATGCCGACCTCCAGTGGAATAACAACTTTTGTGCCATAAGCCATGGCAAAGGGGGATTCCCCTGTTGATCTTCTCGGCGTAGTCCGATATGCCCAGAGCACATTTGGTAGTTCATCCACCCACTTTCCTTTTGCTGCTTGCAGCCACTTCTTTATCCCATCTAGGATAACTTTGTTGGATGCTTCTGCCTGTCCATTGCTTTGAGGAAAGCTTGGGGCTGAAAAGTAGTTCTTAATCTTGAACTTTGCACAGAAGTTCTTGATTAGCTTGCTGTCAAATTGTGTTCCATTGTCAGCAACTATTGCTCTCGGAATTCTAAATCTGGTGATGATGTTCCTCCATAAGAAGTTCTTCACGTCTACATCTCGGATCTTGGCTAGGGGCTTAGCTTCTATCCACTTGGTGAAGTAGTCTGTTGCTACCAGCAGGTACTTCCTTTGTCCAGTTGCTTGGGGTAGTTGCCTAACGAGATCCATGCCCCATTGGGCAAACGGCCAAGGACTGGATACTGGGTTTAGGTCTGCTACTGGTTGGTGTATCAATGGTGCAAACCTTTGGCATTTTTCACATTTCTTCACATAGGCTTCTGTATCTTTCTGCATGTAAGGCCACCAATACCCCTGGGTAATGGCCCTGTGGGCAAGTGATCTGCCCCCAGTGTGGCTTTCACAGATTCCTTCATGTATTTCATATAAAAAATCTTCAACTTGCGACGGGTGTACACACCTTAAAAGGGGTCCAGTGAAAGATCTTCTGTAGAGATGTCCTTCTGCTGTCAGACTGAATCTCGTTGACTTCAATCTGATCTTGTGTGCCTCTTTGTGGTCATCTGGTAGCTTTCCTTCCTTTAAGAATGCCACAATTGTATCCATCCAACTTGGTCCCATATCCACACACATTGCTTCACGCTCTGTGGTCAGTGGTTCGATGCTCGGGCCCGACAAGTATTCGACCATTATAGTCCTTGCTTTTCCAGGTTGTATTGCACTGGCCAGATTGGCTAGTGCATCAGCGTGACTGTTATCATCTCGGCTGACCTGATGTAGTCAGCAATTATGAAACAAAGCTATTAACCTGTTGACTTCCTTTGCGTAGGCTAACATCCTTTCATCTCGAGCTGCAAATTCGCCCGTTGTTTGGTTGACTATGAGCTGGGAGTCACAGAAGACTATCACTTCATCTGCTTCTGCTGCTACCACCAGTTTTAGTCCTGCAATCAATGCTTCATATTCTGTTTCATTGTTTGAGGCCTTGAACCCCAATCGAATGGACTGTTCCAATACTTCTCGATCTGGAGATACCAGTACTACTCATGCCCCCGCTCCTTGCCAGTTTGAGCTCCCATCGACAAACATTCGAAAGGAGTTGCTGATGTAAATGCTGCAGGGTCTGAGTTTTTCCTTTTTCCTTTGTTCTGTTGCATTCGGCTGGGCTTCTCCTTGCTTGTTTGGACATCGTTCACCTTGGCTCGATGGAGTCCGATGTACAATGGATTCTGGTGTGAACTTCGCTACGAAGTCGGCTAAAACTTGGCCTTTGATTGCTGTTTTAGGTCTGTACTCCAAGTCATACTGTCCCAAGGCCACTGCCCATTTGGCTATTCTTCCTATCAAGTCTCCTTGTTGTAGTAAAGTCTTCAAGAGGTGTTCTGTTAGCACCACAATTTTATGGGCCTAGAAGTAATGGTTCAGCTTCTTTGAAGGCATTACTAAAGCCAGTGCCAATTTCTCTAAGGGTAGATACCTTGTTTCTGCATGGGCCAGGGTTTTGCTTACGTAGTAAACAGCCCTTTGCTCTCTTTTTTCTTCTTGGATTACCACTGCGCTTACTGCGTGTTCTGAGACTGCTAAGTACAAAAATAACTCCTCCCCAGGTTCTGGATTTGAAAGAACTGGAGCTGTGGTCAGATACTTCTTTAGGTCGGTCAGGGCGACCTCACATTCTTCTGTCCATAAAAAATCTGTGGCTTTCTTCACTAGGTTGAAGAAAGGTTTGCACTTGTTTGAGCTTCTGCTTATGAACCTGTTCAGGGCTGCGGCCCTTCCAGTCAACATTTGTACCTGTTTTGCCGACGTTGGGCTCTTCAATTCCAGGATGGCCTTAATCTGATCTGGGTTGGTCTCAATGCCCCTTCTAGTCACCAGGTATCCTAAAAACTTACCAGATCTTACTCCAAATGCACACTTCACTGCATTGAATCAGAGCCGATATGTTTTAAGGATGTCAAAAACTGCTTTTAGGTCGGCTAGATGACCTTTAGGTTCCTTGGTCTTCACGACCATGTCATTGATGTAAACTTCCACCGTTCTGCCAATCAGGTGTTTGAACATCTTGGTTACCAGTCTTTGGTAAGTTGCCCCTACGTTTTTCAACCCAAAAGGCATCACTCTGTAGCAGTACAGACCTTTTGAGGTGATAAATGTAGTCTTCTCCTCATCTGGGGGATACATGGCTATCTGATGGTATCCCCTCTAGGCATCTAGGAAGCTCATCCTTCCATGCCCCGAAGTGGCGTCTACCAGCTGGTCAATCTTGAGTAGAGGAAAACTGTCTTTGGGACAGGTTTTGTTTAAGCTGGTAAAGTCCACGCAGACCCTCCATTTACCATTCTTTTTCTTCACTACCACTGTGTTTGATAGCCATGTCGGGTAATCTATTTCTCGAATGGCCCTGGCCTCGAGAAGTCTGTCTACTTCCTCCTCTACTGCTTCGACGTGTATCAACGCCGGTCTTCTTGCTCGTTGGACTACCGGTTTGGCCGACCTGTCAACGTTCAACTTATGACAAGTGACCTCGGGGTCAATGTTTTTTCATTTCGTAGGGCGTCCACGCGAACACCTCAATATTTGTTCTCAAGAAAGCTTCTATCTCTCTTTCTTCTTCTTCGGCTAGGCTCGAGCCGAAAAGAAAGAAGCATTCCTCATCCCCCTCTTGGACGAGGATTTTCTTCAGTGTTTCTTCACTTTTTTCGGTCGGCTCCTTGCCGACATCCTCTAGGACCTCCAGGTCCTCGTCTTTAATTTCTGCCTTCTCTGGTTTTTGAATGCTGCAGGTGGATTTCATTGCTGCCATGGAGCAATTCTTTGCCTGCAGCTGATCTCCTCTGACCTCCTCAATCCCATACTCTGTTGGGAACCGTAATAGTTGATGCAAAGTTGAGGGAACAGCCCTCATTGCATGCAACCATGGCCTTCCCAAAATGATGTTGTAAGGGGAGGGTGTGTCAATTACAGTGAACTCTGTTGTTATCTTCCTGGTGCCTGCCTGCACCTCCAAGCTGGTTGTTCTCAGTGGCCATGTCAGCGTTCCATTGAACCCGACCATTGGGCTATTGGATTGCTCCATGTCGTCGAGGTGAAGGCCGAGCTCCTTGTAACATCGGATGTACATGATGTCACAAGAGCTGCCTTGGTCAATCAGGATGTGCTTTACTTGGCATTCCCCAACCTAGAGGGATACTACCAAGGCATCATTATGCGGATGTTGCACCATCTCAAGGTCGGCCTCAGAAATGGACACTACTGGTCCGTGGCACTCCTTTGCCCGATGTCTCTTCTCCCCGACTTGGTAGACATGCTGGAGATGTTTTACCTTCTGGGTCTCCCCCCGAATCTCGTTTTCGTTGACCTTCGAGTGAATTACATTAATTACCTGAGGTCCTCCTACTTGTGGTTGCTGTGCTGGGGGAGGTGGAGCTATTGTCGCCTGAGGCAATCTTGCCTGTTCTTCCCTTGTTCTGGTCTCATCAACAAGGTCTCTCAGACGACCTTGTCTCACTAGGTCTTCCAAATGTGTTTTCAGGGCTCTGCAGCCCTGAGTCATATGCCCGTTTTCATTGTGGTAAGCACAATGCCTGCCAAGGTTTCTTCTTATGAATTCTCCTGGTGCTTTTGCTGGTGTTCTGAAATAGGGTTGATTTCGAATTTGATCCAGGACTTTGCGAATTGGGATTCGGAACACAGTTGTCACTGCCTGTGTTGCCCTAAGTTCTATCTCCTGTTTGTTGGATCCGTTGTTACCTCAGCCTCACTTCGGCGAGCCGTTTCTCTTTTCTTGATTTGCCTCCTTGGTCCCCGATGTATCTTCTCCGGCTCCGGCGTACTTCTCGATCCTTGCCATGAGCTCTTCCATGCTTTTTGGCAATATCTTTGCCAAAAATTTTTGTAGTGGGCAGCTGTCTTTCAGGCCGTTCTTGAAAGATATGACCGCCACCTCTTGATTACACTCTGGTATTCAGTTGAACACCTCATAGTACCTTTTTGTATAGGCCCTAAGGCCTTCTTCCTTACTGATCTTTAGAGCCATCAATGCGTCCACCCTTAATGGCTGCAGCTTGTTTGTCACGAACTTGGCCACAAACATCTCGGCCAGGCTTTCCCAGGTCTTCACACTTCCCTTTGGTAGTTTGTGAATCCAATCTGATGCAATCTCCTCGAAGGATGAGGGGAATACTTTGTAGGGCAACGGCTCGTTCCCACTATATAATGCCATCGAGTTCAAGTATAATCCAACGTGGAAGTTGGGGTCTGACTTACCATCGTAAATTTGGAACCTTGGCATACTGAATCTCTTTGGTGCCTCAAATTTGTCTAGCTCCATCGAGAATGGTGATCTCGGCTTTTTAGGGGAAGTTATCTCAACATCGGCATTTTGCTGCTTTCTCTTGAGGTAATCTCTCAAGTCTTCTTTGCTTCGTCCAGGAGCTCGACTGTCTTTTAACTTTAGTCTTTTCAGCATACTACTCTCAGCTTCATGGTGGGTCCTTTTCGATCTTTCTCCGTGAGTTGTGCCAACGCAAAGTGCCTGCCCCTGAACATGCCGATGTTCTTTGGGGTTTGCCTCCTTCGCGCGATGCGTCCTCCGCGATTCTTTTCTCCTTGACTCTCCTCGTCTGACCTCTCTTGAAGGCCGGTGAGAGTGTTTTTCACTCCTGGTATGCTGAGGGGCTATTGGGATTTGCTTCTGTCCTCCCTTCTGGGCATTGGCCGCTGGAATCGACGTGCCCTGCAGCGGGAACGGTGGTTGCATGACATTGTTTTGCATCATAAAATTGATGACCGATTGCAGGTCTGCCAATTTGTTTGCCATCTCCTTTATCTCTTCATCTCTCCGCAGGCATCTATCCTTCCATACTTGGTGGTCATCCTCATTGTAGTACCCACTTCGATCTGGCTTCTTTGGTACGTCGCCATCGTGGCCGACGTTTTTCTTGCTGTGATTCTGGTCATGAGTTTCTACGTTGCGGTTGTCTCCTTCGATGTCAAGGTCGATAGGTCTGCCACTCCCAGCAGGAGTGTCGTCCCCAATCTTTTCCTTCTGTCCGTCACTAGCCATCTATTCTTCTTTCTTTCCCACAGATGGCGCCAAATTGTGTAGGTGATTTTCCGATCACACTGCCCAACTTAGTATTCAGCTGGAGAGCACTGGCAGAGTAGATGACACCTGACTGACCTGCAACAGAAAGAGAAGATTCCGGCGGTGGTTCGTCCACCCGGGGGTACTCCGACGATCAAGTCAGTATATCTCTCAAAGATAATCAATAGTGCTAAACTTACTGTTCAGAATATAAATTGCGTACCTTAGACCCACGGGGGTGCCTCTCTTTTATAGTTTAACTCAATCCTTGTCCCAACAGAAACCTAGCTTCAATGGACTCTTGCTCAGTGCTTATCCTAGACTCTCTAAGAGATAAAGATAAACCCCCTAAGAGTGTTATCCTTATCCATGCTATAGTCCCTTCTCATTCTAGGACTCTTGTGTCTCATCTGCTTATCTTGGATTCCGATATCTTCGGAGATAACCTCAGCCTTGCCGAGATAACCTCGGCGTCATGTCTTGGACACGTGGCACCTTGGCTGACACGTCGGCGTCACCTTAGCCACGTGTTGGGACTCAGAAAATATATCCCCACAGTATCATAAAGATTTTTCATCATTTGATTCGTGTATGATGTTTTATTATAGGTGTAATCTAAAAGTGAAAAATCTTTCATGACTATTTTCATGTTATTTTTTTCGTGATTCCTAACATTACTCATTTTTAAATACCACCACAAATAATCGTAATCTATACAAAAATTTTCTGCCTTTAGTTTGATTTTTTTATAAACTACTTTTAAATTAATTCTCATTTATTTTTATTGATTTTTTTATTTTATATTTTAATAATTTTTTTGTACTTCTTAAATGCACTTAATAAAGATACATCTAACAAATAAAACAAATTTATTAAAAAGGGTAAATTACATTTACCTCCCTAAGGTTTCTGACAAATACAGGGACCTCCCCTGTAATTTGAATAATTATAGTAACTTCTCCTACTTTACCTGACAATGTCAAGATTCCCCCAAACTGTGACTGTCGTTAGAAGATCTAACAGAAAGTGCTAATGTCACTCATTATAAATTATGAAATGTCCAAAATACCCTCACTGCATTCTAATTCACCCGGCTTCTACAGCCTCACTGCCTTCTAATTCACCTTCTACTCCTGTCATCGCCAAACACCAACCCATTCACCATTGTAGCACCTCCCACAAAATCAGAAATATACATAAAGGTATATATATGTAAGATATTTATGTATACATATGTGTGTGTGTGTGTGTGTGTGTGATATATATATTGATTCAATTCTCTTTTTTTCTTTTATTTATTCAATCAAATATATATATATGCATAGGGTTTGATTCAATTCTTTGTTTTATGTTTGATATATATATATATATATAGATAGGGTTTGATCACGCCGCGTTGGAGGGAGGAGTTCGAGAAGTCACTGTCGTCGGCGGAAAGGAAGCGGAAATCGAGCGACGAAGACTAGAAAATCGACGCGTTTAAAGATTAAATATACGATTTTGAGGAAATGTTTAGAGGAGGAGGAAGAGGAGGAAGAGGAGAAATGGCATAGCGCAGTGGCGGCGGCTTCAATATTAGAGGAGGAGGCGGAGACAACACCCCAAGCTGAAGCGAGCTCGAGAGGAGAGGGAGATGCTGAGAGACCCTCGACAGGGTTGCGATCGTGTGAGGCAGAGACGAAGCAGCTGCCGTGGGCGTCCCAGTCGTAGTCGTTGCAGAGGAGGAGGTTGTCGGCGGCTAACCATTTCTCTCTCTCTGAAAACCCTAACTGGTATGGGAGCTTCAAAACCCTAGAACTAGAATGGAAGAAATTGAAAGTACATACTAATTTTTGCACAAGCTATTGAGGAGAATAATCGCCGATGGGCTTTGGGATCGCCGGAGGCAGTTGTATTGGTCGGAGAGATTATAAGTAGGAGAGAGGAGATAAGATGAAAGAGAGATGGGGACAGAGCATGATGTTAGTAAGGTATGAATAAGAGATATAGGAATTAAAAGGTATTTTGGTCTTTTTGTGTTCAAATGAAAGGACAATATGGTCATTTTGTATAAATTAACGAATTGGGAGAATCTTGACATTGTCAAGTAAAGTAGGGGAAGTTACTGTAATTATTCAAACCACAGGGGAGATCCCTGTATTTGTCAGAAACCTCAAGGGAGGTAAATGTAATTTACCCTATTAAAAATATTTAAAAAATCACTAAAAACAAAAAAAACTTTTAAACAAAAAAAACTTTTGAACAAAAAGTTACATCATTTTTGAACAAATAAATCAAAGCATCTAGATTGGTAAAAAACAACCCCCTCTCTCTCTTTCTCTCTCTCTCTCTCTCTAATAATGAATGTAAAGGCTTTAAACCGTCCGTCTGTGATTGGTTTCTGCCAACCGATTGTATCCAACTTCAGTTCAAAACCCGTTTGGATTTGGTTGAAATTGTTTTTGATTATTTTAACCAATTGTATCGAACTTCAGTTCAAACTCCGTCTTGATTATTTAATTTAATTAGTTCAAACCGATTGTATAACAGGTTCTACCAACTGATTAGCAGAACCTGTTATACAAAACTCTTCTGAAAAAATTAACCAAAAACATTCTGAAACAATTGATCAAAAACAATCCACTGAATTTAGGAGAAATACAAAATGTTAAACAGACAACAAATATACATAATACATGCAGCCCAACTGCAGACGCACTGTATGTGTTTGTATGAGTATATCATTCAATTCATTCATCAATAGAAGAAGATTATGGAAGGAAAGATTGCTCACAAGAAATTGCAACTGTTCAATCAGAATGAAGAAGTCGATCTTGCCTGAAAGACACATTGGATGGGCAGCCACTGCACATGATCGTGATGGCCTTTTCATGCACTACTTCCAAGTGGAACCTCCAAGCTTGATAACCTCTTCCGCACCACTATCCCTATTAGGCAGCCTATCTCTTCCAGCATCCTCTTTCTGACTGCTCAAGTCGCCGTACAAGTCTCTAAGCTTGGCCAGATTGCTAGATGCAGAAGTCTTTTCGAAATTAAATTTCAAAAGTTTAGTTGAGTATATTGAGTTACCATTTGAGTACAAAGAGAATCACCCGTCTAGGCCATGTGAACAGTTGTGGCCTTATGTCATATGCCATTTTAAAAAGTGGCACAAAGGGATCATACGGCCCATGTCACACTGACCATACTATAAATAAGCTAAAAGGCTTTTCATATTGATTGTCATAAAACAAAGGAATTGAAGAGATTATAAAGGCGTATTTTAAGAAATGGGTTAAAAATCTCTTCTTAATTTTTAATTTATTTTTTTTATAAAAAAAAATGTTAAAAAAAATTTAAAAATTAACTTTTAACTATCTTTCCTAAAATATCTCAAATTATAATATGTTAAACATAAGTTGGTTCTTCAAGAATTATAAGGACAGCATTGATCTTGAGGATTCGAAATTTTGGAAAATTATTTATAAGTCTATTAGGGAGACTTTATGCTAACCATGATTTACTAAAACTTATGTTCTCATAAGTCTTATGGGAAGTTTTGACACATTTACCCTCACATATTAATTGTTAATATCATAAATAATAGTAAAACATATTATAGAAATAAATGTTACCATAGATAATATCTATATAAACGTAACGTAACGTGACACCTTATGATCTATGGTAACATGCAATTTTTTCATATCTACATAAACGTAACCTAACGTGACGCCTACATAAACGTAACGTGACACCCATGATCTATGGCAACATTCAATTTCCTATATTTAGATTCATATTTAGTGAAACGTAACGTGACGCCAACATAAATCAGCAAGATTTTCACATTCAATTTAAAAAAATAAAACTCATTAAGTTTGTGAAACGTAATGTGACACATTACGTTACGTTTATTAGGTGTCACGTTACGTTACATTATATAGGTGTCACGTTACGTTATATTTATGTAAGTATCACTCACGTTACGTTTATGTAGGATCTTGTGGAATACATTCCTATCTAAATAGGACTTGAGACTCTATAAGAAATTACACAGGACTTAGCCTACCATAAGTATCTGAAAAATGACTTATAAATAAGTCTCCAAAATTTTTAATGCATAAATTTATTTATGCAATTTCTTTTTAGTTCTCTTTTACAAGGTAAAACCAAATGGTGCAAAATATTAGAAATCACTCTTCAACTATTAAATAATAAAAGGAAAATTTACCCATAAGTCCTAGTTTCTGAAAAGTTGAACCATTTAGTCATAAAAGTTTTCTTATGCTCCATTTAGTCCCATTTGCGCATCAATCTAATGTTTGAAACTTAATCTGATGCTCGAAATCTAATTTCGAACATTAATCTGATGTTCGAAATCTAATGTTTCGAAACATTAATCTGATGTTTGAAACATTGTAATAGGACCTTTCAGTCTATAAGAAAACTTTTAGGACTTACAATGTATAAGTTATTAATTTGGGATTATTGGTGCCATCCCCCTAATAAAAATTGTATTTCATCGCTATAGTCACACCTTTCTCGATTATGTTGGATAATAGATTTCAGGTCAACTACATTTTTGACTTACTTAGCCATCTCCCACATTTATTTAATTTATCATCAAATTTAAATTTAATGAAAAAAATCTTAAAAATGTAGTTAACGTTGTCATCAAATCAAATAAAGGGAGAGTTACTTTTTTCATCAAATTAAGAAAGTTTTATCATTTCATCAAATTTGTAGGTGACAGTTAGGCCGGACATCAGCCTTGGCGTCCTACTGGACAATCGATTTTGAGATGAATTTAATGAAAATTTACTCTAAATTGGACGACTGTCCAAATTTGATGAAATCATTAGAGTGCATCATATCAAATTAAACTTTTTATTAAATTTCTACTCAAATTTAATAAAGTATTTGGACATGCTTTATAAATTGTATGTATCTAATTTTGAAAAAGCAACAATCAAATTCTATACGATAGATTGTCAAGATATAATAATAGTACTACCATGGGTAAAAAAAATCCAGCCGTGCTACCGACCCCAGTGGCAGGTGGCACATTGTCAGTGCTGGAATCAAGAAAAAAAAAAAAAAAAACTATTTTTTGACCAATCACTAATGACCCCCAGCACCCCGCTGGGGTCTAAGTCATTTTTCAAAAAAATCCTATTTGTAACTGGACTTTAGTGGAGTAGAAATTAATTGGCCTATACATATAGATATAGGTTTGTAATTTCGATTTCATTCAATTAAATGAATTCGTTATAAGTTATTCAACAAGAGAAAAAATTAAATAAATAAACAAATATTTTTTAATTTTAATTTTCATAGATATAGATGTTTAATTTTTATCAAAATTTAATTTTTAGAAATAAATTTTAAAAAATTTAAATTATGCAAGATAAAAAAAATAAAAATAAATAAATACATTTAAAAGTCAAAATAAAAAAATGACGAGACCGAGTGTAATTCATCGAAAATTTTATTAATTTGTGTCATAGTTTAACATGGAGTCAACAAAAACAGGCCTGTGGTAGGCCTTTACAATAACAGCCCACTAGTTCTGTTCTGTTGGTAAGCTTTTAAATCGCAATTTAATAAAATCACAGGCCGAAAAGCGTTTCTATTCTAGGGTTTATACATCCACTCTTTCTCTCTGTCAAACTCGAAGCCATCTTCGAGCTTCGTTGCTGCTTCTCTTTCTCTGTCTCTCTCTCTCTGAGGCATTGATTAACAATTCAAAGGTAAGAGTTCCTAATTTTGTATATTCCACTGTTTTGATTGATTTTCACGGCTTTGACCGCCATTTGTGTCCCAATCGAGAGCTCACTGCTTTAATGGTGATAGGGTTATGAATGTACCAGCAAAAGATTTTTTTTTTAAAGTTCCATTGTTGTTCTACTTCAATAATTGGTTGATTGGATACATATATACGTGTATATATGTATATATATATATATTTGTACTAGCGGCCGGGCACTGTCGTTTGAAATTATGATATGAAATTCATATTTTTCTCTAGAAGAAAAGCACCAGAAATTATTTATTCGAAAAGCAAAAAATCGTAAAGTAACCTAAACCAAAGCAAACCAAAGCCTTAAGTCCCATCAAATATGGATCGGGTGCATGAATCATTCTTCGCCTACTTGACTCTATGGCAAAGCCATTCTTAGTTAAAATTAGGAGATGTATATCTCATTTACTACAACTAGTCTACGTCCAACTAGGTCTATGTAACACGGTATCTACAGTCACTGCATCGCATCTCTATACACTGTGCCTCTGTTTGGGTCTCCCTTTTGTACATGACCAAACCATCTCAAATCTATTATGTTCTTCAATTTATTTCTTCGATACTACTCTTACCATTCTCAAAAATATATTCATTCTTTAACTCTGTCTTTTTTAGTCTTTGTCACAATTTTACCGTAAGCATCCTCATCTTAGTAACATTCACTGTTATTTACTTGTTGTTTCTTAGTGCCTAACCTTCCGTCCCATACAACATCGTTGGTCTAATAGCCGTTTTATAGAACTTCTTTTTTAGTCTAATGGGTTACTCGTTTATCACATAATAACTCTCCACTTAACCCATTCCCGCCTTTAATTTCTGTGATTCACATCCGCTCATCTCCCAGCCGTTGAGATAATCGATCTTAACATAACGAAAAATGTTCACTTTAAGTAGTTCTTGTTCTCAATTTTCACTTTCACCTCTGCTTCCATTGTGATTGTTATTTAAAATTACACTCCATATACTCTAATCTTGTATTTGCCTTAATCTAAGTCTTTTGATTCAAGTGTTTTTCTTTTAAATCTTTCCCAACTTAGTGTAATTCATTCTCTACTCTTTATCCATTAAACACGATATCATCTGCAAAAGTATTACACCATGGTACATCATCTTGGAATATTGCGGTTGTCAACTCATCATAATTACAGCGAAAAGATAAAGGATTTAAGGTTGATCCTTTGTGTAATCCTATAGTAATTGGATGTATTTTTATTTTTTTTGTGTAAAATGTGTTAAGCATAAAAAACTAACCAAGTCTCTTAATCACTTTTACAATCAAAACATAATTTTGAAGAACACTAAATTATCTCTCTC
>NW_021029322.1:117418-247879 GCF_004153795.1 Camellia sinensis | reverse complement strand
TGCACGTAGTATTCCTTGATTATTCAAATTGGGTGTCAATTTCTTTTTTAGCTTTTTTTTGTTGATTTTTTTTTCATATTTAGTAAACTTTTTGTTAAATAAAGTTTTTAAAAACTTTTCAATTTTAAATCCTACTACACTAATCAGAAAAGACAAAAATATATAAATTGTTTTTTATTTTTTGTCTTTAATATCCTTTTTACAAATTTTTTCAAAAGACTAAAATTTACTATTTAGAATATTTCCAAACTGTAGCCTAAAAAATAAAATTTCTTACATAAATTTTAGAGCAAAAATTTAATAAACGAGACAAAAAAATTCATGATACTGTCTAGATATTATCAATAGACAATGTCACAAGTTAACCACATTCCAAGGCTGACGATCCCGCCATCCAATAAATTTTTTTTTTATTTTCTTTTTTTATTCAATTTTTTCATTTATTTCAATAATAAGATTTAGGTCTGTTTGACATTAACCTTTGGCTAAAAAATATTAAAAGAAGTCAAAAACTAAAAAAAATATATTTAAAAATAACATCAAACACTATTAATTATTCACGTTTTTCATACCCAAAATATATATATATAATATATTAAAAAATCATACACCATTCTCACAAAAAAAAAAAAAAAAAAAACACTAAGGAATGGTTTGAGATGATCTGAATAAGTGTACCTTTTGACTTTTTATGAAATATGGATTAAGGCTTCGTTTGGGAACCCTCCTTTTTAGTCAAAAAATCAAAATGTTACTACATTTGCCAAAAAGCCAACAACTCATACTAAAAAGTCAAAGATTCTCTTTTCTCTCTACTTTTTGCACATCTTTTCGTAAAAAGTCAAAAAGTCATCCCAAGTATACTATTTTTTTAGCTCATATTTTAGTCAAATAACTAAAAAATTACTAAATTAGCTTGTTTCTAAACGAGGCGTAAGTATGAGTTAGGTTTAAAATAATATGATAGAAAAGTGATTTAAATAAGATGAAATAATTTAAATATGATAGTGATGTTGTAGATTCTGACCCAGTCATGTTCAGCTAGATTCGATGTTGGGTTATTGAAGTAAAATGGTGATTGGATTTGTATACTGACCAGGTCAGCCAACCCAAACAAAAGTTGAATTATCAGATGAGGCCCACTACTTTTTAAAAACCAAATATTGCCTTTTATTTTAGGGATTTTTGGTGAAGCCTTCCTTTTGGGCCTTTTTATTAGGATAGAGGATAATTTAATTAATTTTCTTTCAAAAAGTCTCTGAGTAGGAAATGTCTACCTTAATAAGGACATTTTATAATTTTTATTTTTTTTATCATAATATTGCCCTTATGTAAATAGTATCATACGTATGAAAATTTTGAAATCTGAGCTCGCAGCCGATGAAGACGATCTCCAAATCGATCATACTTCACAAAATCGAGAAGACGATCTCCAAATCTGAAGATCTCGCAGCTGAACATCTCTCACTTGGTGGCCGATGATCAACACTCTCAATTAAACGAGAGTTTCATTGAGATTTGTGATTGTTGATCGAGTTGTAGAGGTTTTTCTTCTCAATTAGGTATGTTGATTTGTTAATTAATTTTTTTTGTTTTTGTTTTTATTTTTTATTTTTTTTTTTGATTTATTTTTGTTGTGTGTGATCTGATTTCGTTTGGCAGAATCAGAGTAAAATTTTACTCTAGTTCTATTGCTGTGCCTTTTGTTTCAAAGAATCAGAGTAAAATTTTACTCTGGTTCGATTGCTCTGTTTACAATGAGAGTAAAAATTTACTTTTATACAGAGTAAAATTTTACTTTCAAATTCAGGCCGTAACATTTTACACTTAGATTCAGAGTAAAATTTTACTCTTATGCAGAGTAAAATTTTACTTTTATGCAGAATAAAATTTTACTTTTAGATTCCTTTTGTAACATTTTACTCTTATATCAGAGTAAAATTTTACTCTGGTTCGATTGCTCTGTTTACAATGACAGTAAAATTTTACTTTTATACAGAGTAAAATTTTATTTTCAAATTCAGGCCGCAACATTTTACTCTTAGATTCAGAGTAAAATTTTACTCTTATGCAGAATAAAATTTTACTTTTAGATTCCTTTTGTAACATTTTACTCCTATATCAGAGTAAAATTTTACTCTGGTTCAATTGCTCTGTTTACAATGAGAGTAAAATTTTACTTTTATACAGAATAAATTTTACTTTCAAATTTAGGCCGCAACATTTTACTCTTAGATTTAGAGTAAAATTTTACTCTTATGCAGAGTAAAACTTTACTTTTATGCAAAATAAAATTTTACTTTTAGATTCCTTTTGTAACATTTTACTCCTATATCAGAGTAAAATTTTACTTTTATGCAGAGTAAAATTTTACTTTTATGCAGAATAAAATTTTACTTTTAGATTCCTTTTGTAAAATTTTACTTTTATGTAGAGTTAAATTTTACTTTTATGTAGAGTAAAATTTTACTTTTAGATTCCTTTTGTAACATTTTACTCCTATATCAGAGTAAAATTTTACTTTTATGCAGAGTAAAATTTTACTTTTAGATTCGTGTTTCAAGTTGTGTTGGTGACACACTGTATGAGTTGTTAATCTTTGACAAACTAATTAGTAAAAATTAACTCCAAAATATAGTACAATGTTACACTAAACCACAGTAAAATTTTATCAATTCAAACTAAATACAAATTGTAGTGACAGTAAAATTTTACTTTGATAGTGATAGTAAAATTTTACTTTGATAGTGACAGTAAAATTATACTATTAATTGATTGCAGATTTGTAAAATGGTTCCACCTCTTATGTTGTTATGCAAGTATGGTGATCGTACCATTGTGTTCAAGGTTGTGTCAAACTGCATGTTGAAGGATTTAACTGATTTCTTAAGTTGTAAATTGAAGAAGTTTAACAATAGTGGTTGCATACTGTTATCATATTGTTTGCCTGGACATTCGCAATGCATGATTGATGATGATTCTGATTTTCAGAATATGTTGTCGCTTGTTTATCTCCTTGGTGTTGACCGGGTTGATGTGACTATTACTAAAATGGGCATTTCAAATGAAAAACATGGAGTTAGAGAATCAGGGGACGCTACTGGATCCAACATTACTGATGATGAAATGGATTTACTCCCTATGTTTTGTCAACATGAAGAAAGGACTTTGTTGTCTTGTGGATGGGCGAATGGAATTACTCATGTAGGTCAAAGATTTATTGGAGGTGCAAAGGATTTCCGGACTGCATTATGTAAATATGCCATTGAGATAGGATTTGAGTTTGTGTATGTGAAGAATAAAAAGTGTCAGGTCACTGCTGTGTGTTTAATGCGGGAGTCGAAAGCTTGTTTATGGCGAGTACATGCATCTCTAGAAAGTGCTAATAATTTTTTCTACATTAGGACTCTACATGATGAGCATACTTGTGGAGCTGCAGTTCGTACTTCTAAAAACTCAAGGATGAGTTCCAATTTGGTTGCAAGTTTGATTGTTAATGAAGTTCGTGGGAATCCCCAAACTCGTCCAATTGATGTTGTGCGTCAATTTACAGATCAATACGGGCTCACCATTACGTACAATCACGCTTGGTTAGGAGTTGAGAAAGCTAGGACTACTACTTTTAGAGATTTCTCTATGTCTTATGATGAGATTCGATGGTATATAGATATTGTGATGAGCGCAAATCCTGGTAGCTATTTGCGTCTTGACTATAACCATCAAAGTGGACGGTTCAAGAGGTTTTTTGTTGCATTTAATGCTTCCATTCAAGGGTTTAGGCATTGTTGTCCTCTATTGTTTATCGATGGAACTTTTCTGAAGGGGAAATATAAGGGCACCTTGTTAAAAGTTACAGCGAAGGATGGGGATCAAAGTAGATATTACTATAGTTTATTCCAAAGTAACAAGTTACTTATTCTCAGATTAACATGTTACTGTTATTTAGAGTAAAAATCTACTATATTTGTCCTTTTCGTTTAATATACTTACTAATTGTAAAATGTTATTTTTCAGGTTTTTTCCTTCTTGCAATGGCAATTGTCGATACAGAGACTACAGACAGTTAGGAATGGTTTTTTATGCATTCGTCGAATATATTGTTGGATGAAAGACCAATTACCTTCATATCTAATCGGAACGCTGGACTTTTGGAGGCTTTACCCAAGGTTTTACCTACTTCTTACCACTATTTTTGTCTCCAACAGTTGAAGGCCAATTTGAGAGATAGGTTCTCTGGTCCAAGTTTCAGCAATACTTTCAGGAGTAGAATAGTTTTTTTGTTTTCTTTGTGTGCTTACACTCCGACAGTGGGATGATTTAACCAGTGCTTGAAAGAATTACAAGATGAGGGAAAAAGGATCGTTTGTGGGTTTCTATCCAATTTTCCCTATGACAAGTGGACTAATGCACATTTTAAAAGACAAAAATACGGTGAAATGCACTCGAATGTGGCAGAGTCTTTCAATTCATGGATCCGTCAAGCTCGCCATTTGCCCACTACAAAGATGATTGATTCAATTAGGTTGAAGATCATGGATTTGATGTCAAGAAGGAGAGAACAAGCTAAGAAATGGAATACTTTTCTTTGTCCAGAGATGGATTCAACATTAGTAAATGCTCTTAAAAGTAGAAGAACTTGGTTGGTTAGTCGTTCAAGTGATCATGTTTTTGAGGTTCAATCCCGGCCATCGGTTAGCGTTGACCTCTTGAATAGAACTTGCTCATGTTACCAATGGCAATTGAATGGATTTCTTTGTGCTCACGCGGCGACTGCTATCCAAAAGAGTGGAGATGATTTGTATGCACATGTGGAACCATTTTATTACACTAGCAAGTTTAAAGATTGCTATACTGAGTCCATTTATCCAATACCCACTGTTGAGAAACCTCTTGTAGCTATGGATGATCTTGTTGTCCTTCCTTCAATTTGTAAGAAGCCACCTGGTAGGCCAAGGAAGAATAGGATCCCATCTAGGGGTGAGAAGATAAGACGAGTACAGTGTGGTAGATACGAGAAGTACGGTCATAATAGGAAGACTTGTAAGGAGGCATTGTCGTGAAAGACATTATTGATTTTGTAATAGAAGTATGAAAATAATGCAGTTCTTCTGCAATAAGTAGTCCATAGCAATAATAGTATAGTCTTTTAGACTAGATTTGTAAGGAGACATTGCAATAAAAGCCATTTTTACTATGTTCTTGAATGGTTGTCTGTTCTAGTTTCAGATTTGTTTTGTCGTTGAATGGTTGTCTATGGGTGTGATGAGCCTCTGGTTTCACAGTAAAATTTTACTATGTTCAGAGTAAAATGTTACTTTTATATTAAAATTTTATCTTATTTCAGAGTAAAATTTTACTTTTATGTAGGGTAAAATTTTACTTTAGTGCAGAGTAACATTTTGCTTTTAGATTTAGAGTCCAAATTTTACCCGCCCTTCAGAGTAAACTTTTACTTTCATACAGAGTAAAATTTTACTTTTGTACAAAAGTAAAATTTTACTTTTAGATTTAGAGTCTAAATTTTACTCGCCCTTCAGAGTAAAATTTTACTTTCATATAGAGTAAAATTTTACTTTTGTATAGAGTAAAATTTTACTTTTATACAAAGTAAAATTTTACTTATTCCGGCTGTAACATTTTGCTCTTAGATTCAGAGTGTAACATTTTATTCTTATTTCAGAGTAAAATTTTACTTTTATATAGAGTAAAATTTTATTTTTAGATTTTTCTGGTAACATTTTACTCTTATTTCAGAGTAAAATTTTACTTTTAGATTCAGAGTGCAACAATTTACTCATCTTTCAGAATATAAAGTAAAATTTTACTTTTATGCAGAGTAAAATTTTACTTCATTTCAGAGTAAAATTTTACTTTATTTCAGAAAATATGTTAGTCCCCTTAGAAAAACATTTCCAACTTGTACCAAAATCCACAACACACAAACTCCCCTGATGACCATCATGCAATCTTTGTGCAAAAAAAAATCTAATAACACAACTACATATATCATCAACATTCATTCCCAGTCAAAACAACATTCATAGCAACATTCATTCCACTTGCATTCCCAGTCAAAACAAAATTCATAGCAACATTCATTCCAACATTCATAGCAACATTCAGTGAAAAAAAAATTAAGCCTCTACCTGTGTCATTGTATTCTATCCATAACAACATTCATTCCTAGTCAAAACAAATATCCTTTTATAATAATGTATTAATCACCAAACCACAGTAAAATTTACTAGAACAATAGACATAGCATCTACTATCTAATACTCTTTTAGTGTTCTTTCACTTACAATTACTTTTTTACCGTTCTTTCATTTACAAAAATCGAAATTACAAAAATCATTCACAGTAGTTCCCCAGAACTTGTCCACATTGTCATCCTTGAGCTCTTAGCTCTTGCCCATTTTTTTTTTTGAGGTTGAAGTGTTCCTCAGTCCATGCTTTTGGATAATCATTCAAAAATTGATGCACTATTGACGCTCGAAAATTGTTAATTTCATCATCTTCCATAGAATTTGCAATAAGCTCATCTCTTATGATTTGGCGCATGATATAACACACAATAATTCCACAATCAACACTGTTAAATAAAAATCAATATCTTGTTAGATTTAGTCAAATTTGAAAACTACCAATTCAAGCATGTAATAGTAGCGTGAAATACTTACGATGTTGGGTGTTGTTGTGGACTATCTTTCACCGAAACCAAGTTTGAAAACTTTCTTCTACCTCTCTTCATTTTGTTGGCTAACTTGCTATCCACATATGTTATCTAACATCATTGCATAATTGTTTGGTCATGATTAAATTCAAGAATAAAACACAGCAAAAAATTACTGTTAATATGATGCAAAGCACTTACAATCTTTTTTGCATCCTTAAGGTAAGGATCTTCTCTGTTGTCTCTTGGCCTTAAAGAATTGTAATGTCTCCACTCATCAAGTTCAATGTCAAATACAAGAAGTGTCCAGTGGTAAGGTTTTTCTTCCTTTTTGTTCCCATTGGAATTCATGCAAAAATGAAGGTATCTATATCCACTCAATTCTTGTTCAAGGACTTTATCAATTAAATGATTTCTCAGCTCCCCATAACCCCATTTCACTAAAGACTACATTTAATCATATAAGAGTGTCATGTCTCAAGTTGTGTTAGTGACACACTGTATGAGTTGTCAATCTTTGGCAAACCAAATAGTAAAAATTAACTCCAAAATACAGTACAATGTTACACTAAACCATAGTAAAAATTTATCAATTCAAACTAAATACAAATTGATGGCTTACCCAACAAAGGCTGGAGCAAAAGAATGATTTATTCTTTTCTGGCTTCTTGACTTGTTGCTCAATCTCAAGTATTTCTATGAAGCTATCAATGACCTACAAAAACAAAAATCAATTAAATATATGTTAATAAAATGAACTATTTTTAATTATTGAAGTAAACACTAGTCATTGAAACTTGTATGGCCACTTACATTATTTACAGTATCACCATCTCTCATAATTATATCTACATCATGCAATGTAACATATACTCCATTTCCTGTGTTGGACCATATGATTGCACTGGTCATAAGGTAAAAAAAATGTTGATTAACACGTTGCAGTTTGATAACAGTAAAAATCTGTTGTTTGACAAAATTAAAATGGTCTTGCTCTGTGGTTTCCAAATTGTAAATCTTGTTCAGTAGACACTTATCATTCTCATCAAGCAATTTGCATATTGTAGCCTTATCTGGAAACAAAACCCTTTCAACTGGCTTTGCTTGGCTTAGAGACAAGTTGTCAACACAAATCACTTCTTTTGACATCACTTTAATTGCTTGTTTTGTGGTCTTTTTTTTCTTTGCCTCTCTTGGCTCACATTCAAAATCAGACATCTATTTTTTCTTACTCGCCTTGATTTTGATTTTCCTGACCATGGATGTTTGCAATGGCTCTACGACTATAGGTGTTTCTTTCAATGTACTTTGAATCCCAATGTTTTGCTCTTGTTCTACTCCTTTAGCATGTGTCATTTCTTTAGAAGCAAAACCTTGGATAGTCGCATGAACTGCATTTTCTTCAATCTGTTCAACCAACTGTTTATTTTCAGATTCGAGCACTTCAATCTCCTCTCTTAGTTTCTCCATTTCTTTCTCTGTGTTGCTCATCTTTTCCATTATTTCTTTTGTTTTTGCCTCTTGATCCTCTTCTATTTTTTGCATTGTTTCCCTCATTTTCTTCAGTTCTTCAACCAACGCCATATTCTCACTTTTCAGCCTCTTGTTTTCTTTCTGAAGATCAATGAAGTCCTTCAAAGGTTGATCATCTCCTAAAGTTTCAGCTACATGATCTTCATCTTCTTCAGTCTCCAAATTTTTCTCCATGTCCAATGCATCTTCTTCAGTCTCCAAATTTTCCTCCATGTCCAATGCATCTTCTTCAGTCTCCAAATTTTCCTCCATGTCTAATGCATCTTCTTCAATCTCTAAATTTTCTTCTATGTCCAATGCATCTTCTTCATCATCATTGCAAATGAGTTCCATTTCTTCTCTGGAAATGGGCTTCAGTTCATTGTGATTTACCTGCATTTGAAAAATAGAAAAAGAAAAGAAGCCAGCAATTAAGCAAACTCTAACCACTAGAGTAAAATTTACTCTGTTTCAAAGTAAAAGTTTACTTTGATTGTAAGTAAACTTTTACTCTAATTTTAAGTAAACATTTACTCTGTTCAAGAGTAAGTAAAAGTTTACTCTGACGGTAAGTAAAAGTTTACTCTGATTTAAAGTAAACTTTTACTCTGTTCAAGAGTAAGTAAAATTTTACTCCGACTGTAAGTAAAATTTTACTCTGATTTAAAGTAAACTTTCACTCTGATTTAAAGTAAACTTTTACTCTGTTCAAGAGTAAGTAAAATTTTACTCTGACTGCAAGTAAAAGTTTACTCTAATTTAAATAAAAGTTTACTCTGATTTAAAGTAAACTTTTACTTTGTTCAAGAATAAGTAAAATTTTACTCTGATTGTAAGTAAACTTTTACTCTGATTTAAAGTAAACTTTTACTCTCTTCAAGAGTAAGTAAAATTTTACTCTGTTTCAAAGTAAAAGTTTACTCTGATTGTAAGTAAACTTTTACTCTGTTCAAGAGTAAGATTTTATTATGTAAGTATAATTTTAAACAAAGTGAACCAGTAAGGCTGAGTTTGGAAAGATGATACTTCTTCGGGCTTTAGTGTTTGCAATGACCTCTTCATTAGCTTTTTCCTCAATGTTGATAAGTCCCATCGAAGGAGCCTTGGACACAAATTTTTTCCTTAAGGTTGAATGAGCGTAGTATGCTCGCATAACCAATACTATAAAATAAAAAATTAAAATTAGTTAATTCTCTAAAGATACATTGCATAATATTTAAAGTAGTTCAATTTACTTACCAAAAGAAGAAGTACACATCCAGGAACCTTTTCAGGACTTCCTAATGAAGAATGGATTGAAGTAGTCAACGTGGATGCAACTGCAGTCGACCATGCATACGAATTCATCATTTCCAAATCTTCTACAAGGGCGACAAAGGCCCATCCAACTGTTAGACCAGTTGTTGGTAATAGCAAAGTCGCCACAACAAATAGACACATTATTCGTGCAACATCCTCAACATTAACTCTCGTTGTGCCTTCCAACACATCTCCTAATGCCTATCGTAAACTCTTTACAGATATTCTTGACATATTACGAAACCTTCTCTGCACAAAAGGTGATTCTTGTTTCTTCCCATATGACACACCTATTTTTTTCGTTCCCGATTTTATCCCAAAAATCAAAGTAACATCACTGTCCCGTATGTCGCATGTTTTCCCCCCAAGCTTAAATCTCTTTGCATGAAAGTCATAAGAGTTGATCACATCCATGACATTATCATCAACTTTCTTAAACTTCTTTAACACCACATCATCTTTCTTCCAAAAACATTTAAACAACATCCTAAAAGGTGTTCTCTCAAGGGCAGTAATGTGTCTTTTAGTGAACCTCGTGTCTCGCATTAGGTTTATCAATGAAACAATATTTGACCTATATTGTTTCATATAGTTCTTCCTCTCCCGTACTCCATGTACAATATTCAACTTCGAAGAACTTTCTTCACTACTTTTGCTCTTTTTTTTAGGGACTTTCTTCTTTTGTATAACCGTTGATAGAACTTCAAAATCATCATCATCATCATCACCACATTTACTTCTTCTAACAACCATTTTCAAACACTAAAAAGTTTCCCTATATCAACAGTGTAATATTTTACTATAAACAACAATGTGACAAAACAAATAAGCACTAAACAAAATGCACAAGCATTGTAATGAGACAGTAAAATTTTACTCTGTTTGGCAGTAAAACTTTACTTTTATTGAAAGTAAAATTTTACTCTGATTGGAAGTAAAATTTTACTCTGAAAAATTCATGAAGCAAGTGAATTTGAAAGCATTGAAATTGCAGGACCAAAACACTACAGAAATCAAAGTGTAATGAGCAAAGGCTAGAGTTAAAGTAAAATTTTACTTTGTAATAAGTAAAAGTTTACTCTCATTATAAACAAGTGAATTTGAAAATAAATTTTACTCTGATTGGAAGTAAAATTTTACTCTAATTGTAAGTAAAATTTTACTCTGAAAATTCATGAAGCAAGTGAATTTGAAAGCATTGAAATTGCAGGACCAAAACACTACAGAAATCAAAGCGTAATGAGCAAAGGCTAGAGTTAAAGTAAAATTTTACATTGTAATAAGTAAAATTTTACTCTCATTATAAACAATTGAATTTGAAAGTATTGAAATGCCAGGATCAAAACACTACAGAAATCAAAACATAATGAGCAAAGGATAGAGTTAAAGTAAAATTTTACTCTATAATAAGTAAAATTTTACTCTCATTATAAGCAAGTGAATTTGAAAGCATTGAAATGGCAGGACCAAAACACTACATAAATCAAAGTGTAATGAGAAAGGCTAGATTTAAAGTAAAATTTTACTCTGTAATAAGTAAAATTTTACTCTCATTATAAGTAAAATTTCACTCTGGTTGGAAGTAAAATTTTATTCTGAAAAATTCATGAAGCAAATGAATTTCAAAGCATTGAAATTGTAGGACCAAAATACTACAGAAATCAAAGCGTAATGAGCAAAGGCTAGAGTTAAAGTAAAATTTTACTCTGTAATTCCGAAATACCTAAATTAGTTTTCAAAATTTTTAAACCTTAACATTCTCACATGATTTAGTAATTTAAAGTATTTTAAGATAGTGATAAAATTTTTAGAACAGATGATCCTTAGTCCAACCAAAAATCCCGAATTCTACTCACTCAACGTAATCTTATACACCACTCCCAAAATGAAAACAAACCCACACAGACTTCATAATATCGAAAAACTAGCAGAAAGAGGAAAAAATCACCTATAAAATGTGAGTCCAAGAGAGAGAGTAAAGCGTAATGCCGAGTTTGATTCGAGCGTAAGTGACGAACCAAGCGACGAACCTGTAACCTTGCTAGGGTTTCAATCGACGAAACTGTAATGAAGTAGCTCCAGAGAGCGAGTGTAATGAGACTCAGAGAAGGGTTTCAATCGTTGCTAAGGTTTTCGAATGATAATATTCAGAGGAGATGAGGGTTTCCAATCGATGAAACAAAGGGAAGAGAGAGAAACGGTGCAATTGTTTCATATTTCCCCCTTTATATATAGATGGGCATTTCAGTCAATTCATACTATTTTTTTAATTGAGGGGCTTTTGGGGCCATTATTTTCATCCGTGGGCTTCAGACAAAATAAGCCCCAGGGAAAGGGCTTTTCACCAAAAATCCCTTTGTTTTACCTCAGATGTCATTTGAATAGTGGGCTCTGCTACTGACCAAGCCCATCTTTAGTATTAATGCTTTTTGAATCCATGTTTTTGGCATAATTATATTAGATGTTTTTTAACTTTTAATTCATACAACACTTGATTACTTTTTCATCAGATATTCGTTAATCCTATTAATAAAAAATGATGTTATTTCTTTATATTGAAATGTATATTTTACATTATGTATTTTTATGTTTTTATATAATCTTGTATTAGTTTTGGTCTCTTTAACCTTTCTACAAGGGAGGTCATTATAATAATGTCAAAACAGTGAATTTATTATATTTTCTCCAGATCTCAAAAAAGGCTAATATAATTTACTCTTTGTTCTTTTATTTGTTTGGATTGAATTGTCAGGGAAAAAAAAGGGGATAAAAAATTAAATAAAGTGAAAGAAAATAAATTCGTTCATTTTTTATTTTTTTTAAGAAAATGAAAAGGTTTTGTCAATTATTTTTTTTTGGGAGGGGTAAATTACACTGGCCTCCTCTAAATTTTGAAAAAAAAAAAATACAATAAGATTTACAAGTTTGGCATAATTATATTGAGCACCTTTAAATTTTTAATTAATATAATACTTAAGTCATCTTTTTATCAGTAAGTTTTCGGTGGTGCTACATGCACCAATTAGTATACTAATTAGTGTACCAACATATGTTATAACATTATTACTGACCTTACTTATTATTCAAGTTACAAATATCCAAAACCTCTAAAAATATTCTACATCATCTGTTAGTACATTAATTGGTATACCAATTGATATATATAGCATTATTCATAAGTTTTTAGTTATATAGATGAAAAATAATATTATCATCTCTGTTATACTGAAATGTATATTCTATTTTGTTAATTTTTGTTTTCATATCATCTGTATTAGTTTTAATCCTTTTAATTTTATTAAAAAATCAATATAATTATATCAAAATTATAAAATTTTATTTACTTTCTTGAAAGAGAGGTGAATGTAATTTATTTATTTATTTATTTCTGTTATCCACAAAAATGAAGAGTCCAGCTTCTTACAGTCGGATGAAAATATTAGACCATCAATCCACCACCTTACTCATTGTGCTGAAATCATTAAATCTTCAAGTCTTCTCTATCATTATTAACATATTGGTGATTATCTTGGTGATTCCAAGATTAATTAGTTGGTTATTCGGTAGATCCCTTGGTTGTTGGATTATGAATTCGGTTACAATTGGTATGTAAGTTTTTTTTATTTCCCTCCTGACAATCGATTGGTTGGTTAGACAAGGTCTATTTTTTCAATTTGAATTTTTCACATTAAAATCCCGAGTTTCTTTGTGTGTGATTAGTTGTTCTTCATGCTTACTATTTAAATTGGGTAATTAAATTAATCAATCAAGTAATAGCAAAACAGATATGTATATATCAACCGAATTAATATTTTTCTTAAATATCAATATAATAAAGAGAATTACCATAATTGCCCCCAACTAACAATCTATGATTTGAAATTATTTTTGGATTGTGCCTCTATATGAATTTTTTTTTAAATTTATTTTTTAACCATATGATATTTATTTGTGCCTCTTTCAAATTCATTGGTTTCATTTCTCCTCATATATTTTACTACTCATGGTTTGTGATTTATAGTGTTTGCATCTTTTACCTCTCTTTCACCATGGTAGTGTTCACGGATCAAATTAATCCAATTTTATAGAAAACTAAGGATCAAACTAGTTTGTTTGATTCTAAAACTAGTTTTGCTCTGGTTTTAAATGGGTCTCCCACTAATCGAATCAATGAGCCTATATAATAGGAGCAAAACCAAAGCATAGAAACAATTTGGTTCGATTTGTTTCAATTCTACTATTTCTAAAATATTAGAAAACAACTTTCTAGTTGAGTTAGTTAAAATTGTTAAATTCTATAATCAAGACAGGTGTTTAAATTTTCCTAACCACATTTATATATTTTTGTTTTCACATACAAAAATATTAATATATATATATATATATCACAATTAAGGTCAAAATTATAACCCCATCTTATAATAAATAAATAAAAAGGTCAAAACTATAACTAAAACTTTTAAATTACAAACCAAGGTTCTACTATTTTTCCAAACCAAGGTTCTACTATTTTTCCAAACCAAGGTTCCACAGGTTTTCACTAAAGAACTCGCTTTTTCACTTTTTTTTGTTTTTTTGACTCATTCACAGCTGATGGGACTGTCAACTGAAAGTTGGAGAAGTTTGATAAATTTGTTGAAAACTCGAGAGGTTTCCTTGCAGTACCAAGCCTCAACCGACAAATTATCAAAATTAATTTGAAGTTTTCAATAATAATTTTTAAATTTTAATATTTTAATTAATTTTTTACTCTTTAGATTTGCTTAATTCAGATATACTTAAAATACAAATTTTGTGAATTTTTTTTTGCACAAATTCACTATAAATACAAAAAAAAAAAAAATCAATATATTCTCTTTTTTATTTATTAATTTTTTTTAAAAAATAAAATCTTTACAAATATTTTTAAAAATTCAATAATACTTATCATTTTTACATAACTTTATCTTTTGGAGGGCCAAAAATAATTTTTAAAAATTTAAAAATATTATTTTAAGATTTATTTTTATCAAATTAGTTTCTATTTTTTCAAAAAAAAATTAAATATTTTTCTCAAAAACAAACCAAATAAGGCCATCTCATAAAAAATATAAAACTTCAAAAATTACAAGACACTCAATTCTTAGATTAGGCTTTTAAAACACTAATAATGAGTTAATACATTGCGTTTGTTAAGCGCATCAAAGAATAATGACAGAGGTGTAATTTTGGCCCGGCCTGGCCCATGTCGGGCCTTGTGGGCTCTCGTCAAAAATCGGGCAGACCCATGAGCCAAAAAAACTAGGCCTAGGCTCAGGGGTATTTTTGGTTTTGGGCGGGCCAGTGGGCCAGGCCTCAGGCCGGGCTATTGGGCCTGGGCTTGGGCTTGGGCTTTAGGCTGGCTTAAACAATTTTTTTTAATTTTTTCCACCAAAATTTTATTATTTTCCATTAAAAATAACAATGGGTCTCGAGTGGACTGGGCTTTTGAGTGGGCCTTGAGCGGGCTGATGGGGCAGGCCATGGGCGGGGCCAAGCATATCGCGCCCATGGGCTTGGCCAGGCTTCAAAACGATGGCCCAAGCCCAAGGCCTCGGACTGGGCTTAGGCCCGGGCCTAAACGGGTCAGGCGCACCCCAAGCCGCGGGTAGGTTTCGGGCCACCCACAGGCCACGAGCCATTTTTACACTCCTAGATGATGTGAATTGGGACTCTACACTGAATCAAATGATCCATTAAAAATGGTAATAATAAGAATAATGTTATATGTACCAATTGATATACTAATTAGTATTCCAATTGATGATGTAGCATAATTTAAGAGGTTTTTAGAGTTTGTAATGTGATTAATGACTGTGGTCAATAATAATATCATAACTAGTGTTGGTACACTAGTTAGTATATCAATTGGTGCATGTAGCACTACCGTAATAATAATAGGAGCAATGATTGAAATCTCCACCCCCACAAGATCCTCATAAGACTCCTATAAATCTGGGCTACTCATGATGTGGACTCTACAGACACATGAGTGGACCGCACACGTATATGGTGGGCCAAAATCACATTGGAGGTGTAGAGGTCATTCCCAAAGGGGGCCCAAACATTTTCCTAATTATAGGGAGTCGATATTCCACTTTATTTTATTTTAAATACATTATTTTATTCTTATTTTATATAAAAATGAGTATATTTGGAATAAAATGAAATGAAAATAGCGACCCCTAATAATGACCTTATTAATAATAATATAATAGTAAATTATTAACATTCTCTTGAAATTTATTTAAAATACGAATTAGTCTCTATAGTTTTAAAAATTACAATTACCTTTTTTTAAAACTTTTTATTTAACAGAATAAATAGAAAAAATAAAATTTTTAATTACTTTTTCATACAATAATAAAATTATTTGAATTATTGATTGAAATATATTTTTAATAATATTAAAAATTATTACTTGACTTGATAATTTTTTAGTAAAAATGGACTATTAATTATGTGATTAGAAATTTAAAGAGCGAGATATAACTTTTAAAACCGCAAAAAATAATCTATATTTTAAATAAATTTTAAAAAAATATATATTTAAAATTTATCTGAATAATAATAATAATAATCTCATTGACCAAACTTTACTCATTCAAAAAGAAAATAAAAAGCCCATTATATTGTTAAAGTCAAGCAAATAGCGACAAAACTAATACCCAATACGCGAATAAACTCAAACTAGAAACATACAACCCCACTATTATTAGGTTTGAGTCTGGCGGCTTTAAATCTTATCATCATAATTTCAATCCTTTTCCCTCTTTGGTACGGTACATTCAATTGTTTATTATTACTTATTATTATTATTGTGTGCTAAAATATTTATAGTAAAGTATCAATAACAAAAAAGATTGATAGTCCAAATAGTTTGAGGTTTGAATTGTTTCAAAATTTAAAACGGTATTATTTTAAATTTATTTTTTTTCCCTCTCTTTAAGTAGGGGAGAAGAGAGCTGAGAGAAGAGAGAAGAGAGAGAGAAGAGGGAGAAGAACAACATTGTGATGGCAACAGAGAAAGGAGAAGAGAGAGAGAAGAGGGAGGAAGAGAGAAGAGGGCTGTGTATACACACAGAGCAACGGTGATGGCGACGGAGAGACGGACAGCAGGCAACGATGGCAACAGTGGCAACGATGATGGCGACGGAGAGACGAACAGCAGGCAACGACGGCTTCTTTCTCTATTCTTCTCTTTTTTTCTTTCTATTTCTTTTCTCTTAATTTTCATGTGGGTTTGTTCGTGGGTTTGTTGATTAAGATTTTTCATGTCTGTTGCTAGGTTTGTTGATTTTTTTTTTTTTTTTGATTCATCAAATTCGAAGAGTAGAGCAGAGCAAAGGGGGAAGGAAGAAGAGAAGAGAATGAAGAAGGCAGGGGAGGAAGAAGAAAAGAAAAAGAAAAAAAAAATCAAAACGGCATTATTTTGAAATTCGGGACAGTCGAGCCATAAGAAATTCGGACTCTGTAACGGAATTGTATCAATAAATAACAAATAACAATCTTAAGAATTATTATTATTATTTTATGTACTCAAAGGTTTTATTCTAATATAAATTACATAAATAATCAAATATAAACATGCATGTGTTATGTATTAAGTGGTAATGTAAGTTTTCTCATGATGTTTAAATTACTAAACGTAACACTTCAAAAAAAACTTGTTACGCTGTATTTGGTTAAGAAATTTGAGAAGTGATTTGAAAAGAGAAAATGAAAAGGTTGGTAAAATGTGAATAAAATATATATCTACATTTCATCTAACTTCACACACTTTTTCCCTTTCCGTTTCCAAATCCCTTCCCAATTCCCTCAATCAAATATAGCGTTAATGTACTTTTTTCAAACGTAACACTCCAATATAACACACTAAAAAACTTATTAGTATATTTTTCTCAAACGTAATAATGTAACATTTAACAGAGACTCCTTAGTATACTTTTTCCAAATCTAACACTCCAATTAATGTAACACTAAAAAATTACTTAGTGTACTTTTTTTCAAACGTAACATCTTAATATAACATACTAAAAAATTCCTTATTATACTTTTCTCAAACGTAACAATTCAACATCCTAAAAAACTTTTAGTGTACTTTTTTCAAACGTAACACTCTAATCTAGGGGTGGGCGCGGGTCGGTTGCGGCCATGAAACCTCTAATCCGCCATCCGTCCGCCAGATTGGCGGATTGAAGAAAATCAATCCGCATCCGTCCGCCAATCCGGCGGATGTTGATTGAGCGGATTGGCGGTTTGGCGGATGGATGCGAATCGGTTTGGCGGTTTAAAATTTTATAAATTTTCAACATAATTCAACTTGTACACTTCCTTAAAAAAAAAAGAAAAAAAAAGTATTACAGTCAATGACTTAAAAAAGTATTACAATCACTGTATGCCTTATCCAAAGAAAGAAAGTTTAAAACTTTAGAATATCACGATCACTACATGCTTCATCCACACATTACAATCACAGTATGATTCATCCCTATAAAGTATTACAATATGTAATTCTTAAAATATAATAACAATTCAAACCACCAAAACCATAAACAGAGCAGTTGTAGAGATTGAATGTCTCTATATTGTTACATCTACATATGTTTTTGAAAACAAAAACCAACCAGCATATATCATATTTTCTATTTATTATTTTTAGAGTTAGATTTAAAAACTAAAAAATATAGATGAATAATACGTTTATTTTTTTCAATTCAAAAATATAATCAAGTTGAAAACTTTTTTTCAACAGAATATTTAAACTCTTTTTCAATGGAAAACACAAACATAATATTTAAACAAATTGAAAATACAAAGTCTTATAAATTACTACAGGTGCTCGCGATTTGGCGGTTTGGCGGTTCGGTTGCGGCCAAAAAATCTCAAATCCGCCATCCGTCCGCCAAATTGGCGGATTGGAGAAAATCAATCCGCAACCGTCCGCTCATCATCACGCATCCGTCCAAAATGCGGCGGATCGGTTCGGTTCGGTCGGTTTTGGCGGATCGGTATATCCGCTGCTCACCCCTACTCTAATCAATGTAACACACAAAAACTCCCAGTGTATTTTTTCAAACTTAACACTTTAATGTAACACATTGAAAAATTTCTTAGTACACTTTTCTCAAACGTAACAACGTAACTTTTCAAAAAAACTCATTAGTGTATTTTTTTCAAACATAACACTCCAATCAATGTAACACACAAAAACTCTTTAAGGGGTGTTTGGTGGGGCTTTTTTGAGCTCACTTATGGCTTCTGGCTTTTAAAAAATTATTTTGGACTGTTTGGTTAAACTTATTTCAAACAGCTTCTGATTTTAGCAACTTATTTTAAGTCAAAAAAGCTGATTCTGAGAAACTGCTCACCCCTTGCTTCTAATTATCAGCTTCTACTGTGGACATGTTAATTCATGGTTATAATCTTATATTTTTTTATTTTTTAAAAAATAGAAAAAGACCTAAATGGACTATAAAATATTATTATTATTTTTTTATGAGAAATGTAAACAAACAGTGAATAATAAAAAATAAAAGTTAATTGAAAAAGCTACTTCACAGCTTATTTAACAAACACTACTAAGCAACTTAAATTTACAATCCAACAACTACACCAAACAGATTAACAGCTTCTTATTAAAGTCATAATCTATAATCTGTTAAGGTATAATCTATAATCTGTTTTAACAGCTGCACCAAACAGGACCTTAGTGTACTTTTTTCAAACATAACACTGTAATGTAACACTCCAATATAATACTAGAAAACTACACAATAGAAATGTAGATTTCCATGTTCAACAACGAGCACTTCAGCAACCAATTCCTCCAAAAGAATCTTCCACGTCTCACTTTTCAATTCTCATCTCAAAAACGAATTAGAAAATTAAAAAAATAAATCACAAAAGCGAATTCACTTAAAGTCAAATAGTACTAAAATTAAAAAAATATAAACTTTTAAAACAAAAAATGACTAATTAGTTCATAGAAAAATTCTTAAGGCTAAATGAATTAATATTCTCCAACATAAAATTCATGGGTAAATTTTTTTAATATAACTATTGCTTAGAACTTATAACACAGAAATAAAATTAAAAAATTGATTATCAAAAGTTGGGAAGGCTGCCACAAACTTCTTCCTTTTTTTATTATGAACTTTTGGTTTGAGAAAAAGGATATCAAATAAGGTATATTACCACAGTTTGAATCAGGTAAAAATCTTGAAGAGCTTATGTGTATATATTAATAAGTGAATATATTATTCAATAGATTTTATAATAATTATAGTATTTTTTATTAAATATTATCAAAAAAATGTCACTAACTATTAATTTTCAGTAACAGTTTAAAATTTGTCACAAAAAATATCATTAATTATAAGTTTGGACGATAGTTTAAAAATATTATCACAAAAAAAGTTACTAATTTATAATTTTTAGCGATAGTTTGAAAATTTTATCACAAAAAAGTCATTAATTGTAAGTTTTAGTGATAATTCATAAAAATCATGATAAAGAAAAGAACTAATTATCAATTTTTAGAGATATATGTAAAAAATCGTAATAAAAAAATTATTTTTAACGATGATATTATTATGACTTATTTTCAATAAGAGTTTATGATTATTAAATCTAACTATTAAGATTTATTAATAATTTATCCTAAATTCCATGATTCGAGCAATTGTTCAACAATAATACTATCTGCATAGAATGGTACGCATAAAAAATAATATGAAACTTTAATTCATTTTTTAGTGTGGTTCCCTCCATATTGGGAATGAATTTGGACCAATGTTGAATTTTTTATGTACATTTTTATAATTTTGTTGTGCACGGGTGGCATTATTGATTATTCAAGCTGGTTTCGCAATATTTTTTGGGATACTTATGTGTAGGTCCTAATAAGTGGACTTATCGTTTAATAGGTCTTATGAGAAAAATTTGTCATACAAAAATGTCACTAATTGTAAGTTTTAGTGACAATTTATACAAATCATAACAAAAAAATATCATTAATTGTCAATTTTTAGTGACGTATGTAAAAAATTGTCATAAGAAAAATATTTTTAGCGACAATTTTACCAAGACTTATTTTCAATAAGACTTGATGAGAATTATGTTTAACTATTAGGACCTATGGGTAGTTTATCCATATTTTTTTAGTTGTTTTTTTTTTTTAATGAATTTTTTTTGAATTTAAAACTCTCAAATTTTGGCCTTACTAGACTACATGAACTTGAAAAAATAAAAAAGTAAAAAAAAAAAGTAAATACTATTTTGACTTTACTAAAATTAAAAAAATAAAATATTTGACATAAAAATATTTTTTTTGAATTTTGACTTTTTAATAGTCATCAGGCAAAAAAGCTTCCGTATGGAAAGTTGGTTTATAGACTATTTTGACTAAAGAAAAATGCTTGGGAGCATTAATTAGTGCTCCCACTAATTAGGTGGCAGTGAGTCTCGCCATTAATGATGTGATGTTTTACTTTTGGAGTTGTGTTTTTTATGCATTATTTTATTTAGTACGTGTCAAACCATCGCATTAGCCGTATGTGACACGAAACATTTTTAGGCCCCGTTTAGGAAAAAGATTAGGATTAAAATAGTTTTATGCGAGAAAATATGTTATTTTAATTAAAGAAAATAAAATATCATATTTAATTTATAATTATTTTATTTTATTTTTTATAAAAATTAAAAAAGTCAAAAAGTCTATCTTTAATAAGATTTTTTAATCTTAAATTAAAATAATTAAAAAAATCAAAAAAACCAACCCCTCCCCAAACGGACGCAAAATATCATAAATGGCACTGCTCCAAACCAAACGGATCCCACCATTCTGCACCTAGGATATTTTGAGGTGAGCCCTACTCAAATGTGTGATGTGATTGTGATATTTGAATATTTTTTCCATTGATTCCAATCATAAGGTTTAACTTTTAAGGTTGTTTTAGGTATGATTTTTAAATTGATTTTTTTTATTTATTATTAAAAAAAATATATGAAAAAATTGAGAAATGACGTAAGGTGTCGTTTGACAATTTACTATATTAGTTTAAAATTTAAAAATTTATCAAAAAAATTAAAAAGCCAACAATCTATACGAAAAAATTAAAAATTTTATTTTCTTTCTATTTTTTACACACCTTTTCATAAAAAATTAAAAAATTATTCTAAATATATTAATTTTTTTATTTTATTTTTTAATAAAAAAAATTAAAAAATTATTAAAATAACATGTTCCTAAACAAGACGGTATAAGCCAACAACTTTCCTAGTTGTATGTTCATCTGGAGTCAAATGTTGGGTTATAAAACAAAAAATAATAGAATGGTGGATTGGATTTGTATACTGACCAGGTCAGCAAAACAAATTGGCTAAGCCCAAATAAAAGATGGATTATCAATGTTTGCCTTTTCCTTGTATCTCAAGCAGTCGTTTATTTTTAGAGGTAGAATAGAGAGAATTGATAGTGAGAAAATTAATAGTGAGTGGATTGTTAGTGAAAGGATTGATAGTGGAGAGATTAAGTAAAATTGTGTTTGTTTTGATGATAGTTGTTGGTGTAGGGATCATTAAATTATTTTTATATAAAATAAATATAAAATAATAAAACAAACAAAAAAAATACAAAAACATTAAACATTAATGTTTTTAAAAAAATTCCCAACATGTAAAAAATTTTAAAAAAATAAAAATAAAATAAAAAATTTTCAAAAATAAATAAAATAAATAAAATAATGATTTTTACTTAACAAAAAATTAAACATTAATGTTCAATTATACAATTGGGTTTGGGATATAAGAATGAAGTGGGCTCTTTCTCTCTTTTTTTCGCTGGTTTACGAAAATGAAAAGGTTTTGTCAACAATTTTTTCATTTTTTTTATTTGGTTATCCACAAAAATGAATACTTTCTCTCTTGACTGCGTAGTTTACAAACTATGAATTCACTATGGAATTCATTTTTAATGATTTGATGCGTATATCCTTTTTTATAATTTTTTTATGCACGTAGAATTCCTGATTATTCAAATTGGGTTGTCAATTTCTTTTTTAGCTTTTTTTTTGTTATTTTTTTTTTCATATGTAGTGAACTTTTTGTTAAATAAAATTTTAAAACTTTTCAATTTTAAATCCTACTACACTACATGAACTTGAAAAGTTCCTTCAAACAAATTTTAAAAAGTCAGCAAAAGACAAAAATATATAAATTGTTTTTTTATTTTTTTTGTCTTTAGTTATCTTTTTATGAATTTTTTCAAAGACTAAAAATTTACTATTTAGATATTTCTAAACTAAGTAGACCTAAAAAATAAAATTTTTACATAAATTTAGAACCAAATTTAATAACGAGAAAAAAAAATCGTGATACTTTTAGCTATTATCAAATAGACAATGTCACATGTCACACTATTCCAAACTAAATGAATCCCACCATCCAATAATTTTTTTATTTATTTCTTTTTTTATTCAATTTTTTCATTTATTTCAACAATAAGATTTAAGTCTCGTGTATGACATTAGCTTTTAAGCTAAAAAATATTAAAAGTCAAAAACTCAAAAAAAAAATAAAATAAAATCAAACACATTAATTATTCACGTTTTTCATACCCTAAATAAATAATAAAAATTTTTTTAAAATTCTAAACACCATTCTCATAAAAATAAAAAAAATAAAAACTAAGAAACCAAATCCCAAAAGCACCTAGATTCTGACCCAGTCATGTTCAGCTAGATTCAATGTTGGGTAATAGAAGTAAAATGGTGGATTGGAGTTGTATACTGACCAGGTCAGCCAACCCAAATAAAAGTTGAATTATCAGATGAGGCCCACTACTCTTTGCAAAGGGAAATGATAGCGAGCTCTAAATATAGAGTTCTAATTTGAGCTCTAATGATGTATCAAAACAAAAAAAATAAAAATAAAACAAGACACAAAACATCACATTAGGGTGGGACCCACATTCCCAGTAGAGCTATTAGAGCTCTTATATTAGAGCTCTAAAGCATTTTTGCTTTGGAAAATCAAATCTTGCCTTGTTTTTACCTCGGATGTGATTTGAAAAGTCCAATTATATAATTGGGAAATATGAATGAAGTGGGCTCTGCTGGTGACCAAGCCCATGTTTAGTATTAATGCTTTTTGAATCCATGTTTTTGGCATAATTATACTAGATGTTTTTTAACTTTTAATTTATATAACACTTGATTTCTTTTTTATTAGAAATTCATTAATTCTATTAATGAAAAAATAATATTATTTTTTTTTATATTGAAATGTATATTTTACATTATGTATTTTTATGTTTTCATATCATCTGTATTAGTTTTGGTATCTTTAACCTATTGTAATAATGTCAAAACTGGGGATTTAGTATATTTTCTTCAAATCTCAAAGTAGGTCAATATAATTTACTCTTTATTCTTTTATTTGTTTGGATTGAATTGTCAAAGGAAAAAAAAAAGGATAAAAATCAAATAAAGTGAAAGAAAATAAATTCTTTCGTTTTTTAATTTTTTTTTAAGAAAATGAAAAGGTTTTGTCAATTTTTTTTTTGGGGGGTACATTACACTGGCCTCCCCTAAATTTTGAATATATATATATATACATAATAAGATTTACAGGTTTGGCATAATTACATTGAGCACCTTTAAAGTTTTAATTAATATAATACTTAAGTCATCTTTTTATCAATAAATTTTTAGTTATATAGATGAAAAAGTAATATTATTATCTCTATTATAGTGAGATGTATATTCTATTTTGTTAATTTTTGTTTTCATATCATCTATATTGGTTTTGATCCTTTTAACTTTACTAAAAAAAAATCAATATAATTATATCAAAATTATAAAATTTTCTTTATTTTTTTGCAAGAGAGGTCAATTTAATTTATTTATTTATTTCTGTTATCCACAAAAATGAAGAGTCCAGCTTCTTACTAGTGGGATGAAAAGATTAGACCATCAATCCACCGGCTTACTCAATGTGCTGAAGTGATTAAATCTTCGAGTCTTCTCTATCATTATTAGCATATTGGTGATTATCTGGCTGATTCCAAGATTAGTTGGTTAGTTGGTAGGTGCCAAGATTTGTTGGTTGGTGGATTATGAATTCGGTACGATTTTTTCAATTTGAATTTTTCATATTAAAATCATAAATTTCTTTGTGTGTGATTATTTATTCTTTATGCTTACTATTAAATTGGGTAGTTATATTAATCAATCAAGTAATAACAAAACAGATACTATAGAGAAGTGATTCGGGAATATTCTCTGGATCCTGTAGGACGCTCTTGATCCTCAGCTAGTTATCTGAAAAGGAATGAACACTCCGGTCGGAGGTGCCAGAATTAGCACTCCGACGGATAAGTCAGTGTATACTCTCTTGGTAGCTTATATCTCAAGTTAATCTTACTTGTTCTCACATACCCCTTTTTTAGCTGATGTTCTTCTTATTTGTAGTCGTCCTTGATGTTGATGGTTGGACCCACCTTTCGTTCAACGAACGACCACTCATTCGGCTACCTATTCATATTCGGCCCAGTTTACACCTACTTCTTCGGCCGATCTGGTTATTCAGTATCTGTCCCTCCGAGATAGAGCCGTATAGTACATGACTTGATTTCCTTCTTTAAGTTATTCGGCTAACCTACTGTAGACACCCCATTTTTTACCGACCTTAAGATTCAGACGTCATCGATTGAGCGCTCGGTGATAGTGCATTTTTGTGCTCATTTCAAGGTTTCAGAGTTTTGGCTGGGTGCTTTGCTTTCGGATCTCTGAACTCTTTGTGCTTTGGCTCGGTTTGCGGACTGAACCTTGTTTCTCTTCCCTAGAGGGAGGGAGAGGTCTTGTAGACCACCTCTTTGTGGTCGTATACCACTTTTCTCGTTTGGAGACCAGTTTTCGATTTTCGGAGCCTTCGGCCGCGCGCCTTGACTTGGGACCGCTTAATTTCTTCGTTTGGCGTGATTTTTGAACCACACCTTGTTGCCTCTGCCTAGAGGGACACTGTGGTCCGGGAGACTACTTTTGTGGTCGCAGACCACTTTTGATGCCCGTAGACTAGTTTTCGAGGCTTCCGCCCGCGTGCCATGCCTCCTGAACTTTCGTCTTGCATCCTTTTTGGTTTGTTTTTTGCACAAACCTTGTTTTCCTTGTTTGGAAGGTGGTACAAGGGTGGGAGACCAGTTCTTCCCCTTGGAAACCACTTTTCTTCCCGCTAGCCAGTTTTCTAGTCTGCCAACTGGTCTCCTTGGTCTTTGGGCCATCTTTTCTGGTCGGCCATTATACCACTGCATTGTTTTCATGCTTTAGACCTTCTCCCACCATGGCCGACCACTTTTTGTCATGGGAGACCACTTGTGGTGGTCGGCTGACCACTTCAAGTAGCTGGCCGACCACTTCAAGTGGTCGGCTGCTTTTCTTCACCTTTGTAGAGATATTTTTAGTCCAGTTGTGCTAGCTGAAAGGCACCAGAACCATCCTCCATACACGTGTATGGAGGGATGGCCTTGAACCCTAAGCTTGTCAAACAAGCTTGAGCTTTGTTCTCTATAAAGGAGAACCTCCTCCCTCATGCTTTAGGTTCAGTTATTTTGTGGCTGGAGCTATACATACACATTTGTATCTATCTTGCACCTTTGCTTCATTTTTTTGCCTTAAAGTGTAGTTTTATCACACTATTGCACACAAACACACACTCAAACACCATACTCTTGGAGCTGAGGTCCCTTGAAGTTGTTTTTGAAGTTTTTGGACTGGTTTTGGTTCAAAAAGAGTGTTGGAGTTACAGCCTTGAAGGTGTTCATCAAGGGTGAGTTTCTACCCTCTTGAACTTTGCTTTTGCTTAAGCTTTTAGCCCTATTTGCATGCTGATTTAAGCTTAACTTTTTACTACAAAAAGTTCTATTTTTGCATGCTTAAAATGTTTGTTTAAGGTCACTTTTCTGTTGAAGGTGGTCTACCCCCTCTTAAGCCTTGTTAGGCCTTGTTTTGAGCCATCCCTTTAGGCTCTTGTTTTAGCCTTTGCATGACCTTCTCACAACTGAAATCTAGAGGATTTTTAGTGGTGGAGAGGTGATTTTGAAGTCCCAAATAGGAGAGGGTCATCCTATCTCCTTGTATTTTGAATGCTTGCTTTGAATGCCTCATGTTTGAGCATGTTTATTAAGCTTGTGTTGGCTTGTTCTTAGTATGTATTTGGGCTTATTTCAGCATGGCATACCACTGTTTTGACTTGGTTTTGTCACCTCATGCATGCTTAATACACTTGTAGTGTATTTCTCACAAACTAATCTTGTATGCCTCATGTTTGAGCATGTCATTCTAGCATGTTTTGAGTCCATCTCAGTAGGTTTTTGGTGTTGTTTTAGCATGCCATGACTCTATTTTGCATTGGTTTGGTTGGCCCTTGCATGCTTCTTCCACTTGTAGTGCATTTCCATGAACTAGCCTCATGTGTATCATGCTTTAACCTGTTATTCTAACATGATTTTGGCTTAACTCTAAGAAGCTTTTGTCCATGTTTTAGCATGCTTAAGCTCTTATTTTTGTTGTTTTGGTCATGCATGCCATGCTTTGTATAGCTATAGTGCATTCTAGCTTGTTAGCTTTGTGTATCAAGTCCACTAGCATGTGTTACTTAAGCTATTTGAATGATTTGGCATCATTGGTTATGTGATTTCAGTGCATATTTCATGTTCATGCATTCACATCTTTCACTCTTTCAATGCGTTGGAGGGTTTGCCCTTTATGCCTTGACATGAATCATTGCGTATGCCTTCATGCCTAAGCTTGCGAGCTATCATTACAATGTGTTTTTGGGGTTATTTTGCCATGATATAACTTTGATTTTTGTTGGCGAAGCCATCTCATGCTTGGTCTTGGTAGGTGTAGTGTAATCCACCTTATTTTCCCTTGCATGATCCATGTTTTGGCCCTTCATGTTAGTTTATTTTGGCTTCCTTCCATACATGTTTTAGCATCATTTTGACATTTTCTAGGATAGTTTTGGGTTACTTTAGCCATATGCTTCATGTTTGGTATAGCTATAGTACAAATGCTTATGCTAGTTTCAAGCTTTGAGCACCATAGCATGCTTTATTTGCCTTGTGTGCATGATTTAGCATCATTTATCATGACATTTCAGAGCATGTAGCATCATCATGTTCCCACTTCATTCACTCTTTAAGTGCCTTCGAGTGTTGCGCATTTGTTGCCTAGCTTATGGACCAATGTGTATGCCATCTTGCCTAGGTCTTTGAGCCTCCATCTTAGCATGTTTTGGTCTTTGTTTAGACCTAATTAAGTTCTGTCTATGGTTGGTTCATGCATTTGTGCCATGTATTGCATGCCCCCTTTGTAGTCCTCTTTACTAGTTTCATGTTTTAAGGACCTTTGCATGCTTTGCTTATGTTATTTGAATGATTTGGCATCATTTCATTCCTTATTTCAGAGCTTATAGTGTTGTTACACTTCCATGTTTATCACTCTTTGAGCACTCTTAAGAGTTGTGCTCTTAGGCCTAGTTGATAGGCCAATGCATGTGCATGTTTGTCTTGATCTTCATGCCTTTTGTTTCATCATTATGGCCACTGTTTTGGCATGACTGAGGTCTATCCATTTTGGTTTAAGTCCATTGAGCATGTTTGATTGCATGTTGTTTGCATGCTTATATTACATCGCATTGTGTATGCCATGCTCATCGCATTATGTATGCCATGTTGTCCATTGCATTGAGTATGTCATGTTCTTAGCATTTAGCATTGTGTATGCTATGTTGTCTACATGCTTAGGTCACATTGCATTGAGTATGCTATTCTTCGCATTGAGTATGCCATGTAGGTGCATTGTGTGTGCTCGAGTTGCATTGCATGTTTGCATGCTCGAGTTGCATTGCATGTTTACATGCTTTACTTGCTTTACATTGTGTTTGGCATACTCACATTGCATTTGTTTGGATTAAGTGTTAATCTAAACACGAGAAACGAGGGACGTTTCATACATTGAATTGAATTGTGTTTCATACATTATGTGTTTATGTGTGCATTCATTTTACGTTGAATTGTGCAATTTGGCTTCTCGACCATCATGCATCGAAATGCGTGATTGGTGGCCCGAGGGTCGAGAACCACACTCCCTTGAGCTTATGAAATGATAGGGAGGGTGGTTGTGTACACATACCTTGCAAATACATTACCATGCCCTTTCTTGCTCTCTGTTGCAGCAAACTGGAGGAGTGCAGCAACAACTGGCCAGCCAGCCAGAAAAACTAGCTGGGCGACCACTTTTTCTGGTCTGCAGCAACAAAAAATGGTCGGCCAGTGACTGGAAGCATCAACAACTGGTCGGCAACCCTCCCACAGGTCCCCAAGGTGAGTTAGAAGCTTTCTGGAGCTTTGTGCAAGGTTCTGAGAACAATTGCAAACAGAGGCAAATTGGGGCATCGCGACGGATTCCGAACGAGGCGACCGGGCATGCATGCACTCTTCTCTCCCTGAGGGCCTCATTGCTTATTGTTTTACTTAGCTAATTTGCTTAGCTAGTTTACGCCTTGGTTTGTACTTAATTAGTTAGTGCGCTTAACTATTCAATTCGTGTTGTAATAACTTAATTAATTAGCTTATTAGTTAATTAGTTTTGTGTTGTAATAATTAGTTTAATTAGCTTAGATTAGCTAGTTAGCTTCTTATTCAGACCCTCCATCAAGAGGGCCAACTGTTGTAATAAGCGTGCGCGTGTGATGCATATCTTCTAACCCCTATTTTGTTTTCCTTTTTACTTAACCGCTTACGATGGTTAGTTTTAGGGCATATTTCGATTAGCATACTTATGCTTTGCATGCGTGCATCATTTATCTGTCTTGCATGCACCGAGCTCGGCGTATCATACTAACTGCATCGTATTTCAATTCCAAGTTGAATACATGTATCGAATAGTTGCATACACATGACACTTTAGAATAGTCGAGCCTATCTGAGTTGCATTTTCACATGTGTAGCCATCTTAACATGAACTAGGATCATGCATGATTTCTAACTAGTTCTCTGTTTTGGCTCGGAATACACTGTGAATGTTTATGCTTTAGCATATTGCATGTGTGTTAATGTTGCCATGAAAGTATGCTTGCCAGGAGGCTAACTGCTTATTTGATTAACTGTCTGAATGCCTGTGGGTGAAGGTTGGATTGCTTGAATTGGAACAATTCATCAAATTCCCGATTTAGCCTACTTGCGAGTAGCAAACTTCAAATCATTTTCACAAACAAACATGCAATATTTTGTTCCAACTTAGGCGATCTAGTCTATACTTGTATGATGTGTGCATCACATAGTAATTCTAGGTTAATTACCAGAATAAGAACATATGTGTTTTCAAAAATAAAATATCATGTTAGTAAAGGCCGATCTTTTGATCGGGTGAGCGGGGGTGCTCATTGCATGACCTTCCCCTCTCGTACCCAAGTTCCCGAACCGTGGCAACTTTGGTGATGACAGACACGTGGCCTTCGGCACGAGTCAGGGTTTCCTAAATTCCTTCAAAATAAAATATTTAGGTGGCGACTCTATATCTGGTAAAGTAGTTCATGTTTGACACTTCGTTATAAAAATCAGTTTTTCAAAACGATTTGCCGGATTTGGACTCTCTGGTGATTTATCGGTCTCACATTGCACTTTGTGAGATTAGATTCAGAATCGTGACATTGAGAGAACTTGTAGTAGCCTAAAGAACAAAACAGAATTCACGCCCTCGCAGTGCGGAGCCCGAGAGTTCTCAATATTTAGGTGGCGACTCTATATCTGGTAAAGTAGTTCATGTTTGACACTTCGTTATAAAAATCAGTTTTTCAAAACGATTTGTCGGATTTGGACTCTTTGGTGATTTATCGGTCTCACATTGCACTTTGTGAGATTAGATTCAGAACCGTGACATTGAGAGAACTTGTAGTAGCCTAAAGAACAAAACGGAATTCGCGCCCTCGCAGCGCGGAGCCCGAGAGTTCTCGAGGCACGTCTACACCTACGTAATAATCTATTCGGCCCCCACAATTGCCCCCCAAACATCCTACTAATGTCAGTTAGCCGGCATGTTTGGTTTTGGACTTAGAGGGTCACAAAATATGGCGGTTTCCCTTATTCCAATGCAAGCGTCAGAACGCCTACTCTTCTTAGGCATGATTACAATTTCCTGCCCCTTCGTACACTTCATTCATTTAATACGATTTGAAACCGTGTTGTCTCTTCGTTTGTATGCTTTTTCGAATGCACAAGGTTTCTCGTTGCCAGTCAGTTCACCTCCCTCACTTCACGTCCTTTGCAACTTCTTTCCATTCTTCATTGTCCTCATTTCTTGTAAGTTTTTCTCTCTTCCATTTCGACTCATTTTCCTTGTTTGTTTGCTGTTTAGAGTGTCCATTTTACCTGCTATGATGGCGAAACATTTGAGAGCCCTTCTTTCTGCGGATCGAGTCTCTGGTTTTCATCGTCATTTTTCTCTTCCTGACGACGTCCATCTGTTACTCTTGGCAGATAACGTGATTGACATGGAGAGGACTGATGAGAGTACAATCATCTTTCCTCTCCTATCAATTGCTGAAGGCGGAGTCCGTTTCCCCCTTTATCCACTTTTGAGGGCTGTCATTCGCTATTGGGGTTTAATACCTTCTCAGCCGAACGTAAATTTTTACCGAATAATAATGGGGATTGTAGAACTAAACCAACGCCTTAGGCTTAACCTTGGAATCCCTACCATTCGGCATTGTTATGCCTTGGCCAAATCCTCTGGTCGGCAGAGGCGCTATTTCCTTAGAGCCAAGGACACCGACCATCATCTAGTGACAATGCTTGCCAGCTCTGGCAAGCGTGTTGATGATGTCATGGTCGTTGTTCGTGGCAACTGGGAATTCGGCGAGGGCGATGATCGTCAAGATCTAATGCCTAGGCGAAGGGGCGAACCAGGTGGCCGTTTAATCCCTCACGAATTTTTAGTAAATATTTACTTGGTTCAAATTCTATGTACTTACCGTTTTATTTTTGCAGGAAACGATTTGAAAAAAGTTCTCGTTTCGGCCGACGACGCTATACTTGCGCAGATCAGAGCCACACTCCAGTTCTTCGGTCGTCTGAATCTCCAGAAACAAGGGAGGGCGGCCCACATTGTTTTGAGATATGAGCCGACCTATACTACTTTTTCGACCGCAAATAACATTCCGATTCCGAGGGGTAAACAACACCTTACGGCGCTTGTTTTTTCGAGCTTCAAGAACATTAGGCAGATTGGTTTTGAGGCTTCGCACTCAGAGCCAGTGGACGAACAAGCAGCCGAAGGGGTTGCTGAGCAGCTGAATCAACCATCCCAGAACAGCTCCGACGGATTAGAGGAGGTTGACACGACACTAAATTTGGCTTTTGAAGAAGCCGGCCTTAATCCTCCATCCACTTCTGGCTGAGCGGACATGTCCTTCGAAGATGTTTTCACCGACTTGGGGGACCTACCCAGCTCGTATCCTGACGGTATGGCTGGTAATTCGCCCACTCAAATGGCCAGGCTGCAAAATGACGAGAGGATGGCTGCCCGTAGGAGAGTCGAGGCCGAGTGAAATGAACCTCCACCCCTTCCACTCGACGCTAGGGCAAAAACTCCACCTGCTCCCATTGAGGAGGTGGTTCAGACTGATGTGGCCGAGACAGAGCCTGTTGTCGATCAACAGGACGACCAAGTGACGGAGCAAAAGGGAGAAAAACGTCCGACCGAACAAGAAGCCGATTATTCGAAAGACCTAGTAGATAAACGACCACGAATGGAAGAGTCGGACCTGGTGGTGCCGTTTATCATACAACCAAACATAAGGAACACGCCGGCTGTAAAAGACCCAACTGTGGCCTTGAGCTTGGCCTCTTCTATTTCTCTGTCGGTTGATAGAGCAACCTTTAGGGCAGAGCACGATCTGTTGTCCATCGCATTAGCCGCTCAATCGGCGATACTGGTATGTGATCCTTGTTTGTAATTTTGCAAGGCTAACCAAAAGAAAAAATTTTATATTGGCTTACCAATTTCTTGTTTTGTAGGTGGCGGGAAGGATAGTTGAGATTGGTTGTCGCCAACATGATGCTATCGAACAGATCGGCTTTCTCACAACCGAGGTAGAAAACGAGAAGGGGAAGGTAGCAGAGGCCTTTCTCAGAGCTGAATTTGAGGCCATGAAAGCGGCGGCAGAAAGAGCGAGGGTTGATGCCGAAGCAGATAAGGCCAAGGCTGTTGACCGACTGAGATTGGTAGCCGATGAGAGGGAGAATGCCAGCGAAGAAGCGCTCAAATTGGCCAACGAGACAATTGCCAAGCTAGAGGCCGATTTGAAGGAGTTGAAGAGGGCGATGGCAAACGCCGAATTTGAGATTTCCAAGTCATTCCAAGTTGGCAAGGATGCAGCCTTAGAGAATTATGTAGAAGAAGTGCCGAAGTTCGAGAACAGGGGGTTCAAACACGGCTGGCTCAAAGCCTTAGCTGCCGCTAACATGGTATCGGAGCAACCGATTCCGTACGAGCAGATAGACGTTGAGCCGCTGGAGTTTGACCCTGAAAACTGACCTAGAGTCAAAGTATTTTTCGTTTTGTTTTAGTATCCTGTGTATGTAGATTTTGTTAGATTTTGTCAGAGGTTTGACCATTTGTTTTTGTCAGAAACTAACGTAAGGTAGTTTTCATTTGTAAAATGACTTCTGTTTGTGCTCAATTTATGAATAAAAATTGCTTTTACCTTTCTGCTTGATGCATGTGCTTGTTAACGGCTAAGTAAGATGTAAAAACATGAAATGTGATGAATGGAACAAACTACTAAATTAATACTGCAACTTAGGTGATATATTAGTGAATATGCCCTTGCCCCACAAGTTGATGAACAGGACCGCCGAAAAATGGCAGTTCAGGGATTTACTGGGGTATAAGAACGTCTTAACGCATAGCACTGATATCTAGGCCGAAAAGATTGATAAATCTGTCGTTGCCTCAACAAAATTGAACAGGACCACCTAAAAATAGCAGTTCAATAATTTGCTGGGGCACCATGACAATTCAGCTCGGAGCTCCGATATTTAGGCTGAATAGATTGATGAATCTGCCCTTGCCCCAGCAAGTTGATGAACAGGACCGCCTAAAAATGGCAGTTCAAGAGTTTGCTGGGGCACAATGGAAATTCGGCTAAGAGCTCTAATATTTAGGCCAAATAGATCGATGAATCTACCCTTTAGCCAATAAGGTGATGAACACGGCCGCCGAATTGATGAACAAGACCGCTGATCCATGTCAGTTTGTGCCGCAGAGCATTGAAGAGAATGCTTTAGGAATGCTGCACCTGCGATTAATAAGATGGGTGGGGGCTGCGTTCGTTTAGGATCCATATTGGTGTCCAAATTTGGCAAATCACAGGAGGGGAAAGTGTAGTGGGTTTGAACTAGATGTCTAGAAGGCTATTTTTCAACAGCAAATGAGAGGGTAAGACACTGGCTGAGCTGGTTCAGGGATTTACTGGGGTATAAGAACGTCTTAACGCATAGCACTGATATCTAGGCCGAAAAGATTGATAAATCTGCCGTTGCCTCAGCAAAATTGAACAGGACCACCTAAAAATAGCAGTTCAATAATTTGCTGGGGCACCATGACAATTCGGCTCGGAGCTCCGATATTTAGGCCGAATAGATTGATGAATCTGCCCTTGCCCCAGCAAGTTGATGAACAGGACCGCCTAAAAAAGGCAGTTCAAGAGTTTGCTGGGGCACAATGGAAATTCGGCTAAGAGCTCTAATATTTAGGCCAAATAGATCGATGAATCTACCCTTTAGCCAATAAGCTGATGAACACGGCCGCCGAATTGATGAACAAGACCGCTGATCCATGTCAGTTTGTGCCGCAGAGCATTGAAGAGAACGCTTTGGGAACGCTGCACCCGCGATTAATAAGATGGGTGGGGGCTGCGTTCGTTTAGGATCCATATTGGTGTCCAAATTTGGCAAATCACAGGAGGGGAAAGTGTAGTGGGTTTGAACTAGATGTCTAGAAGGCTATTTTTCAACAGCAAATGAGAGGGTAAGACACTGGCTGAGCTGGATTCAGCAATGAATCGAGGTGGTGAACCGTTGCGAACAAGAAGTAGGATGTCGGGAGAGTGCGAAAGGCGCCATTCTCCGCATCGTCGAAGCAAGTCACCTAGGAAGGAAGACAACAACGGAGGAACTCCCCTCGCTCGCGAGGTGAGACCAGTGGGGCACCACGCCTATTGAACTTTTCAGTCTTCGTAGGGAACAAACCGATGACAGAGGCGGATTCGATCATTCGCGACCCAAACATGGCAATGGAATTCGCCCGACAAATTTTTCCGCCGGAAGTTCAACAGTCGATGGTTGGGCGACCTAATTTCGAAGTTTTTCGGGAGGGCGTCCATGGTGCGGTGAAGGGACTTTACACTACATATGAAATTGGTATGCGCTTGTGTGCCGCGCGAAGAGAGATAGAGCAAAAGGATGCTCGCATTCAGAGCTTGCAAGCCCGCGCAAAGAGGGCCGAAAATGAATTGGAGAAGATTAGCACCTCTGAGACTCATTCGACAAGTGAAGTGAATCCGATTGTTGCGAAGCGAGTAAATCGTTGAATTTTGGATCACGCGATCGCCGACCGAGATACGGCCAGCATGTTCGCAATTGAATCGGCGAAGGTTAGGTCCTATGAAAAAGGATTCCATGACGGTCGCAAAATTGGAATAGACAAGATGAAGGAAAAGTTAGCCGATGAGGTCTGTCGATGCGAAAATCGTGGATTTAAACATGGATGGACAAAAACACTCCAAGCTGCAGGCGTTGATCCGGCGTCACTCTTATATCAGAGTTACACATTTCCGTTCGAGGCTTTTGAAGCCGACAAGACTGACAATGAGGGCGGCGCCGAATAATTTTGATGTTTTTTTTTTTTTTTAAAGTAAAGCTTGTACTTATGATCTGTTGAATAAAACACGTTATTCTAAATGTAGACGTGTAATTTCGATCAATGCTTGTGGATTTACTACTTTACACCGTTCACGATATCCACGAAAAGCGCTCCGAATTCGGTCCAGACATGTCATTCACGTAAGGCACTCCAAATTCGGAGGCTTCTTTATGTTGGCCGATCGTGTCATTCACAAAGAGCGCTCTGAATTCAGAGCCTTTATTCGGCCCAAACGTGTCATTCACGAAGGGTGCTCCGAATTCAGAGGCTTTTTGTGTTGGCCGATCTCATCATTCATGAAGGGCGCTCCGAATTCAGAGGTTTTTTTCGGCCCAAACGTGTCATTCACGAAGGGTGCTCTGAATTCAGAGGTTTTTTGTGTTGGCCATTCGCCTCATTCACGAAGGGCGCTCTGGATACGAAGGCTTTTTATGTTGGCCGATCGTGTCATTCACGACAGGCGCTCTGAATTCAGAGGCTTTTTGTGTTAACCGATCGTGTCATTCACAGAGGACACTCCGGATTCGGAGGATTTTTGTGTTGGCCGATCACGTCATTCACGAAGGGCACTTCGAATTCAGAGGCTTTTTGTGTTGACCGATCGTGTCATTTATGAAGGGCGCTCCGAATTCAGAGGCTTTTTCAAACAATCAGAACTCACCGGGAAAGAGGACATTATATTGAAAAAAGAAAAACACATACGGTTTAAAATCAAAACAGGCTGTCATGCCGTACAAGGTAATGATAAAACTTGCACAAGTGTGTGGAGTTCCATGGGCGCGGCAAGCTTCTTCCATCCATGTCTTTGAGCCGATATGCCCATGTTCCTGCGATCGAATCAATCTGATAGGGGCCGTCCCAGTTGGGACCCAGTTTTCCGTCAGCCGGATTCCTGGCAGCGGGAAGTACTTTCTTGAGGACCAATTCTCCTAGTGTATAACGGGGTAGCTGAACACGTTGATTATACGACTTAGCGAGCTGTTGATGGTACCGTGCCATGGATGCAAGGGCACAGTCTTGTTGTTCTTATATCAGAGTCAAATCCAAGGCCAATATCATGTCATTTCGGCCCATATCAAAAACTTTCGATTTCAAGGTTGGGAGGCCGATCTCCAAAGGGATGATTGCCTGGGTTCCCAGGCATAAAGCAAATGGCGTTTCCCCAGTGGATCGCCTTGAAGTAGTGCGATGAGCCCACAACACACTGGGGAATTCTTCGACCTATCTGCCTTTAGCTTTCTCCAGCCTCTTCTTAATACCGTCCAAGATGGCTTTATTGGAGGCTTCAGCTTGACCATTGCTCTGTGGATAAGCCAAGGTGGAGAAATAGGGCCAAATACCATATGAGCTGCATAATTCTCGGTATACGCCCCAATCAAACTGGGTGCCGTTGTCTGAAATGAGTGCTCTTGGAATGCGATATGCCGAATCGTGTTATGATATTTTTTCATACAAAATGCCTAACATCAGAATCTCGGATGTGTGTTAGTGCCTCCACTTCAACCCATTTTGTGAAGTAATCTGTCGCGACAATTAAGAATCGCTTGTTATCTGGGGCCCGTGGCAATGGCCCGATGATATCAAGCCCCCCATTGAGCGAATGGCCAAGGACTGGTGATTGAGCTCAACTCCTCGGAGGCAAATAGGTTAAAGGGGAAAACTTCTGGCACTGTTCATAGTTCTTGACGTAACACTCAGCATTAGCTCTCATGGTCAGCCAGTAATACCCCTATGTTACAACTCGATGAACCAAAGAATGCCCACCAGAATGGGCACCACAACTACCTTCGTGTATTTCGGTCAAGAGTTCTTCGACTTTATCCAAATGAACACATTCTAGGTATGGACCAGAAAGGGATTTTTTGTAGAGCTTTCCTTGCGGATCTAAGTAATATTGCAGGGCTTTGTTTCGCAGCTTGTGCGCTTCTTTCTTGTCCACCGGGAGCTGTTTGGAAGATAGAAATGCAGTGATGGGGTCCATCCAACTTGAACCTGATTATACGATATTGTTTTAGCATGCTTTAGGTCTGATTTGAGTGGTTTTGGTCATGCATGCTTGGCTTTGCATAGCTATAGTGTATTTGGCTTTGCTAGTCATGCACTTTGAGACCTCTGGCATGTCATATTTGAGCCTTTTGCATGGCATAGCATCATTTGGCAGGTTATTTCAGACCATATACCTCTGCCATATTTTTGCATTTATCGCCTTTTTGTTGTGTTTGAGGTTTGGGCCTCATGCTTCGCTTGTGAGCCAACTTGCATGTCTAAACTTTTGGGCTATTATTTCAACATGTTTCGGCCTCTGTTTTGGCATGTTTTAGGTCTGTCCATAACTGGTTTGACCATTTGTGCTTGATATTACATGCCTCTTGTGTGATGCTCTTCACTAGCCTTAGTGTTTTTGGCCTTTAACATGTCTTTCATGCATGTCTTGCACGATTTAGCGTTTTTAGCATGTCATTTCAGTGCTGAAATATATGTCATTGCATCCCACTAATTCACTCTTTCAAAACTAGAGGACTCTCACTTTTGGACTTAACCGATTAAGGGACTAATGGGTAATCTAAAATGTGTAAACAAAATAAATCAAGTAAAACATGGCCAAGATAAGCATGTTGTTTGTATTGCATGTGTTTGGATCGGACGTTAGTCCAAACACGAGATATGTGGGACATTTCATACTCATAGTGATGAAACGTGTCACATTTCTCGGTCGCCGATGCCCTTGATTGTGCATGATAGGGTAGAGGCCTTTCGAGTCTTATGTGTGCATTCATTGAGCTTTGCGCAAGCTTGATCCTTTGGCCACCATGCATTGAAAATACTTGGTTGTTGGCTCGAGAGTCAAGTGTCATACTCCTTTGAGCTTGAGATATGATAAGGAGTGTGGAAATGCATACATTTCCTTGCAAATACACTGTCTTGCCTCTGTCTGTGCTCTGTTGCAGCAACAGGAGAAATTTCAACCCTCAAGGTGTTCTTGAGATCAGAAAGAAGTAATTTGGAAATCGGTGTAAAGGTGTTCTTGATATCAATGGTTCAAAAGAGTGCAAACTGAGGCGTCTTGAGGCAAGGCGGTGGATTTCCGGGAGGATGCAACCAAGCATGCATATCTTCCTAGCCCACGAGACCATTTATCGCTTTTGTTAGCTAGTTGTAGTTAATTACCTGTGTTGTGATTAATTTAGCTTAGTGCTTTGTAATATTCTAATTAGCTTAGATTTGCTAGTTATTCAATTTGGTTTGTAATAATTAGCTAGAATAGTTAGTGAATTAGTTGGTTTGTAATAGTTAGCTTAATTAGCGTAGCTAGTTAGCTTTCATTTTATTCGGACCCTCCGTCGAGAGGGCAAATGTTGTAATAAGTGTGTGTGTATGTATGAATGTCTTCCAGCCCTACGTCTTTCTCCCTTTTACTTATCCGCTTTTGATGGTTAGTTTAGGGCATATTTCAATTAACATATCTTATGCTTTGCATGTTTGCATCATTCATTTGTCTTGCATGCACCAGGCTCGGCGCATCATTCAAACTGCATCGTATTTCAATACACTTACTTAAATACGTGTTTCAAAACATGTTATCAAGTTGCATTCATATGCCATCTTAGCAAGCCAAGCCTATTTTAGTTGCATTTTTGCATGTGTTACATTAGGCATCTTGTATAGTTAGGATCATGCATGATTTCTAACTAATTTTTTGTTTTGGCTCGGAGTACACTGTAAGTGTTTGCGCTTTAGCATACTGCATGAGTGTGAGTGATTGCCATGTTTAGCATGCATGCCATGAGACTATGTGCTTAAATGATTAACTGCATGAATGCTTGTGGATGAAGGCTTTATTGCTTGAATTGGAATAATTCATCAAAATGTGCGTTTTTAAGCCCACTTTGCAGAGTGGCAAAAACACGTTGTTTTAAAGCCCACTTGAGGGTGGCAAATCAGCGCTTTAGCCTACTTGCGAGTAGCACTTTCAAACCATTTTCACAAACAAACATGAGATTTTTTGTTCCAAATCGAATGATTTAGTCTATACTTGTATGTTGTGCGCATCACATAGTAAGTTAGCTAATAAATCAGAATAAGAACACATGTGTTTTAAAAAACAAAATATCATGTTAGTAGAGGCCGATCTTTGATCGGGCGAGCGGAGGTGCTCATTTCAGGACCCTCCCCTCTCGTACCTAAGTTCCCGAGCCGAGGTAACTTTGGTGATGACGGACACGTAGCCTTAGGCACGAGTCAGGGTTTCCTAAATTTCTCAAAATAAAATATTTAGGTGGCGACTCTGTAATCTGGCAAAACAGTCCATGTTTGATGCTTTTTGATTAAAATTGATTTTCCAAAACGATTTGCCGGATTTGGACTCTTTGGTGATTTATCAGTCTTACATTGCACTTTGTGAGATTAGATTCAGAACCGTGACGGTAATCCAAACTTTTGTAGCTATGAACCTAAATCCGCGCCCTCCCCGAAAGGGGGGCTCGCGGAGCGAGTTCGGGCGGTCTACACCCGCCATGGATGTGTTGGAGTATTCCCACAAACAGCGCCAACTGTGGAGAAGTGGTTCGAAAATGCTCTCTGGATCCTGTAGGACGCTCTTGATCCTCAGCTAGTCACCTAAAAAGGAATGAACACTCCAGTCGGGGGTGCCAGAATTAGCACTCCGACGAATAAGTCAGTGTATACTCTCTTAGTAGCTTATATCTCAAGTTAATCTTACTTTTTCTCAGATACCCCTTTTTTAGCTGATGTTCTTCTTATTTATAGTCGTCCTTGATGTTGATGGTTGGGCCCACCTTTCATCCAACGAACGACCGCTCATTCGACTACTTGTTCTTATTCGGCCCGGTTTACATCTAATTCTTCGGCCGATCTGGTTATTCGGCTTCTGTCCCTCCAGGTCCCTCCAAGATAGAGCCGTGTAGTACATGACTTGATTTCCTTCTTTAAGTTATTCGGCTAACCTACGTAATAGTCTATTTGGCCCCCACAGATATGTATATATCAGCCGAATTAATATTTTTCTTAATATCAATATAATAAAGAGAATTACCATAATTGCCCCCAACTAACAATCTATGATTTGAAATTATTTTTGGATTGTGCCTCTATTTGAAATTTTTTTAAAAAATAATTTTTTAACCATATGATATTTATTTGTGCCTCTTTCAAATTCATTGGTTTCATTTCTCCTTGTATATTTTACTTCTCATGGATTGTGATTTATAGTGTTTGCATATTTTCTCTCTCTTTCACCATAGTAGTGTTCATAGATTAAGTTAATCCAATTTTATAGAAAACTAAGGATCAAACTAGTTTCTTTGATTCTAAAACTAGCTTTGCTCTGGTTTTAAATGGGCCCCCGTTAGTAGGTGGTGGAATTGATACCCCAAGAATTAGTCGAGGTACGCACGCTGGTCAGAACACCCTAAGTTATCAAAAAATAAATAAATAAAAGAATAAGAAGAACCTTGATCGAATCAATGAGCCTATATAATGGGAGCAAAACCAAAGCATAGAACAATTTGGTTTGGTTCGGTTTGTTTCACTTCTACTATTTCTGAAATATTATATAGCAAGAGAAAACAACTTTATAATTGACTTGGTTAAAATTGTTAAATTCTATAATCAAGACAGGTGTTTAAATTTTGCTAACCACATTTATATATTTTTGTTTTCACATACGAAAATATATATATATATATATATATCACAATTAACGTCAAAATTATAACCCCATCTTAAATATATAAAATAAAAAATAAAAAAAGTTCAAACTATAACTAAAATTTTTAAATTATAAACCAAGGTTCTACTATTTTTCCAAACCAAGGTTCCACAGATTTTTACTAAAGAACTGGCTCTTTCACTTTTTTTTTTTTTTTTACTAATTCAAGGTGTCCCGGCTAGCTTGTGCGACTAAAAGTTGGAGAAGTTTATAAATACTAAAAATTACCAAAAAAAAAATCAATACATTCTCTTTTTTATTTACTAATTTTTTTAAAAAAATCTTTACATTTATTTTTTAAAAAATTCAATAATACTTATCATTTTTACATAACTTTATCATTTGGAGGGCCAAAAATAATTTTTAAAAATTTTAAAATATTACTTTGATATTTATTTTTATCAAATTAGTTTCTATTTTTTAAAAAAAAGATAATATATTTTTCTCAAAAACAAACCAAACAAGACCATCTCATAAAAAATATAAAACGTCAAAAATTACAAGAAAGTCAATTCTTAGATTAGGCTTTTAAAACACTAATTAATGAGTTGATACATTGCGTTTGTTGGGCGCATTAAAGGATGATGTGAATGGGACTCTACACTGAACTGAATTAGGGATAGCAATTTGAACCCGACCCGATGGGAACTTAGCCCCCTAACCCCGATTAGAACAGTTTTTTCCCAAAAAATATCCCCGACAGGCCGGGGATGGTATTCGAAAATGAATTCCCAACAATTTTCGGGTCGAGGACGGTGATAGGTTCCCGCGCCCCAGTCCCGGCCTGTCCCTGTCCCTGTCCCCGGCTCCGTTCCCATTTCCGTCCTGAACTAAAATTACTATTATACCCCTATATATATATGTGTGTGTGTGTGTGTGTGTGTTTCTCTAAGGATTTTTTCACTCATTGTAGGGTTTTGGTTCATAGAATCATGGCACTCTCTTCTCTCTTCTCTCATCTGTGTTTGCATCGCTCACTCTTCCCTCACTGCCAATGTCGCTCCTCCCTTCTCCCTCACCAGTGTCTTCTTTCTCCCTCATCGGCTCTCCCTCTCTCTTATGGTTACGGCAGCTCGCCTCTCTCTCATGGCTACTGTTGGTGTTGGTCCTCCATTCTCCTTCACCGGCATCTCCCTTTCTCCCTCACCAGCTCTCCTTCTCTCTTACGGTGGATTGCATATCTCTCATACAGAGAATTTTATCGCAATCTCTATCTATTCACGCATCTTTTTGTGACTTTCTTCGAGGGTTTTGGAATCTTTGCAAATTTTGATTTAGGTACTCTCCCTATCATTAGGTTTTGTGGGAACATCAAGAATTAGGGTTTGTATTTTATTCTTGATTCTGTTTCTAAAAATCGGTACGCTTTTTAAATTTCATTTCGGAGTTATTGATTTTGTTGTCTGATCCAAAGATCTAGCGATTTGGCGAGTGTTTTGATATTTTGATTGTTTTGTTTTTTATATATTTATTTTTTTGCTACTTAGTGTTAGATTTGTTGAGATTTATCTGATTATCTAGTGTTAGGTGTTGCGGAACATCGATAGTTAGGTTTGAATATCATCTGCACTTTGTTGATTGTATAGGAAATGAATTACTATTTGAAGTTTCTTATTCACTGTTTGTTTTTGTTTTGGACAGAGGAACAATGCAACTTGACTCAAACTTATTTGAGGTTAAAGATTAGAATCCTTTCGTTTACTATGTTTTGTTAACAACTAGATAGAGGAGAGTTATAGGGACCATCCTAATGTTGTCTCTGTTTATTCATTTCATGTTATTTTTATAAAGGTCAAAAATGTCAGATGTTAACTCTCAAGTACCAGTTGAGAGCGAGGCCTCACAACAATTATCGCCAGCTACCAACTTACCGTCTTCCCTCTCCAATCAAAATGTTATTGATTTAGAAGAATAATACTTGTGGAGGAACTAGAAAAAAAACCTAGTGTTATGTGGGAATACTTTAAGAAACAATAAGTCAATGGGGGTGTAGAAGGCAATATGTAATTATTGTAATAAGCATCTTGAAGGTGATTCAAAAAATAGAACTAAGCATTTGCATGATCACTATATGAGTTGTACTAGGAAAAAAGTGATGGGCATGGGGCAAAAAGTTTTAACTAACAACTTTAATAGAGAGAGTCCAAAAATGAATTCTTATATTTTTTATCAAGATTTTGCTAGGAAAGAGTTATCACATGCCATAATATTGCATGAATATCCCCTCTTTATCGTAGATCATATTGGTTTTAAACGATATTTAGCAGTACTCCAACCATTGTTAAAGTACCTTCTCGAAATACGATAAATAGTGATATTTTAAATATTTATGATGCTGAGAGGGTGAAGACATTGAGCTTGGTGGAGAATAATAAAAGTAGGGTGGCAATCACAACTGATATGTGGACTGCTAATAATAAAAACAAAGCATTCATGGCTATCACAGCACACTTTCTTAATGATTCATGGACATTGCAAAGTCGCATTTTGAGGAATATATTTGTAAATTTGCAAATCATTTAAAATTTCTATGTTATTCACTTCAATTTGCATGTTATTAATAATTGTTCATAAATATTGTATTTTAGATTTATTTATGTTCCATGTCCACACACAAAAGAAGTTCTTCGTGATACTTTGCTTGAGTGTATGATGGACTGAAATATTGACAGAAAAATCTTTACTGTTATTGTTGATAATTTCTCTACAAATGATGCCATGATTACCATGTTGATGAATAAGTTAAGTAATACATCGCTTTTGTTGGGTGGTACTTTGTTTCATATGAGTTTTTTTGTGCATATTTTGAATTTGATTGTCAAAGATGGACTGGACGTCATACGAATGGGTGTAGAGAAAATTCGGGAGAGTGTAGCTTATTGAACAACAACATCTAAAAGACAAGAAAATTTTGAAGAAAAATTCAATCAATTGCACAATCCACATACTAAGAAATTAGGACTTGATTGTGCAATTAGGTGAAATTCAACATACTTGATGCTTCAAACTACCTTATTGTATAAGAATGTCTTTTCTCGGTTGAAAATTAAAGACCCCCAATATATAAGACCGTGGCAAGTGAGAAAGAATGAGAGTTTGCTAGAGAGATCAGTGGGAGGTTTAAGATATTTTTTTTCTATCACAGAGTTATTTTCTGGTACTAAGTATCCTACAGCCAATGTTTGTGTCTCAGCTTTATGTGAGATTAGGATGACACTGTCTCAATGGATCTCTTGTGAAATTGAAGTGGTTAGAACAATGGCATCAAAAATGGCGAAAAAAATTGATAAATATTGATTAGTGAGACATGATGTTATTGGAGTTGTTGTTGTACTTGATCTTAGGTACAAAATGGGTATATTGGAGTTTTATTTTGAAAAATTTTATTGAGACAATGTTAAAGAGGAAATTGATAGGGTTCGTCAGATTTGATATGATTTGTTGCAAGAGTATCAGAACCAAGTTGGTATGGAGATCGATATTGTTGGTGAATCTAATATCCATCCAGAAATTGTTACAAAGACTCTTTTAGAGTATGATTTGTTTATTAGTAGAAAGAGAAGTAAAAAAATAAAGAATGTAAGATCAAAGTTGGACCATTATCTAGAAAATGATGTTTTGCCAAGAACTTCAGGTTTTGATGTTTTGAATTGGTGGAAAGCCAATGGACCAAAGTATCCAACCTTACAGGCAATAGGTAGGGATATTTTAGCTATTCCTATATCCACCGTTGCTTCTGAGTCAGCATTTAGCACTAGTGGCATGTTGGTGAGTCCACATCGTAGTAGAATTCATCCAAACACATTAGGAGCATTAATATGTGCACAAAGTTGGTTGTGGGCGACAGAGATGAAAGGTACTCAAGTAAATTTACATATTATTGTTTCAATTTTATATTACCATGGAATAATTTCAATGCTTAATTTATATTCTTTACTTTTTAGGAAATTCAATATTGGAATCGGTGGGCTATGCGACTATATCTGATGATGATGAGATCAAGTTACATGAGTCGTGTGGCACTTTTGTGTTAGTTGACATCTTTTTTGTTTCAATTGTTGACATTTTTTACATTTTATTATTAGTATTGATTATTTTATTTTTTTTCCTTTTGTTATTTAACAGGAATTCAAGTTGTAGGAGACGATGAAAGTTGTTGTTATATCATATTTTTGGGAAACAATGTTATTTTATTGTTGTGATATTGATGTTATATATTTTATTTGAACAACTGTTGTTCCATATTGTAATAGACTAATGATACTTTTTTTTTTTTTTTGGTTGGACATTTGAGAATCGAGATATTATGTTGCATAGATTATTTTGAGGGGATGGACCCATGGGATATCTTCGAGAGATGCATATTGATTTTAAAAGTTAACTTAGCTAAGAATGTTGGTTGTGCATGCTACTTTGCAAAATTCACAAGTGATTTTTTTTTTTTTTTTTTTGAAGCAAAAAAAGGTGTTGTTTGGAAGTTTTTTTTGTTTTTTTTTTTTTTGTGTGTGTGTTCGATGTGTGTGGTGTTTTGTATCTTGTTTGTCATGTTGTTGTTGTTTTTTGGATGTTTATGTTTGGACATTGTTAGATTATGCTTTTACATATATTATTTTTATTTGCCTTAACAAAAATAAAAATAAAAATAAAAATAAAACGGGATATGCAAAATTCAAAAAAAAAAAAGGTCGGGGATTTTTTGGGATCGAAAAAACCCGATCCCTATTAGGGGGCAGGGACAGGAGGAGTGATGGGTTTCCCGCCGGGGATTAGGGGCGAGGACGAAAAATTTTATACCTACGGAGATCAGGGATAAGGAGTGTAATCCCTAACTCGGCCCCGGCCCGTTGGCATTCCCAATGGAGGATTGGATTTGTATACTAACCAAGTCAGCAAAACAAATAGGCTAAACCCAAATAAAAGATGAGGCACTTACCAGTAAATTTAATAAACAAAGTTCAAAATCCATCTAATCCCAAAACAAAACATTTGCACCAATTAGTCCTATATTTTTTTAATTGTTACCAAAAAATCATTTTTTTTAAATATATAAATTTAAAAACGCTGATATATCCCACCACTGTCGGACTTCTGTTAGACGGTCACCGAAGACTCGTTGGAATGTTCAACATCACCGGAAAGTTCGTCGAAGTATTGCCGGAGTGTTCTAAACGTCACTAGAAGTGGCCAGAATATCCAGAATGTTCGCTGGACGTCAAGAAAATCGTCAGATATTCACCGAAATGTCTAGAATATTTCTAGAAAAAAAATAAATGGAGAAATTGTAGTGAAAAAAAATAACAAAATGTGCTAAAAATTGATAACTTGAAAAAATATATATATATATAACAACAGCCAACAACAACAATGAGAAAAATATATATTATTTTTTAATTTTTGTAGGGTTTAAGCAAATAATCTTAAACTGAAAAAGCAAGTTTTGAAACTATAAAATGTTACAGTTTCAAAGTATGATTCTATTAAGTATTTATATTTATTAATCAAACTGAAAAACATGTTATGAAACTGCAAACTTTTACAGTTCTAAAGAATATTATGAAACTGAAAAATTTTACAGTTTTAAAGAATGATTTATTTCAGCATCAAAAAAGCTGAAACTGTAAAATTTTACAATTTTCATCTCATGTAACTAAAACTCAAAAACAATTTGTTCCGAATTTGAAATTTTTTTCCATTAAAACAAGAAAATAAAAGTGTGTAGCAAAGAAAAGGTAGAAAAATTGAGAGATCGAAAGAGAGAAACAGATATATAGAGAAGATTGTACTTTGCCAACTATTTTTGATTTAGATCTAATCTGTTCTCATGTAGATTTACTCAGATTTGATATAGATCTGACTAGATCTACATAAAATCTGAGTAAATTTACAAATCTTTTTCGTCGAAAATTTGTCTTCTTCGCCGTTGGTAAGGGTGAAATAAGGAATCAGTGATTGGTGGTTGACGATGAACTTCAATCAATGGTGGTTGTCGGTCGCTGGTTACTATATATTAGAAAGAGAATGAGAAAAAGAAGAAATAATACGTGATTGCCAGTTATCAACAGACAGAGAATAACGAATACACAAAGAAAATAAATAAATAAATAAATACACAACGAACTTTTAAAAGTATCTAAAAAATTAAAAAAACTAGATTTCTCATCTTTTAAATGAGACTTCCAAATAATATGCCCATAAAAAATGGATAATCAAACGAGGCCCACGGCGTGTACTTTCTAAAAATCAATCACCTTGCTTGTTTCCACTTTTCAAAAAATACTTTTTAAAAAAATTTACTTTCTTATTTTTCGTGTTTTTTTTGTTTTTACTGAATTTTTTTTAATATTTTAAGCAATTTTTTTAATTTTTAGACACACTTAACATAAATACACCTAAAAAGTAAAAAAATTGTAAAAAAAATCTTTTAAAAATTCACTAAATACCAAAAATATAAAAAAAAATACAAGAATTCAGTACATTTTTTGTATTTTTATGTATTTATTAATTTTTTAAAATATTTTTTTACAAATTTTTTATTTTTTTAGATACATCTAAGTAAGATGCATCTAAAAAAGTAAAAAAAATGTTTAAAATTTAAAAAATATTCACTAAAAATAAAAAAACACGAAAACTAAAAAAATCAATTTTTAAAAAATTTAATTCAGAAAACTCAAACCAAACACCCTAAATGTTGCCTTTTTGTTCTACCACAAATGTAATTTGAAAAGTCCAATTATACAATTGGGTTTGGGATATAAGAATGAAGCGGGCTCTGCTGGGAAAACCACCTTCTTTCTTTTCGTTGGTTCGCGAAAATGAAAAGGTTTTGCCAATAATTTTTCTTTTTTTTTCATTTGGTTATCCACAAAAATGAATAGTTTCTCTCTTGACTGCGTAGTTTACAAACTATGAATTCACTACAGAATTCATTTTTAATGATTTGATATGTATATACTTTTTTATAATTTTTTTGTGCATGTAGAATTCCTGATTATTCAAATCGAGTTGGCAATTTCTTTTTCAGCTTTTTTTGTTGATTTTTTTTTCATATTTAGTGAACTTTTTGTTAAATAAAATTTTAAAACTTTTCAATTTTAAATCCTACTAGACTACATGAACTTGAAAAGTTCTTTTAAATAAATTTCAAAAAATCAGCAAAAGACAAAAATATAAATTGTTTTTTTATTTTTTTGTCTTTAGTTATCTTTTTATGAATTTTTTCAAAAACTAAAAATTTACTAGTTAGATATTTCTAAACTATGTAGACCTAAAAAACAATTTGTACATAAATTTAGAACAAAATTTAATAAATAGAAAAAAAAATGTGATACTTTTAGCTATTAATGTCAGAAGTGACACTGTTCCGAACTGAATGAATCCCACCATCCAATAAATTTTTTATTTATTTCTTTTTTTTAATTCAAATTTTTCATTTATTTCAATAATGAGATTTAGGTCTCCTTTGACATTAGCTTTTAGGCTAAAAAAAATTAAAAGAAGTCAAAACCTCAAAAAAAAATATATATTTAAAAAGATAAATCAAACACATTAATTATTCACGTTTTTCATACCCTCCAAAAAAATAAATAAATAAATAAATAAAAAGCATTCCTAAACACCATCTCATAGAAAATAAAAAATAAAAAATAAAAAACTAAGAAACCAAATCCCAAAGCATTGGGTGTGTTTGATTAGACGGACTGGATAAGGGAGAATTGTAATCTATCGGACTGTTAGTCTTGGAATACATTATCGCTGAACTATTTAGTTGGACTGGATTTGTATTTTATGTTTGTTTAGTTATGGGATTAGATGTCTGGATTAGACTACTTTTAGTGAATCCAATATTTGGTTGGATAGATTGGATAAGGATAAATGTTCAAAAGACTATTTTACCCTTGTAATTTATAATTTTTATTTAATATATAATTGTAAATTTGTAATCTATAATTTATAATTTATAATTTAACAACACTAAAAAAATTTAATTTTTAAGGCCATAATTTTTAATTTATTATTTTCAAATTACATTTTTCTGATCAATTATGAAGACTTGAATCATTTTGAACTAAAACTCTCCACATTGAATTTGATAGGACCCAATGAACATTGTGGCCACGCCTCCAAACCTTCTACCTCATGCAACGTGGCAAATTTTTATATATTAAAATAAAAAAAATTTTATACTACATTTCTCATTCCACGTGTAGATTTTTATTTGTTAAAATAAAAAATTATTATACTACACTCTCCATGTCAGGTGGTAGATTTTTATATGCTAAAATAAAAAATTATTATAATACAACGCAAGTAAGGTTTAAACCCAAGATATTGGGTTTCATTAAAAATATACTTACCATTTAAGTAACTTACATATTATGATATTAATTTCTTTATTATTTGTTTTTATTCTTAGTTATCTAAATAGCATACGCATCGCGTGTGCCACCTGCTAGTACTATTATTAAGTGAATGCTGAATTTGGTGTCAAAACCTTCTCCTCTCATGCCACGTGGCAAGTTTTTCTATATTTAATATATATATAGTTACACAAAGGGATAAACAAGGTTGGAACCTAAAATCTTAGATTTCATTACAAATGTTCTTATCACTTGGACAACATACATATTTTAATTTCTTTATTATTTATTTTTATTCTTACCTATTTGAATTACATACGTAGCACGTGTGCCACCCGTTAGTATCCTTTTAAATTAATCTTTGATTTTAGACTCCATTTAATCATTTTTAAATCTTATTAGAAGTAAACTAAAGGTATTAAGATTTTGAATTAGGATTGGGGGTTTTTATCTTATGGAGAATTAGGTCTCATTTGGTAATTCAATATTTTAGTTTAAAAATTAAAAAGTCACTAAGAAAATTAAAAAGTTAACAATTTATACTAAAAAGTCAAATATTCTCTTTTTTCTTTATTTTTGCACATCTTTTCATAAAAACTTAAAAAATTATTCTAAACATATTAATTTTTTTAACTCATATTTTAATCAAAAAACTAAAAAATTGCTAAAATAATATATTCTCAAACGAAAACTTTTATGCACAAAATGAACTTAAGATAAGGGGTTGAACTGAAGTGGAGGCCTTATTTTTTAAACAAAATTTGAGAGTTCAAAACGACAGCTTTACCGGCCTATGCTTCAAGCCAGTCCCTTTAAGTACTTGTTGAAATACTTGACAGTCACAGTTGATTTGCGGATTGGATTAGGTGAAATAGCTTTACCGGCCTATGCTTCAACCTAGTCCCGTTAGTTCTCTATTGTGCCACTTCTCTCAAATTTTTGGAGAAATTGAATTAATAGTTAGGGTTTAGGAATTAGGTAGGAAGAGATAATGGGCCTTTTAATTTTAAATGGGCCTTTTAATTTTTTTAATAGGTCAATTTATTCTAAGTTAATTTGAGCCTTCTTTAATTTTTTTTGGACTTAAAACATACCTAATATATTCACTAAACTATAATAGGAGAGGGCCCCCTTTTTAGGTGTATTTTGAGGGATCCTAAGCCATGGACTAGTGGGCCTATGCCTAAGGCCGGCCCTGCTTGTTAGGACATCTCTAACGGTTCATTTTTTTTTCTATAAATTTTATTTAATCTAGCTAAAAATAATTAAAATATTAAAGATATATTTAATATAACTATTACTTAATAAATAATTGAAAATAGTAAAATAGTCATTTAAACATTTAAATAAATATGAGATACAAATCCAGTCTAACTAAATAATTCAGAAATAATGTATCTCAAAACTAACAATCCAGTAAAATCCAATCCTTTCTTATACAATTCGTCCAAATAAACACAGCCTTAGATTCTGACCCAGTCATGTTCAGCTAGAGTCGATGTTGGGTTACAGAGGTAAATGGAGGATTGGAGTTGTATACTGACCAGGTCAGCCAACCCAAATAAAAGTTGAATTATCAGATGAGGCCCACTACTTTTTAAAAATCAAATATCATTTTTCTCTTTTCATTTTTTCTTTCTTTCTTTTTTTTTTTTTTTTGACCAATTTTTTTTTTTTTTTTTTTTTTTCTCTCGTTTTTTTTATTTTTTTTTTTTTTTTACCTCAGATGTCATTTGAATAGTCCAATTATACAATTGGGAAATATGAATGAAGTGGGCTCTGCTGGTGACCAAGCCCATATTTAACACCATGTTTGTTTTTAGTTTTTTGAAAAAAAATTGAGAAAATTCTATTTTTTTTTATTTTCATATTTTTTTGGTTTAATAGAATTTTTTTAATATTTTAAGCAATTTTTTTCATTTTTAAACACATCTAATATAAATACACTTAAAAAGTATAATTTTCGTGAAAATAATCTTTAAAAAATTCACTAAATACTAAAAATACAAAAAAATACGAAAATTCAGTATATTTTCTTTTTAAAATATTTTTTCATAAATATTTTACTTTTTAGATACATCTAAGTAAGATGTATCTAAAAAAGTAAAAAAATACTTAAAATTTTAAAAATATTCACTAAAAACAAAAAATAAAAAACTCAATTTTAAAAAAACTGAAACCAAACACACTAAATGTCTTTTTGAATTCATATTTTATAATGGGTAAATCTCACTACTTTGGCATAATTATATTAGATTTTTTTAAACTTTTAATTCATATAACACTTGATTTCTCTTTCATTAGAAATTCGTTAATCCTATTAATGAAAAAAAGATATTATTTCTTTTATATTGAAATGTATATTTTACATTATGTATGTTTATGTTTTCATATCATCTGTATTAGTTTTGGTCTCTTTAACCTTACTATAAGAGAGGTCATTGTAATAATGTCAAAATTGTGAATTTATTATATTTTTTCCAAATCTCAAAGAAGGTCAATATAATTTACTCTTTATTCTTTTATTCGATTGGATTGAATTGTTAGAGAGGGGGAAAAAAAGATAAAAAAAATCAAATAAAGTGAAAGAAAATAAATTCTTTCATTTTTTAATTTTTTTAAGAAAATGAAAAGGTTTTGTTAAATTTTTTTTTTTTTTGGGGGGGGGGGATAACAACTTCGCTAATTACACTGGCCTCCCCAAAATTTCGAAAAAACAAAAATACAATAAGATTCACAAGTTTGGCATAATTACATTGAGCACCTTAAATTTTTAATTCATATAATACTTAAGTCATCTTTTTATTAATAAGTGTTTAGTTATATAAATGAAAAAATAATATTAGCATCTTTGTTATACTGACATGTATATTCTACTTTGTTAATTTTTGTTTTCACATCATCTGTATTGGTTTTGATCCTTTTAACCTTACTAAAAATAAAAAATCAATCTAATTATATCAAAATTATAAAATTTTCTTTATTTTTTTGCAAGAGAGGTCAATGTAATTTATTTATTTCTGTTATCCACAAAAAATGAAGAGTCCAGCTTCTTACTAGATGGATGAGAAGATTAGACCATCAATTCACCACCTTACTTAACAATACAAATACATTGTGCTGAAATCATTAAATCTTCAAGTCTTCTCTATCATTATTAACATATTGGTGATTATTTTGGTGATTCCAAGATTAGTTGGTTAGTTGGTAGATCCCACGATTTGTTGGTTGGTGGATTATGAATTCGGTTAGAATTGGTTTGTAAGTTTTTTTTAATTTTTTTCCTCCTGACAATCGATTAGTTTGTTAGACAAGGTCTGTGATTTTTTCAATTTCAATTTTTCATATTAAAATCCCAAGTTTCTTTGTGTGTGATTGTTTATTCTTTATGCTTACTATTTAAATTGGGTAATTAAATTAAGAGAAAATTAATTTAAGATCTCTCTCATTTTTAATAATGGGAGAGGTCCACAATATTATTTTGTAATGTCTAAGGTCTCTCATCCACCCCCATATATCTCACCCACCCAAAATAAGTACTACTGAAGCCTAGAGTGCAGATCCTCTGCCATACTTTACTGCGGTTGTCCCTGCGGTGGTTCAAAACTACGTCGTTTTGAACCAATTTTTTTATTATTTTTTATTTTTCTCTCGTTTCTTATATTTTGCTTCAGCCTTTGTTGTCGGGTGTTGAACCCTAGTGAGACGAATAGAGAATAGAGGCGACTACAGCAAGGAGAGGAGAGGTAGCGGTGAGGCGAGGGGAAGCAGCAGGAGACAAACAGAGAGGGATTGGCGACGGCGACGAGGTCCGTTCGTCTTCATTCTCATTTTTCTTCCTTCGTCCCTTCGTGTTTTTTTACTTTTTTTTATATATGATTTTGTTGCCAATAGATGCTTTTGATTTATTGAGTTTGATGGATTTGTTGTTGATTTGTTCTTGTTGATTTGTTGCCATAATTTTAGGGTTTGTTGTGGAAACAGATTTGTGTTTAATCTGTTCAATTTTTTTTCCAATTTTTGTTTGTGTTAATCTGTTGATTTGGTGTTATTCCCAATGTTTGTGTTAATCTGTTCAATGTTTGTTTTATTCCCAATTTATTGGAATAATGACATTAATCTGGGCCTGAAGGGGGTTCCACAGTATGAAGAAACATTTGTCCAATTTTCCTTAATCTGGGTTCCACAAAATGATTGTGTTAATCTGTTGATTATTATGTATATAACTTAGTGAAAAAAATGAATTTTTTTTTTCCTTTTATTTGATTGAGTTCTGAAAATGAGATCTGAAAATAAGTCCTGAATCAAGGTTGAGTCTTGAATTTGGACTATGTTGACTCTTTAAGTTCTGAAAATGAATGAACATGAATGAAGGTTGAGTCCTGAATCAAGGTTGAGTCCTGAATTTGGACTCTGTTAACTCTTTGAGTTCTGAAAATGAATGAACATGAATCAAGGTTAAGTCCTGAATCAAGGTTGAGTCCTGAATTTGGACTCTGTTGACTCTTTGAGTTCTGAAAATAAATGAACATGAATCAAGGTTGAGTCTTGAATTTGATTGCCAAGGTTGAGATTGTGATTGAGTCCTGAATTTTTTTTTTTTGCCTTTTATTTGATTGAGTTCTGAATCATGAACATGAATGAACATGAATCAATTCCCTCAATCATGAACTAGGAATGAACATGAACATGAATAATTGATGAGGCATATGTTAAATGAACATGAACATGAACATGAACATGAACTATGTATATGAACTAGCATCAAGGTTTTCCTGAATCAATTTCCCAAAACCGTATATGACTAGGAATGAACATGAACATGAAAATGACATTAAGAATGAACATGAACATGAAAATGACAATGGTTATTAGACAAATGGTTATTATATCATTGATTAGTGTTTTATTTTACATCTTTGTTTGAATGTTGTCTTAAGTTGTAATGGACTGATTGTATCATAAAATGCTCTTACTAGGATCATGTCAATGGGTTCAAACATTGATGCTGGATATTTACAAAATAGAAGATGCAATTGTGGAAAAAAAGCTGCAGTATTCATATTAGAATCAGAGAAAAATCTAGGGAGGCTGTATTTCAAGTGTGCAGATAGGATGTGCGAGTACTTTGGATAGGGGAGCGGCTTCGACTGGGAATACATCAAATATCTAAAGGAAAAGTAAAGCTAGTCATATGAAGAATGAAGATGAGAGAGGCTATGATTATGATGTTGACAAACTCAATGAAATTATAAATAGATTGGAACGAGTTGAGGCAAATCAAGAAGCTATGAAACTGTTTATGTTCACAACCATAGTGTTGTTTGGTTTTACCATGCTAATAGCACTACTGAAGTGAATGTAACCTTTTAGTTATTTTTTGGTTTTTTCTTTTTTTTTTTTTTGGTGGTTGTATTTGGGTTTTGAATGTTATAAACCTTAAACTATGAATGTTGACATGTAAAGCTTAATGAAATTACCTATGTTTGACGAATGTGATGCGCTTCTTTTTTGTTATGTTGTAAACCATAAACTATGGATGTTGATATGTAAAGCTTAATGAAATTACCTATGTTTGACTAATGTGATGCGCTTCTTTTTTGTTTCTATCAATGACATTACCTGAAATTACCTATGCTTGACGAATGAAATTACCTATGCTTAACGAATGAAATTACCTATGAGTTTTCATTCATTATTTTATATTGTTATTGTTGGTCAGGTCATACTTGTTCTCCACCTATGAAATCTGTCCAAAAGAAATGAAATCTGTCCACAACATAATCTGTCCAAATCTGTCCTTATTTTATATTTGTTCATTTATTATTTTATAAAAGAAATGAAATTTGTTGCACAGGTTTTGAATTTGTCCACAACATAAAACAACCAAATCTGTCCACAACATAACCAAATCTGTCAAATACAAATGAAATCTATCAAAATCTATCCAAAACAAAAGAAAACTGTCCAAATCTGTCCAAACAACACAAAATAACACAAACCAAAACCAAATCTGTCCAACACAAAATTCATGAGACGAAATATATCCAAAACAAAAGAAAACTGTCCAAATTTGTCCAAATCATTCCAAATCTGTCCACAACATAATAAACCTGTGCAACACAAAATAACACAACCAAATCTATCCAACATACATGAGACCAAATCTGTCCAAAATAAAAGAAAATTGTCCAAATCAGTCCAGATCATTCCAAATGTGTCCACAACATAACAATCCTATGCAACACAAAATAACACAACCAAATCTGTCCAACATACATGAGACCAAATCTGTCCAAAATAAAAGAAAACTGTCCAAATCTGTCCAGATCATTCCAAATCTGTCCACAACATAATAAACCTGTGCAACACAAAATAACACAACCAAATCTATCCAACATACATAAGACCAAATCTGTCCAAAATAAAAAAAAAAACTGTCCAAATCAGTCCAGATCATTCCAAATCTGTCCACAACATAATAAACCTGTGCAACACAAAATAACACCACCAAATCTGTCCAACATACATGAGACCAAATATGTCCAAAATAAAAGAAAACTATCCAAATCTGTCCAGATCATTCCAAATCTGTCCACAACATTATAAACTTGTGCAACACAAAATAACACAACCAAATCTGTCCAACATACATAAGACCAAATCTGTCCAAAATAAAAGAAAACTGTCCAAATCTGTCCAGACTATTATAAATCTGTCCAACACAAAATACATCTGTCCAAAACAAATGAAAATAAAATAAACTTCTCAGGGATGTCCATCTACATGACTCTCAGCAGGACTCTGTGACGCTTGCGAGAGTTGGACTGCAAAGTTTTGAACACTTGTACCTCGAAGCAACTCCTAAAAAGATCTGTGAGTGGGATACACAGAAGGCATTGACTGAGGCGGGCTATTTCCGTGCAATAGACCAAACCATCTATTAAACTTTGATTACAATGTATACTACATTTTTAATGTAAACTATGTAACTAATTATAACTCACATCATATGTAACATATGTAAGAGGAGGACCACTTGTACCACCCATAAGAACTTGAGGTCGAGGTTAAGATGGAGCAATATAGATATCATGACGATGATTCTAAATACAGCCAATATAAAGTATGTAACCAAAAAATTTTAAAAACAAAAGAAACATTATTGAACATTAATATTACCTTATTATAATTAATACCCATGACGAAACGAGGTTGTGATTGAGAAATATTGACACCAAGACCATGATCCTAAGTACAACCAATATAAAGTATGTAAACAAATATTTGAATAAAAAAAGAAACAATATTTAACATTTTCTTAAAAACTTGCACACAAATAAATATTACCTGATTAAAATTACTACCCATGATGAAACGAGATTGTGATTGACCTTGGCAAGTATAAATAGCAACACCCGACTGCATTGCCAGGGAAACCAATTAAAGATAACAAAAATTAAATGCCAGGCAAACCAATGAATGATATAAAGTACTACATATTACCTGAATAGAATTACCACCCATGACAAAATGAGGTTGTGATTCACCTTGGGAAGTGTAAACAGTACCACCCAACTACATTGCCAAGCAAACCAATTAAAGATAACAACAATTAACCATATAATGAACAAACTTAATGAAATGAATTCATAAAACTAACCATATAAAGACCACATTACTATTAAATATTACCTGAATAGAATTATTACCCATGCCGAAATGAGGCTGAGATTCACATTGGGGAGTATAATCAGCGGCACCCTACATACAACGAAAAACCTTAATCAAAGTGGGTCATTAATAAATAAAATCAATGTTTTAGCTTATTAATCTACTGTATTTTAATTATATGCAATTTTTCATGTCCAAACCTGAATAGATTGCATCATTTTCTTCTTTGCAATAGATTTTTCCATCCCGCCTTTGATCCTCCTTCTTCCCTTACTAGTTGACTCTTTTTTCTTCAGTCCCTTAGCTTGGATTGGATAATCTACTTCATCACTCTGTGGGCATACGTTGCTTGACGAATTTCTCAAATCAGTTACCTCCACTTGACCACAAATGTGAACACTTAATTTGTCTTCAACCATTACACTCAATTTTTCACCTTTTGAAACTAACAACTGATAAGTTTCTTCACTTTCAACGGCTCTACTCGCTATTGCTCTAAACATGGTCATTAATGACCGATATCGGTCACTTTGATGTAATTTCACATCAGCCTTCACTTCATACCTACGTCTATCTTTCACTCGTTCAACCCTTGCTTTTTTAGTCCATCGTTTAAGTATATATTGTAGAGGAAGTTCCGTTGCATTGAATATATCTTAAGCACCTTGACACAATGTCAACATAGTATGCCCTTCACTTTAAACTTCTTGCAACTACAACTCAAAGAACCCCCTCTATCCATTGTCACAATCTTATCTTTTTTTCCATCTACCACTGTTCTTATTGTGAATAAGGTGCTCTCACGATCATTAATAGTGCCTATAATGGATGCTTTAATGAACTGCACATACTCATTTTGGAATTCCTTAAAAATTGTTTTCGTGTAAATCTCTGCCATTTACTTTAACATCAAAGTTGGAATTGAAACCCTCAGCAATTTTTGGGACAAATTATACTTGGCTTCCAATTCCTTATACCTCTTCTCATAAAGCACCCTCTCAAAATGCATGAAAAACTCCATCAAGTTATGGTCATAATTTAGATAACCCTTCAGAAATGCATTAAAGGATTCACTAAGTTAAGTAGTACTCATTCCAGCTGCCCAAGAATTCATAATATATGGCCATTCTCATTTCTCCTTCACGCGAAAAGTCTGCTCCAACCAATGATTGTCAAATGCATCATACTTATCAAGCATTTGGTCCCACTGTATTCGGAATTCTTCTTCATCATCAATGTCATGCATAAATTTTGAAAACACAGCCTTGACCCCTACATCATCGAAAACAGAACTTACATGCTTGACAGCATTTTGCATCAAATACCACGTACAAAGACGATAGTTTGTATCGGGCATGACAATTGGAATGGCCTTAGCCATCACAACATCTTGATCTGTGAAAATAGTTTTCGAAGCTTTGTTTGACATTGCCTCCAAAAAAATTTGAAACAACCATGTAAAAGATTCAACAGTCTCATTATACATCAACGCTACACCGAATATAACTGTTTCTCGATGATGATTAAATCCAACAACTGATCCAAAAGGTCTATGCTCTTTATTTAGTTTGTAAGTAGTGTCAAATGTCACTACATCACCAAACTGAGCATAGTCCATGATCATTTGAGCATTGGCCCAAAATATATTACTTATCTGCTCTTCACAATCTAATTGGACTACATAAAAAAAAAGATGGCTTTTACGTAGTTTTCTTATGAAAGTAATGCAACACACTACCCGCTTCCCCATATTCCAAATTTTTTTGTCTCTTCTATCGTAGGTAATTTTTTTGGTCCAATTTGGTGAAACCAAGTGATGCTCTTCCACCAAATTCCTTACCAAATAGTTCATAAGCAGACCTAAGAGGAATTCCATATTCTGAAGCTAACTCTACTTCAATTGCTTGGGTGGTAGATATTTTTCTTTGGGATGGCAACATATGAATGCAATCTTGAGGCACAAGATTATGATTATGATGTTTAACAAAATCACAAGCAATATATTTTCCTGAAATTCTATCTAACTTGATACTAAATCGGGCACCACAACCATATCTTACCTCTTGTCTTGAATGTTTGACAAGTGGATCTCGTTTGTCAGTACCTCGACTTCCCTCTTTGTAACATACAAACGTACGTGATGTTATCTCCTTTGTATGTTTGTTCTTGTTTTCATAGGTCTTCCTAATACTAAAGCTCACCTTTCCCCCATACGTATTGTAAAAGTCATATGCGGCTTGTTCAGAGTCAAATGGCATTCCCACTTTCGGCTTCCAATCACAATCATCAACAATATTATTTTCTTCCATTACCTACAATTCATATATATAAACCACATTTATACTTAATTGCAGGTTCTGGAAGTGAACCACATTTATACTTAATTGCAAGTTCATATATATAAACCACATTCATATATATAAACCACATTTACCTACAATTCATATATATAAACCATATAATGGAAGCAAATTATATGAATCCACAAATAAATGTATGAATCTAAAAATAGATCAATGTGATTAACTATATATACAGAACATAAAATTTCATATGAAAAAAATCTGACTTATATATATAGAACATAAAATTTACGTACTTCAGTGAGTGAACCCATTTCAGTTAGTGAACCTATTTCATATGAAAAAGTTTGAATTAATTGATTTCAAAAAAATCTGAATCATGGGTTAAAATCTGAATGAAATAGATTAAAATCTGAATTAATTGATTTCATATAGATTAAGTGAAATGGGTTAAATAAATCAACATATATGGGTTAAAATCATCTATGAATCAATAATAATGATCTTGTGCAAACCATCTATGAATCAAACCAAACCATCTATGAATCAATAACAGATTAATTGATTTCAAAAAAATTTGAATCATGGGTTAAAATCTGAATCAAATATATTAAAATCTGAATTAATTGACTGTAATGGGTTAAATAAACCTCGGCAACATATTAAAATATGAAATGGGTTAAATAAACCATCTATGAATCAATAACAACCTATCTATGAATCCCCAACATATTAAGATTTTAATCTGTGAATCAATAACAACCATTTATGAAGCAATCTGAAATGGTTAAAATCTGAAACAAATCTATACATATATACATATATAATATATATATATATAACAACAAGATGATGAAATAGACCTCGTTCTCGCCGCAATGTTGCCTTCCCGCCATCGCATCACCGCCGGACTCACCGTCGCCCACGATCCTTTGCTCGCCATCGTGCTGCTCCTTCATCTCCACCATCTCTTTCGTCTCTTAGTTCCTCTCTCAGTTCGCATTAGTTCTCTTTCAGTTCCTCACTCCGACTTTTCAGTCGCCTCTCACAACGCCTCTCTCTCTCTGCTAGGGTTCACTCACTCAGATAAGTGGTGCAAAGGCGAAGAAGACGATATAGAGAAGAGAAAATGAGGGAAACAAGGGAAATGAAAATTTTGAATTAAAAAAAAAAAACTAAATATTACACAAAACAACGTCGTTTTGTAGACCACCGCAGGAACCACTGCAGGAAAGTATGGCAGATGATCTGGACTCCTGAAGCCTAACACCTATTTTCTTATTCTCTCATCTTCTCATCTCTCTCTCTCTCTCTCTTATCTCTGCGTCTCTTTTTTTCTCAAAAAAATTTTCTCTCTCTAAAGCAGCAGTAGCATCATTATTATCATCATCGTCGTCATTGTCAAATCGATCTTTGTTGTATTGAACTTTCTTCTGATAATTCTTCAACAAATCTCTGGCTACTTCCTCAACTCGGTGATTCTTCTCCATGATACGAAGCTTAAGCTCTTCATTAATGGAGTTTCTCTGTATGTTGTTCGGATCATCTTTGTTCAACGATTTTTCTTTGCACGGTTGACAATCCTCATCCAAAATCATACTCACAAGATAGAATGTGACTGATCTCTTCACTCCATTGCTCAATTTTCCTCTTGAAGATGGAGTTTTGCTCAAACATGATTGGGAAAACGAAGAAGCCGATGAACATGCAGATGCATATGTTGATGATTTCAATTTTCAATCAAAACTTGTGTCATTGTAACTTCTGGTATTGGACGACAATGAAATCTTCACCTTTTTAGGAATCCCTACAGTGAATAGAGAGTTGAGAAAGTTTGCGAGTTTGCCTCTGAGAGAGATTGGCTGCTTCGCCTTCTTAAAATCGTCGTAGATCTTCATTGCCTTCGATTTCATCTTCATGAAATTTCAAAACGCAAAAATTTGTGAAATTTCCCTAGTTTGAAATTTCTTTGTGTTTAAAAAGTGTTGGGGCATGAATTGATATATATATATATATAACAACAAGATGATGAAATAGACCTCGCTGTCGCCGCAATGTCGCCTTCCCCCGCCGGACTCACCGTCGTCCACGATCCTTTGCTCGCCATCGCGTTGATCCTCCATCTCCGCCATCTCTTTCGTCTCTCACTTCCTCTCTCAGTTCGCGTTAGTTCTCTTTCAGTTCTTCTCTCAGTTCGCGTTAGTTCTCTTTCAGTTCCTCACTCCGACTTTTCAGTCGCCTCTCACAACGCCTCTCTCTCTCTCTGCTAGGGTTCACTCACTCAGATAGGTGGTGCAAAGGCGAAGAAGACGATATAGAGAAGAGAAAAGGAGGGAAACAAGGGAAATGAAAATTTTGAATTAAAAAAAAAACTAAATATTACACAAAACGACGTCGTTTTGTAGACCACCACAGGAACCACTGCAGGAAAGTATGGCAGATGATCTGGACTCCTGAAGCCTAACACCTATTTTCTTATTCTCTCATCTTCTCATCTCTCTCTCTCTCTCTTATCTCTGCGTCTCTTTCTTTCTCAAAAAATTTTCTCTCTCTAAAGCAGCAGTAGCATCATCATTATCATCATCGTCGTCATTGTCAAATCGATCTTTGTTGTATTGAACTTTCTTTTGATAATTCTTCAACAAATCTCTGGCTACTTCCTCAACTCGGCGATTCTTCTCCATGATACAAAGCTTAAGCTCTTCATTAATGGAGTTTCTCTGTGTGCTGTTCGGATCATCTTTGTTCAACGATTTTTCTTTGCACGGTTGACAATCTTCATCCAAAATCACACTCACAAGATAGAATGTGACTGATCTCTTCACTCCATTGCTCAATTTTCCTCTTGAAGATGGAGTTTTGCTCAAACATGATCGGGAAAACGAAGAAGCCGATGAATATGCAGATGCATATGTTGATGATTTCAATTTTCAATCAAAACTTGTGTCATTGTAACTTCTGGTATTGGACGACAATGAAATCTTCACCTTTTTAGGAATCCTTACAGTGAATGGAGAGTTGAGAAAGTTTGCGAGTTTTCCTCTGAGAGAGATTGGCTGCTTCGCCTTCTTAAAATCGTCGTAGATCTTCATTGCCTTCGATTTCATCTTCATGAAATTTCAAAACGCAAAAATTTGTGAAATTTCCCTAGTTTGAAATTTCTTTGTGTTTAAAAAGTGTTGGGGCATGAATTGATAGTTATGATCACATTTCAATTGTTAACAGTTGACAATACACAACGGCAGTGGAGGTTGTTATTGCAGTTTCTCAAATTTGGAAGCAAAAACTAGTTTGTGAAAGTATATCTCTGTTTTTGGTCAATTGTCTATATGTATGTATGTGTGCTCAAAACTCATATGAGATTAGATCTCAAAACTGTGTGTTATTCATGATAGTAGGGGTAGTTAGACCTCAAAACTCATATGAGATTATATTACTGGTACTACAAGCCACCCTAGTACTATAATCAAAAATTTCTCTGAGTTTGATTTTTGGTTTGCTCAATTTCATTATTTTTCTCTGTATTTTGAAATTTCTCTAGGTTAAATTTTTTTTGATTTGCTCACAAATTTCTCTGGTTTAAAATTGTGAACAAAGCCAGAGAAATTCTCTGTAAACAAAGTCAGAGAAATTTCAATTTTCTCTAATTTGAACCCAGAGAAATTCTTTACATGTAATTTTTCTAGATTGAAATTTTTCTAGAAAAATGTTAAGAGACCTTAAACATTATGAAAATATTACACAAAGCATAAAGGACATGTAATATTACACAATCTTGGGCCTTTTTCTGGTTTGAACCTAAAGAAATTCTTGCAAAAACTAGAGAAATTCTCTAGAAATCCAGAGAAAATCTCTAGGTTGGGATTTAGAGAATTTCTCTAGACTAGGAAGTTTAGAGAAATTCTTTGGATCGAATTTTCTCTAAAGAGAAATTCTGTAGATTAAATTTTCTCTGGTTTATATTGAGGGATCTTAAACATTATGAAAATATTAGAGATCCTTTATGTTATAAAATCTTAATATCAGGAATCCTAAAAAAAATCCTCTTAAATTAATCAATCAAGTAATAGCAAAACAGATATGTATATATCAACCGAATTAATATTTTTCTTAAATATCAATATAATAAAGAGACTTACCATAATTGCCCCCAACTAACAATCTATGATTTGAAATTATTTTTGGATTGTGCCCCTATTTGAATTTTTTTTAAAATTATTTTTTAACCATATGATATTTATTTGTGCCTCTTTTAAATTCATTGGTTTAATTTCTCCTCAGATATCTTACTTCTCATGGATTGTGATTTATATTCTCTTTCATGATAATAGCGTTCACGGATCAAATTAATCCAATTTTATAGAAAACTAAGGATCAAACTAGTTCCTTTGATTCCAAAAAAAAATCCTTAATTGAATCATTGAGCCTATATAATGGGAGCAAAACCAAAGCATAGAATCAATTTATATCGTTTCTGAAATATTATAGAGCAAGAGATAACAATTTTATAGTTGAGTTGGTTAAAATTGTTAAATTCTAGACAGATATTTAAATTTTACTAACCACATTTATACTTTTTTGTTTCCACATACGAAAATATTAATATATATATATATATCACAATTAAGGTTAAAATTATGACCCCATATAAAAAAATAAAAATAAAAATAAAAAAGGTCAAAACTATGACTAAAATTGTTAAATTATAAACCAAGGTTCTACTATTTTTCCAAACCAAGGTTCCACAGATTTTTACTAAAGAACTGGCTCTTTCACTTTTTTTTTTTTTTTTACTCATCCACAGTTGATGGGATTGTGAACTAAAAGTTGGAGAAGTTTGATAAATTTGTTGAAAACTAGACAAGTTTCCTTGCAGTACCAAAGCCTCAACCGACAAGTTATCAAAATTAATTTGAAGTTTTCAAAAATAATTTTTAAATTTTAATATTTTAATTAATTTTTTACTCTTTAGATTTGCTTAATTCAGATACCCTTAAAATACAAAAATTTTGAATTTTTTTGCACAAAATTCACTATAAATACTAAAAAATACAAAAAAACAAAAAAATCAATACATTCTCTTTTTTATTTATTAAATTTTTTTTAAAAAATCTTTACAAATATTTAAAATTTTCGTTTCAACTAAAAAATGAAAAAATTTGATTAGAATATTAAAAATATTTATTAAAATAAAAAAATTCAAATTAAAAATATAAAAATATTTATGTGCACAGTACTTGCCGGTGGCGCCCCATGCAAGTGTCGTTGATGTAGCCTGTTAGCTAACTCTACAGTGATTACCCACCAGCTTGTTTGATTACTCCTAGCCTACAGCCTGCCATTAACACCCAAATTCCTTTTGGTCAAGCAGTAACTTACATACAAAAAAAAATTAAACAATAATGATTTAGACTTTTTTTTTTTTTTTTTTACTCTCACTTTTTTTTTTTAAAATCTCAATCATTGATAATGATAGTTTAAAAACAATTATATAATTTAAGTTTTACTTATATATTTATTTTGGAAATATAGTTAAAAGTTGATTTTTTTTATTTTTTTGAATAAACATGTAAAAAAATATGAGAGATAATAAGATCCAAAATAAGTAAAAAATTGAAAGATGATTTTTAACAATCTTTTCAAAATAACCCAAAATAATAAATCCAAGGCCTCGTTTGCGAACAGGTTTTTTAGTAACTTTTTGACTTTTTGGCTAAAATATAATGTAAAAAAAATTAGTATGTTTGGGATGACTTTTTAACTTTTTACGAAAGAATATGTAAAAAATATAAATAAAAGGGAATCTTTAAATTTTTAATATGAATTGTTGATTTTTTAAATTTTTTAATAATTTTTTAACTTTTTAACGAAATCGATCGCTTCCCAAACGGGGCTAAGTCACATAATAAATTTTTTAATACATTTGTGATAATAAATTTTGTGTACACAACATTATTGACTCAAAAATTTTCAACCAAATGGCCAAATGTCTTTGTCTCTCTGTGTAATCAGTCAACAATCCTAGCATGGAAGGTGTCTGTCTTTTTCCTCACCTAAAATCTATTGGGTTTCACTTTATAGGATCCGCTCTCCTACACACGTATTTGACTTTTCATCATTTATATGGAATCATTATTATATCTTTGCCTTTTTTTACGACGACCCACCCAAACGTGTTGGTGATCACATGATTGATTCTATTTGTTTTTTGTTTTTTTTTTAAAAAGAAGACTATTATAATTTCCAGAATAGTCATATATTTTTTTATAATACAAATGTTATTTACATATATAATTACTGATATCTGATCATTTAAATTATTTACATAAATAAACTCATTTATATATGTGTAGAACTTACACCATCAATAATTAAAATCTAAAAAAAATTATGAGAGTTTTCAAAAAAAAAAAAAAAAAGATCTTAATCATTGTTATTTTTTTTTTTATAGGGCAAACATTTTTATTTGAAAATCTTTATTTGTCATTTTATAAATTTTACACGTTCTTTTCGCCTGTTATGTTAATTTACACCAATGAATAGATCCATTCTACTTAGAAAACAAATAAATTCATCATTTTTTTTAGAGAAATGTATGGTGTGCACCCAAAAAAAGTGCATACTATATACACCGTATCATAAAATTTGTAGCTTCATCATAAAAATTAGTAATATTAATTACAAAATATGTAATCTCTCTTAGGAAAAATATATAATTCCCCACAAGTAAATCAATCAATGGGAATAAAAATTAATGCGGAAAAATTATATCAAAAGCAACACGAGAATTTTACGTAGTTCCCTCAATGTGAGGTATGTCCACAAGATCGAAATCCGATTCCACTATCAACCGAAGAATTTCCAAACGATTATAAACGAGACACAAATGATCTTACAAACCACCCTTAGGTGAATTCCAAATAATCACAAATAAACAAGAGTAAATACTTCACCAAAGAAACGAATAAAAAATCTTTGAAACAAAATTGTAGAAGGTTCAAAATAACGAACCAAATCAACTTCGAAACAAAGACAATATAAGCATGAACAAATCAAGTACTCTTGAAAAATCTTCACCAATTGTAATTCGTCGGCACTGTTACCGAATCAATATTATAGTATAGCAGTCGCACACTGATACTCCAGGGCAAACAAAGCCATATATATATATATGATTGAGTATTGGGTTTTTTTTTATCAAAACTGTTATCAAATTAACTATCAAATACCTATTAGGATTCTAAAAGTCAGATATAATATATAAAAAATATTATATCCAAACCAAACCAAATTAAAAAACTTTCAATAAACCAATTGGGTCCAATACTCCAATAAGGAGGTATAACCAATAATTCTCCCCCTACCGACTTAGGTGGAGACATCAACCATACCCGCCAAAGTTCGACACTTTAAATGTTTGTCTCTCAACAAAGTCTTAGTCAACAGATCCAAAATATTATCATCTGTGTAAACCTTTTCGAGTTGCAATAACTTCGAATCTAACACATCACGAATCCAATGGTATCTCACATCAATGTGTTTCGATCTCGAATGAAAAGTGAAATTTTTACTCAAATGAATAGCACTTTGATTATCACAATAAATCACATACATTTCTTGCTTCAAACCTAATTCTTGCAAAAAAAAATTCAACCATAACTCTTCTTTGCAAGCTTCCATAATGGCAATAAATTCAGCTTCGGTAGTTGAGAGAGCAACACATTTTTGTAATTTAGATTGCCATGCCACAGCTCCCTCTGCAAATATCATCAAATATCTCAAAGTAGATTTCTAAGAATCAACATCACCGGCCATATCGGAATCTGTGAACCCATCAAGCATCAGCTTACCATCCCCAAAACACGAACACACTTTCAAAGTCACTCGAAGATATCTTAGAATCTACTTAATCGCTACCCAATGTTCTTTACTAGGATTAGAGAGAAAACGACTCACCACACTAACGGCGTAAGCAATATTTGGCCTTGTACAAACCATGGCGTACATCAAAGAATCAACCGATGAAGCATAAGGAATTTGCAGCATCTCTTCCTTGTCTTTCTCACTTGTAGGACATTGATTCGAACTAAGCTTGAAGTGACCCGCAAGTGGACAACCAACCGGCTTTGCTTTATCCATGTTGAATCTCTCAAGAATTTTCTCAATATAGCTTTCTTGAGACAACCAAATCAGCCCCTCTTTGCGATCACGAATAATTTTCATACAAGTATTTGCTTTGTCGGTCACAAAGCTTTCATAGCAAATGGCTTGCTCAACTCCAATTTCAACCCGTTAATCATGGTAGAATCTTGACCCACAATTAACATGTCATCAACATAAAGTAAAAGAATAATAAATTTACCATCCGAAAATTTTTTCACAAGCACACAATGGTCCGAAATGGTTTTAGAAAAACCATTATTCATCATAAAAGAGTCAAATTTTTTTGTACCATTGCCGTAGAGCTTGCTTGAGACCATACAAACTTTTCTTTAATTTGCAAACGAATTTCTCTCTCCATTTCTCTGCAAAACCTTCTGGTTGCTCTATGTAAATTTCTTCTTCAAGATCACCATAAAGAAATGCGGTCTTCACATCAAGTTGCTCAACTTCATGGTTCATACTTGCAGCCATGCCAAGTACAACCCAAATAGAATACATCTTCACAACCGGCGAGAAAATCTCATCAAAGTCAATACCTTTCTTTTACCCAAAGCCTTTCATAACAAGACGTGCTTTGTACCTCAGATTCTTACTATCATTCTTCAATTTGAAAATCCACTTATTTTTTAGAATTTTCCTCCCCTTAGGCAACTTCATTAAATCATAAGTGTGATTTTCAAGTAAGGAATTTATCTCCTCTTTCATGGTCTTTTTCCAATTATCTTTCTTTGCATACTCAATTGCTTCTTGGTAGCTCTCAGGCTCCCCTTGATCGGATATCGATACAAATTCATTGGGAGAATACTTTCTTGAAGGTTGCCGGTCCCTTGTAGATTTCCTCAACTCAAGTTGTGGTGGTGGTTCTTGAGTTGGATGCTCTTCCTCAATTTCTGGCTCAACTTCATTTGGAGTAGTATCATCATCTACATCTTCAAGAGGTGGCTGCACATCTCCCCCATTTTCATCATCCACCGAAGATGAAAGAAATGGATCCATGTCAACGAGAGGCTCCCCTTGATCGGATATCGATACAAATTCATTGGGAGAATACTTTCTTGAAGGTTGCCGGTCCCTTGTAGATTTCCTCAACTCAAGTTGTGGTGGTGGTTCTTGAGTTGGATGCTCTTCCTCAATTTCTGGCTCAACTTCATTTGGAGTAGCATCATCATCTACATCTTCAAGAGGTGGCTGCACATCTCCCCCATTTTCATCATCCACCGAAGATGAAAGAAATGAATCCATGTCAACGAGATCACTACTTTTTGGCTCTGGTTGATCATCTTTGCCAAAATCTTCAATTGTTTGGTCTTCAAGAAACACAACATCACGGCTTCGAATGACTTTCTTGTCGACCGGATCCCACAATCTATAACCAAATTCATCACGCCCATAGCCAAGAAAAATACATTGTCTTGACTTACTATCAAGCTTGGACCTTTTATTTTTTGGAATGTAAACAAAAGCTCGGCAACCAAACACTCTCAAGTGCCCATAAGACATATCTTTTCTGGTCCAAACTCTTTTTGGAACATCACCATTCAAAGGATAGGAAGGAGACAAATTGATCTCGTCAACCGCTGCCCTTATTACCTCACCCCAAAAGGATTTTAGCAATTTAGCTTGTGAAAGCAAGCACTTTGTTCTTTTCACAATGGTGTGGTCATCCTCTCGGCAACGCCATTTTGTTGAGGAGTCTTCTTAACTGTCTTTTGGTGCCGAATACCTTGATTGCGACAATACTCATCAAATGGCCCAATGTATTCACCACCATTGTCTGATTGAATGTACTTCAATTTCTGCCCTGTTTCTCTTTCAACCATGGCCTGAAAATGTTTAAATACTTCTAGAAATTGATCTTTAGTTTTTAGTATAAACGTCCAAACTTTCCTTGAATAATCATTAATGAAAGTAACAAAATAAAGTACACTACTATGTGTTCTAACTTTCAAAGGACCACAAACATCCCAATGAATCAACTCCAAAACATTTTCTTTTCTAGAAACAACATTTTTATAAAAAGAAACTCTACGTTGTTTACCTACCAAACAATGAACACAAGTTTTAAGATGTGTACCTTTCAAACTAGGTAGAAACTCTTTCTTGAACAAAACTTGTAGCCTTTTTTCACTTATATGGCCAAGCCGCTTGTGCCACAATTCGGTAGAAGTATCATCTTCAAGTGCATTGACAACACCTTTACAAATTTTTTCTTGCATCGAATAAAGTGTATGAGTCTTCTTGCACTTAACCACCACCAAAGAACCCTTTATGAGCTTCCATATTTCATCACCAAATTTGTTGTTGAAGCCTTCATCATCTAGCTTCCTGGTATAGATCAAATTATGGCGCATGTCAAGAACATGCCTTACATCTGTCACGACCCAAACCCGCCCCTATAGGTTTAGCATCGTAACCAGCCAGTAATCCGTGAATTACCAAAGGCCTCTTAACAGACCAACACATAATAAGGGGCTACGGAAGCAATTATACAAAATAGACAAGGTCCAATGAGTTATGATAACATACATGAGACAAAATATTTCAAAACTTATATATACATAAGCGTGTCGGTCGAAGGACATCAATATTTACAAAACATTTACAAAAGTGTAATTCCCAGGACCCGACTTTACAAAACAGACAGAGACTAGCATAATTACAAAAATAGCCATGTAATTAGACTTCGATCGGAGCCTCCTCGGGAGGCACAACGGTTGGCTGACAAAAACAAAAGTGAAGGCTGTCAACTCTGGCCCTGATCATGCGCTGGCTCACCTACATACATAATATAAACTGTGAGTGAAAGCTCAGTGAACGATAACAGAGTAAAGGGGTTTCAATGAATAAGTCCGTACAGATTCAGAAATCATAATTCAGTTTCGTATCAAATTCGTAATTTGTCTAGATCATATACAGAAATCATGAGGTATGCTTAAGTATACGTGATACATCCATTAACATTAACAGAGCAGATACAGAACAGATACAGACACGTGAGGGTTACGAATAACCAATTCCATAAAGGAACCTCCGGATCCAGGTAACAGAGAATAAATACGCCGAGCCCCATGATGGAGCCTTCAGTACGGGTAACAGAGTGCAGACAGATTAAGTTCCATGATGGAACCTCCGATACCGGGTAAGAGCCAACAAATATCACGTGATGCTAAGAATGTCACGAATACATATCAGAAATTAGACAATCATTCATTGTACAGAACATATCATTTCAGAAAACAGATCTTAATTCATCACACAGAAAATAAGTAAAGTTAAACATAGCTTTACTATGTTATTACTCACAGTTAGCCTTGAGACAGATAGACGGAGCATATTGGTCAACGGTACGCGGCACGTGACCTACATAACACATAACAGACACATTTGAAACACACGTTCTAATTGTACATAACTTACTTCGTTGGCTCTTAGTGTGTTTCTAACCTTTAATCCTCATTATGGAGTCTTAAACATGGCCTAGGAATGCCTAGGATGGAATGAGGATGTAAGAATGCATTGGAAAACATTTCTTAAAACTTGCTGAAAATAAGGTCCACGCTCGAACGTGGGTTTCCTTGCTCGAGCGGACATGCAGACGATGAAGCTCCGCTCAAGCGTGACTTTCCCCGCTCGAGCGGACTGTAAACTCTTGAAAAAGTACTGGATGCGTGATTTTCACGCTTGACGAACGCTCGACCTCCGCTCCAGCGTGAGACTCAAACCCTCGCTCGAGCGTAGATTCTCTCGCTGGAGCAGACTGCAAAACACAAGAACTTCTAGGTATATGCATTTCACGCACGAGCGTAAAACTCAACGCTCGAGCGGAGGTGTATGTACTCTGAGTGCACACTTGAACATGAAGTTCTTCGCTCGAACGTGGATCAAATTTCTGGAATTTCCATATTTGATCACCAAGCTCAAATTCAACCCCAAATGCATCAAACTCAATTTTCTGGGCCTAAGACTTTGGAAAACACTTAGTAACTCATAAAACAACATGTTTAAAGCATCATAACAAGAAATCATGGCCCAAAAACATGCCAATTGAACAACATTCAACTTGAAACTTAAAATTAATTCATGTACATGACTTGTATGCAATTCTTTGAACTCAAGTCTTCCAAAGCATGACCAAATGCAATGTTCAACCCAAAAACATGATCAACTATGACAATATGATATGAAACATGAAGAATTTCTAAAACAAAGCTTGGATTATGATATGTATGCAAAGATTCTTTAGAAAGACAACCTCAAATGCCATGAATTACACATGCATGTATGTATTGAGCTTCAATTCACCAATTCTTAGCTTAATCCTTACATGAGTTCATTTAATTCACTAGAATTCTTGTACTAGCAATTCAATTTCATAGTTAAGGGGGTGAATGCCTACCTTAAGTCTTGGATTCTCAAGTGTGGTAGCTTAATCTTCCAAACTCTCTTCAATTTCCTCTACCTTCAAGAAATTTCCTTGTTGAGTTAAACTCTCTCTCTTCTCTCTCTCTATCTCATGTTTGGCTCTCTCTCTTGGGTGAACTCCCAATGTGGTGAAGTCAAGAAAAAAAGTGAGTGGGCTCAAAATGGTGCCTTAAGTAATAATTAATCCAAACTAATCAAATGGCATTATTTTAATCTAATTTAATCGTTCCAAACTGAATTTTAATTAAACCTACCATAAAATTCTATAAATCCTATTTAGCACATAAATCAAGTCAATTTCTGATTCGGACGCCGATAAGGCTTTCAATTCGCAAATCGAAACTAAAACGTAAACAGATCTTTCTATGCTTAACAAATATAGACACAAACAATGCATCACACACATGCAGTTTAATGCAGAATTCACCTTAATTGCTAATTATGCATAATTAATCATAGATTAACGTTAATCATATGTTAGGGTTGTTACCACATCTTTAAGCAACAACTTGCAGCCTAAATTTGTTTCCAAGAAGACATCACTCATGCCAATAATCTTGGACAAACCTTTATTACCCATTCGAACAGAACCATAATCTCCTTTGGTGTAGGTAGTGAAGAAATCAACTCATGAAGTCACATGAAAAGAAGCACTAGAATCAATCACCTAATTGCTCTCTTGGGCTACAAAATTGATACAATTATCTTCACAAACGACCATGAGATCACTATTGGTAGTAACTGTTGTTGTGCCTTCTTGCTTCTTATCCACACTTTTGTCACGTATTTTCTCCTTGTTCTTGAGCTTTCGGCATTCTCGCTTCATGTTGCCTTTCTCATGACAATAATAGCACTCAATGTCTTTTTTTGAAAAAGAACTATCTTTTGATTTGTCACGGCTTTGATCACAATCATGAGGAGTCTTACTCCTCCCCCTTGTTTTGCTTCGACCTCTTACAACAAATGCTTTTGAATGAGAGGAACCTGTTGATTTTCTTCTAGTTTCTTCATTCAACAAGCTATTAGTGATTTGGCCTATTGTGACAACTTCATCGGGCGTCGAATTACTAAATGTCACAACCAAGTCTTCCAACTTTTGGACAAAAAACTAAGTAGCATCAAAGCCTGTAACTCATCATCAAAAACAATTTTCATAGAAAGAAGTTGGTTAACAATACTCTTTATTTTATTCAAATGTTCCGGAATAGGGCTGCCCTCTTTATATTTTAAATTAACCAACTTACGAAACATAAAAACTTTATTTGTGGCTGATTTTCTATCATAAAGGCCTTCTAATTTTTTTTTCCCATAAATCATTTGCTAAAGTTTCAGTAGCAATATGATGAAGCACACTATCATCAATCCATTGACGGATAACACCTACGACTTTTCAATTAAGCCTCTTTCATTCATAATCTTGCATACCCTCGGGTTTGCCACTATCACCCTCAATAGGCTCATACAAATCTTTACAAAATAATAGGTCCTCTATTTTAGTTTTCTAAGTTACCCAATTGTTTCCATTGAAGCTAGACATACGACCCACATTCTCCTCCATTGATTTACACAAATAAATAAACTCAAATAAATCGTAAACTCTGATACTAGTTGTTAGGGAAAATATATGATTCCCCACAAGTAAATCAATCAATGGGAATAAAAGCTGATGCGGAAAAATTATATCAAAAACAACACAAGAATTTTACATGGTTCCCTCAATATGAGGTACGTTCACGGGATCGAAATCCGATTACACTATCGGCCAAAGAGTTTCCAAACGATTACAAACGAGACACGAATGGTCTCACAAAACCACCCATAGGTGAATTTCAAATAATCACAAATAAACAAGAGAAAAGGTCTCACCAAATAGACGAATAAAAAATCTTTGAAACAGAGTTGTAGACGACCTAAAATATCGAACCAAATTAGCTTCGGAATAGAGGCAACATAAGCATGAACAAATCAAGTACCCTTGGCAAATCTTCACCAATTGTAATTCTGCGGCACTGTTACCAAATCAATATTATAGTATAGCAGCCGCACACTGATACTCCGAGGCAAACAAAGCCATATATATATATGGTTGAGTATTAGGTTTTTTTATCAAACCCTAACTGTTATCAAATTAACTATCAAATACCTATTAGGATTCTAAAAGTCAGATATAATATATAAAATACATTATATCCAAACCAAACCAAATTAAAAAACTTTTAATAAACCAATTGGGTCTCATACTTCAATAAGAAGGTATACCCAACAATCTCATCATAAATTGACATAAAAAATATCATAATCAAGTCACAAAGTTTTTCAACATCAACCGCAAAATTTTCGACACTTTATTACACTAATTTATGATTGATATTACAAAATTTTATGATTAAATTACCCATGTTTTGATAGAGTGCATATGCTACAAAGGTACCATATGATTTCCCTTTATTATTTTTTTTTTAAATACAGTATCCCCTTTATGTATATGATGGGCCATTTTGGCCACATGATTAAGTTACATCACATTTCACAAAAAATAAAATAAAAAATTAAAAAATTAATTTTTTAATCATCTTCCCAAAAGATCTCAGGTTTGCTGTGCAAATTCACATAAAAAATCATACTTTAACTCTGGCAGTTATTCATTACTTAAAACAAAAAACCACTCTAATAATAACAGTATAAATATTGGACTATTGACTTTTAAAGGGCTTTTTTGGGAAGATGGGTTGGAGCAAAAATAGTCATATAAGATAAAATAGGCTATTTTAACTCAACAAGATAAAATATTATATTTAATCTATAATCATTACATTTTTCTCTTACAAAAAAGTCAAAAAAATTAAAAAGCCCTTCCCAAATAAGGTTTTTTTAGCCCCAGACTAAAATAGTCAAAAAGTCAAAAAGCCAAGAAACTAATCTACTTCCCAAACGAACCCTAGAGTTTATTATGTTGTCCATAAAAAAATTTCTACTTCTATATAAATTCAATAAAATTAATAAATAAATACAAAGAAAAATATTTTTTTTAAATATTAATGTTAATTCAAAACAAAATTTGAAAGTATTCCATTAGAAAATATAGGGCATTAAATTTTAGTAGGGTTTACATGTAAGTCTTAATAGATGAATTTATTGTCTAAGGTTCTATGATAATTAACGGCGTTTTTGCCAAACACTACTAAAAAAATGTCACTAATTGTTAAATTTGAAATTTTTATTACAAAAAAAGTCACTAATTTTAAATTTTAATGACAGTTTAAAAAAATCTTTACAAAAAAATCAATCACTTTGCTTGTTTTTGGTTTTCCAAAAATACTTTTCAGAAAATTATACTTTCTTATTTTCTGTGTTTTTTTTATTTTTACTGAATTTTTTTAATATTTTAAACAATTTTTTTAATTTTTAGACACACCTAACATAAATACACATAAAAATTATAATTTTTGTAAAAAAAATCTTTTAAAAATTCACTAAATATCAAAAATATTTTTTAAAAAAATGCAAGAATTCATTATATTTTTCATATTTTTATATATTTATTAATTTTTTAAAATATTTTTTCACAATTTTTTTTATTTTTTTGATACATCTAAATAAGGCGCATCTAAAAAGTAAAAAAAAATACTTAAAATTTTAAAAATATTCACTAAAAATAAAAAAAAAATACGAAAAATAAAAAAACTCAGCTTTCAAAAAACTTAATCCAAAAAACTCTAACCAAATACACACAATAATTTTCAACTTTCAGCGACTGTTTAAAAAATTTGTTACAAAAAAGTCACTAATTACAAGTTTTAGCGAGAATTTATAAAATTTTGACAAAAAAAATCATTAATTGTCAATTTTTAATAACATATTTAAAAATCGCCAGCAAATTATTTTTAGAGACGATCATACTAGGATTAACTTTCAATATGACTTAATGAGAATTAAGTCTAACTATTAGGACTAATTGATAATTTATCTTAAATTTTATTTTATTTATTTAATGTAATTTTGAGTTAAGAAAATGAATTCAAGATTTTAAAAATATTAATTATTGGATTACAAATTTTTTAACTAAAAATATAATTTAAAGACATTACTAGTACATATTATTAGGTACACACGCTAATATCATATGGTAAAAATTAAAGGGAAAATTAGCGAAACATTTCTCTCTAACTTTGTATAGTAAAAGAGGTCTAAGATATTTTTTTTTTATATTAGTTAAGGTCTCTCAAAATTTTCACAGAGAAAATTTGACTCAGAGAAATTTCTCTGAGTCGGACAAAATTTCTCTGAGTTGAATTTTCTCTATAGAAATGTTGATAAAGTTTAACTACTATAAAAATATTATATGTCATTTATTTTATAAAATCTTAATATCGGGAATCTTAAAAAAATTTCAAAATTAAATCGTATTATAAAATAGCGTGTATATTGTTGCAGTGATTCTCTCAAACTATAATGTTTTAACATTGTAATATATTAAAATATAACATTAACAATATTCAAATAACACAATATGCTAATATAGAGCAGTCTCTTCTCATTTTGGTTATGACATTAATACAATTGAAATTGAAAATTTTAAAATTTTCAAGATATTGATTTGTGATTATATTTCAATTTTAAACAATGAATAACAATCTCAACTAAACAATCAAAGACAAATCGACACAACGATTTAACGTAGAAAATTCACAATTGGAGCGCCTCTAAGTGTGATAAAACCATCATAGACCAAAGTAACAAAACAATTCACTAAAAAAACAAAAAAGAATTACACATGTATATCCTTAATTACTTTGCAAATCCACGCTCGAATTGAACTGACCCCGATATGCCTCTTCCACTACCGTCTTCACCTTGGAATTGTCTTACCCAATGTTGAATCCATAACATTGATATCGAATCCACAATGATGAACCACTGCGGAATCCACCAAAACTTCAGACCCAAGTTCTTCGGAATCCACCGAAGAACGCTTCTCTCTTTTGTGAATAAAATAAAATAAACAAACTCCTTGATGATGTTAATATGAAGTTCATATATTCATTAATCACTCTCAATTCATCAACGAAACACTCATAAAAATACCCCCAATATGGGAAACTTTGGTAGCTTTGCTCTCCTAAAATTTAGACGGTTTAAACCCTAAAAATAATAAACAACGCACTTTATAGTAAATTGAATCGCGAAGACCGTCCGAGCGACCACTTTATCGCTCGAGCAAACTCACTAAAACGCAGGCCCATCGTTCAAGTCAAGACTCCACCGCTCGAGTGCAAAATGGATTCTCTCAAAAGTTTAGTTTGCTCTACAAAAATACTGGATGATGCCATTCATTACTCGAGTGCATAAATTACCGTTTGTGCGGTCAAACAACTTCCCCGTACATAGTCAACGAAGTGGCAAACATGAAAGGCTCTCAAGATCACAAACTTCTCTTCATATGTACAATCCAGGTTAGATTCGCATCTAAACACTCACATCCTTACTAAAACAAAAGAGCAAATAAAATTACATTTGAAAGGAATTTTGTCAAACGAAATAACTAATTACAAAAATCTAATAGAAATAACATAACCTAGTAACATGAGAGGTTATTCAACGATCCTGAGATATGATCAGATAATATCTAAGATATTGTGATTAGTGGAGAGAATAGTCCTTGAGATTTTGCGTTAGGACATGATGAAACAATATAAAAATATAACAATTGGTGATTGACTGACTAGTAACCAAGAAATAACCCCAAACCCTAGAACTTTCACTAACATACACTAGTCTCTTCTCATTTTCTCATTTTGGCTAGGTTTTTTTATTTATTTATTTATTTTTTTTATTTTTAAGGAGATTTGAAATTGCAATAGCGGGGAGAGTAGCATTATGTGATGACGAGCAAAGTGATGGGTTGCAGTAATCAGCAGGTTGGCCCTCTTTTAAAGACTACTTTTAAGCAAAATCAAAAGTGGATTGCATGTGCATTAGGAGACTTTTTGGCTTTCTACTTTGGTGATTAACAATGAATGAGCTTATCAAAAACCAAATCCTTTTGGAAGCATTACTTTTTGTTTTTGTTTTTGTTTATTTTTATTTATTTATTTTTAATGTCCTAAGAAGATCAAAGTGTAATATTTTCATAGAGAAAATATTGTGATAACTTAATATGTATATGAAAGTTCGTTGGTGGACTTAATGCAGTGCCGGTCCTAAGATTTAAGGGGTTCAAGGCGAATTTCGAAAATGGAGTCCCTTCTTATATTGAAAAAAAAAAAATTATGGATAAAATGACAAGTTAACTTTTTTATTTGTTTGTAGCCACAAAAATTTACTTGCACATATAATCATTAAAGTTATAAACAAAAATTTACTTTCATATATTAAGATAGGAAGCAATTATTACAAATACTAAAAAAAAAAAAAAAATCTGGTTTTGTTGCCTTATAGTTTAGCAATATTCAGTTTACAATTGAACCAACTATCGCATAAACATTACCCTCCTCACATTTTTTAGCTGCAAAATCACTAATGAAGCTTGCATAATCGATTTATCCACCATATCTTTTTCAATGGATAATAAAGCTAACACATTCAATCTGTGGATTGTGTTTTTTTTTTTTTTGGGGCCGCACATTCAATTGGGCCTATAGTATTTGTGCCTTTTTTTTTTATATCTAAAACGCAAAATTATATTTGGAGCTCCTATTTTCAGCCCAAATTTGGAGGCCCAAGGCGCAAGCCTCTCTTGCCTGCCCTCAGGGCCGGCCTTGACTTAATGACTAAAAATTTTAATTGATGAGACCAGTAATAATTTTGTATAATTTTTTTGTTTGTATAACATTTATTATTAAATAAGAATACAAATAAAATTTTTGTATAAAAATCATTTAGAATAATGATTTGAATTAAATATCACAACAACATCATATTATTCTATACGAGAGTTTTCTATTAATAAAAAAAAGAAAAAGAAAATTACAAATGCTCACATTATTGTGTGAGATCTGCAAGAATGTGAGTATTTGTGTCTTATTATGTGATTTATTTATGTATTGATAGTATTATATTGATTTTCACTTAATAGTGAAAAAATTATATATAAGGTTCTGTTGGATAACGTTTACGTTTTCAGTTTATATTTATAAAAATTTTATAAACTAGTTTTTTTTATTTTTTTTTATTTTTAGAAAAATATAAACTACAAACACGTTTGGTAATTGACAAAATGTTTTAAAAAAATTTAAAATATAAAAAAGAGTGAGAAATGGCAAATGGTGGCAAGTGGCGGCGGCTTGACTCGATACAACAAGACAGGCCCGACTGACTCAATACAACGAGACAAACTCAACAGGACTGACTCGATATGAAAAGACTGACTCAAAACGAAGAGACAGACTCAAAACAACAGAACTGACTCAATACCCAAGCCAGAACATACAAAACCCAGCATTCACAAATGCTCAAAACAGTGCGTGCCATACGCCACATCCGGAGTAAACTGAGTGCCACCCGCAGGTAGTTCATCCCTCGATCACATCACATTATCCCCCATAAGTTCACCGATCAAGTGCCGATAGACTTTGCAGGACCTGGTGCGGGGATGACCCTATTATCAATTAAATTTTGTATCTCGTGGCGGAGACGGACGCAACTGTCGGTGTCATGACCGGTTTGTTGATGAAAAGCACAGTACTTAGTCAGGTCATGCTTTGGAGGGAGAGGATCGGGTAGAGGCCGTTGTTCCAACGGTTTCAGATGTCCTTTCCTGAGTAGGATCCCCAGGGCTTTAGACAAAGGCATAAATAGTGGGGTGAAAACCCTCTTGCCTCAGGGTAGATAGTCCGAAGTTCGGGGGTTTGGATTGGATGTACCAACAAAAGGGGTAGCTGTTCTTGGTGTGGTGGTGGCGGGTGGTGGCTGGTGGTAGCAGGTGGGTGGTGAGTGGTGGTGGAGGGTGGGTGGTGGTGGCGGAAGACGGTGGTGGAAAATGATGACGGGTGGTGGCTAGTGTTAGGTGGTAAAAAAAAAAAAAAAAACTGAAAACTTAAAACGGAAATACATTTTTTGAGTTTACATTTTTTGGCCAAATTTATAAACTGAGACCACTGATTTATAAATCAAAAATTTACCGAACAAGTTTTTATTCGAGTTTTTTAAATTTTTGTAAATATAAACAGAAAATTAAAAACGTAAGTGTTACCAAACGGCACCTAGATAATCTCACAAGTTTGATGTACTCAGTTAAAATATAAATTTCATAATACTTCTGGGTCATGTCTCAAGTTCAATACTTACCAGCAATAATAAGCTTTTGGGAGCCATATACATATAGGGCGTTCTATTGACTTTAAATGAGATTTTGTGAGATTGGTCTCCAAAATTAATCGAGAATAAGCTAGCCTAGACAACCAATTTAAATATAAACAGAAAATTAAAAACGTAAGTGTTACCAAACGGCACCTAGATAATCTCACAAGTTTGATGTAATTAGTTAAAATATAAATTTCATAATACTTCTGGGTCATGTCTCAAGTTCAATACTTACCAGCAACAATAAGCTTTTGGGAGCCATATACATATAGGGCGTTCTCTTGACTTTAAATGAGACTTCCAGTGAGATTGGTCTCCAAAATTAATCGAGAATAAGCTAGCCTAGACAACCAATTATCAATAATAATAATAATAATACTTTTGCCCATAACATTAATAATTTGTTAGTGAGACTGATGAAAATTGATCATATTATCATTTATTATATTAAAATGCTTATTTTACCATTCATTATCTTTATATCCAAACATCACATGTATCTAAAAAAAACTCATATTTCATATTTTAATAATGTACACAGGTAAGAGAACGAGGGTAATTAAGTATGCGGTCAAAAAACAAGAAAAAAAAAAGTAATTAAAGTAAGAAGAAGAATAATTGTGTCATCAAACATATAAGTACATATTTAAACACAAAATATTTAAAGATAATATAATAATCTCATCATTTCTATTAACACCGTCAAAATTATCATTATTGCTAGGAATATTAGGAAAATGAATTGTGGCCCTAAAAACAGTGGCCCTAATGGCCCTAATTTCCTTTTCTGGATAAGTTTTTTTTTTTTTTTTTTTTTTGCCTTGTTTTTTTTTTGTTGCCTTATATGGAAATTTAGGGGCATTAGGGCCCCTAAATTTCGAGCTACCAACCAAAACCCGGAATATTAATGCAATTTTATTAAATTAATAAAACTAATTGTAATTTCTCTATGCTGATAAAAAAAAAAATTGTAATTTCTCTATTAGTTGAAGCAGATCATATAATTTGCCCCTGTTTTGTACTCAAAATTCTTCTTTCTTACCAAATCTCTTATTGGATGACAAAAAAAAAATTCACCAACTACTCTTAAAGTTTCTCTTTCACCAAAAATAATATAATAAAATAAAAAAAATCAAGGCTACACTCATTTTCATTCAATTCTCTCTCTCTCTCTCTCTCAACTTTTGCCTCTTTCATAAAACTTTTGTCCCCAATTTCCCTTTTGCAGAACTTTCTTCATCAAACCGCAATGCCCCAAATGATACTGAAATGACCCATTTCTTGTTATACCATTATTTTCATCTCTTCCAATTTCAACTACTTTTACAACCACCATCTTCATGTTTATTGAAAGATCTGAGAAAACCAATCAAAACCCATATACAATTTATAGCTTTTGATGGATCTAGTGAGCAAACAAGCTCTCTCTCCCATCAAAAGCCCTCCAAGCTCAATCTTTGGCTCACCTATACACTCTTCCAACACCAGTTTTCCCATTCTCTTCGTCGCGATCATCGGCATTTTAGCCACTGCTTTCTTATTAGTAAGCTACTATATATTTGTGATCAAGTGTTGCCTGAATTGGCATCGAATAGATCTTTTGAGTCGCTTTTCTTTCTCAAGAAATCGTCGTAGCGACCCAATTGGCCTATACTCTCCTACGGTACAACGAAGAGGACTCGAAGAGTCAGTGATTCAAGCCATCCCAATACTTCAATTCAAGAAAGGAGATCAAGAAAATGGGTTGAGAGAGAAAAGTTTCAGCGAATGCTCAGTTTGTTTGAATGATTTCCAAGAAGAAGAGAAAGTAAGAGCTATACCAAACTGTGGACATGTGTTTCATGTTGATTGTATTGATGTTTGGCTTCAAAGCAATGTCAATTGCCCACTTTGTAGAACAAGCATTTCAACATCAACAACCCTAGATAATCAATTTGTTGCTCCGAGCTCGTCTCCTCAAATCCCTGATCCAAACACGGGTAATAATAATAATCATCGCTTAGGCAGTGATGAAGACTATGTGGTGATTGAGTTGAGAGGAGAGAGAGAGAATTCTACTGATCAGACATTGCTTGGAGTGCAAGAAAGATTGAATAATTCTCCAAGAAAGTTTGAAAAGAAAGTGAGAAGGTTGAATCATGTTTTGAGCAAGGGGGATGAATGTATAGATATAAGAGAGAAAGATGATCAATTTTCTGTGCAACCCATTAGAAGATCTTTTTCAATGGACTCAGCTTGTGATAGACAACTATGTTTGGCAGTTCAAGAGATTGTAGAACAGAATAGGAATGTCAATGAGGTCAACAATGTTAGTGAAGGTTGTAGTAGCAGAGTTAGAAGATCATTCTTTCCCTTTGCAAATGGAAGGGGATCAAGAAGTGCAGTTCTACCAATTCAGCTGGACTCATAGACTTCTTTTTTTTCTTTTTTTTTTCTTTACCAATAATTATTTTTCTTTGTGAGGGTGGATCTTGGCGTAGCAATAAGGTTGCTCTAGATTGTCGATTGAAACTGCCCTTTTTAATTATTATTATTATTTTTTTTTTTACGGTGGGAGGGTACTATTTTGATAGAGGTAGGGGTTTAGATTTTGCTGTAGATGATAGTAGATAGTTTGTGACAAAAGCAAATTCAATTCTATTTGAAGATCTTCATAGAAATATTTTTATTTTGGGGGATGCCATGAAAATTTGCTTTCTATTTCAAAATTAACCATTTCTAACTATTATATGTCATTATAAGTTTAAAATTTTATTTTTGAACTTAAAATAAATTATTGTTCATATAGATCTTTCTCATCAAAATTAAATTATGTCTTCTGTCTCAATCAACTGAAACCGGTTACATGATTTTTTTTTTTTCCTTCTAGTCTAACAAAGACTATATATTTAGTTAAACTAAATAAATTCATTTTATTTATTTTTATTACTGCATCTTAGCCATTGATCATAAGAAATGGAGATGATATTTGGGTTGGTCCAGTGTATTCAAATTGACTTGCAGCCATGATTATGGGCATCAATAGTGCTTGAACTACTTTTTTTGTTTTTTTCTCTTTTTTTCTCTTTTTTGGGTTTACATTTTCTTTCATGATGGAATTGAATGATTGTGGTAGTTGTTTTTGCTTAAGACTTGGAGGAGAGAGAGAGAGAGAGAGGCCAACTAAAAGAATTAAAAGATTTGAAAATGGCTAGAGAGGGACAGCCACCATTTAATATTTTAGAGGGTAGGGAGGGGGACCCTTTCCATTGATATAATCATTTATATTATATATTAAAATATTTTTATTGGTGTTCTAAAATCTTTTGTTGAATCTATCTCAAGTATATATTAAGTAAAAGGAAAATTTTAATCCTATGAAAGTTTTAATATGTTAATTTTTATTTTTTAATTTTAATTTTTTTTTTAAAAAAAATTAACTTCAGTATTTATTAATTTCTCTCCACTTATAAGATTTTTTGATTTCTTTCATAATTACTGCAGTACTTCTTCCAAAACAAATAATTTGTATATTAAAAAAAAATTAAAACAAATATAAATATCTATATCTATATCTATCTATTTATTTATATCTATCTCTAACCCACAAATTTTGTGAAAGTTCCAATATCTGAACGTTAATTTCTTAATTTTTTTGATTCTTTTTGAAAAAAAAACTTAGCACTTATTAAATTCTTCCAAGTCTTTTTAACTTCTCCAATTCACATACTCTTTTTAACTTTTCACATATCTATTGTAAACATTGAGTCTTCTTTTCGTTTTCTCCTGCTTGACTTCTCAGTTCTACACTTTAAACTTCAGTGACCACGTATGCAAGCAGTAAGTCTTCTTTTTGTTTTCTCCTTTTTGACTTTTCCTTTTATTTACTGTTTTAATATTGTAGTTAGATAACGCATAAAAATATTTGTGATTTGTCTAGTGAATAAAAAATTATAATTTGATTTTTTAATATGATTGAAATTAGATAAATATAAACTCTCACCAAGAGAAAAATGTGATTATAATTAATTGAATGATTCCTTTTTTTAATGTGATTGTAGTTAGTTTAATAGTTTTTTTTTTCATTTATTTATTTTATTATAAGAAAAATGTGATGTGATTGTACTTTGTTCAATGGCTCTTTTTTTAATATGATTGTTGTAGTTAGTTCAATTGTTTTTGTTTTTTTTAATGTTATTTAATCTTTTTATTTACTATTTTAATTTTATTTTTAATATCATTGAAGTTAAATAAACATAAATACTCACAAAGAAAAAAATGTAATTGTAATGTGATGTGATTGTAGTTTGTTCAATGGCTCTTTTTTTTATATGATTGTTGTAGTTAGTTCAATGGTTTTTTTTTTAATGTTATTTAATCTTTTTATTTACTATCTTAATTTTATTTTTAATATGATTGAAATTAGATAAACATAAACATTCACAAAGGAATGTGATTGTAATTAGTTCAATGGTTTTTTTTTTTTTAATGTGATTGTAGTTAGTCAATGGTTTTTTTTTCATTTATTTATTTATTTTATTATGAGAAAAATGTGATGTGATTGTAGTTTGTTCAATGGTTTTTTTTTAATGTGATTTAATCTTTGTTTTAATAGTTTTTCTTTACAATTATTTATGAAAAAAATATGATTGTAGTTAGATAGTATAAAAATATTTGTGATTTGATTTGATTTTTTTCTGATTTGATTTTTAAAGTACCAATTATTGATAATGATTAGATTGTATTTTGAAAAAAAAAATTGTAATTGATTTTTTAACTCACTGTGTCTTTTAAAAAAAAAATTATTGTGTTTTTTTAACTATGAATTCACTTAATTTGTGATTTGATTTTTAAGTCACTGTGTTTTTTCAAAAACAAAATGGATTGTACTCATTAGGGTAACATAATGTACCAATTATTGATGATAATTAGATTGTATTTTGACTCCAAAAAAATTGTAATTGATCTTTTTAACTCACTATGTTTTTTGAAAAATAAATTATTATATTTTTTTAATTATTGATGATGATTAGATAGCATTAAAAAAATTGTGATTTGTATGATTGAAATTATCTCCTTTTGTTTATAATTTTATTTTTTAATATGATTGAAGTTAGATAAATATAAACACTCACAAAAAGAAAAATGTGATTGTAATTTGTTCAATAGTTCTAAATAATCTTTTTTATTTACTATTTTAATGGTTATGTTTTTCAATTATTTTTTTATTATGATATAAATGTCATTGTAGCTAGATAGCATTAAAAAAATTGTGATTTGTATGATTGAAGTAATCTCATTTTGTTTATAATTTAATTTTCTTAATATGATTGAAGTTAACTCACAAAAAAAAAATGTGATTGTAATTTGTTCAATGGCTCTAAATTTTCTAAATAATCCCAATCTGAATTTTCTAAATTTTTTATTAAAAAAAAGCACACAACATTTATTGATTTTGTCAAAATCTTCTGATCAGTATTTATTAACTTTTTTCAATCCACATGTCTTTCCACATGCCTGCATTTATTGATTTGGTCAAAATCTCTTGATCATCATTTAAAATTCACTCAAACAAATAATTATAGATACAAACCATGTATAGTTACTACAACACCCTTTTCAACTCCTCTCATACACTATGGTTAGTGATAAGATTATTAAATTATTTTTATAAAAAATCTTTAAAAACATAATTTATATATTAAAAAAATCTAAAACAAATATAAATATCTATAATTATCCCGTGCATAGCGCGGGTGATAGGCTAGTATTTTTTAAGGGCAAATTACATATACCTTCTCGGGATTTTGTAAAATTACAGATATTTTTTTAGATTTGAGAAATTACAGATACCCCCTGAAAGGTACTATTTGCATAACAAATTAAAGGGCAAATTGTTATGAAAATATAAATCTCAGAGGGTAATTTGTTATGAAAATATAAATATCAGGGGTATCTGTAATTTCTGAAATCTCAGGATTTATCTGTAATTTAGCTAAACCTCAAGGGAGATATATGTAATTTGCCCATTTTTTAAATATTCAAAATATTTTTGTGTAACTGATTTTTGTAATTAATCTGTCTTTTTGAAACTCATTAAATTCATATTCATATCCAAATTCAAATTTATATTTTATAAATTTAATATCACACTCATGAAGTGAGCACGGGTGATTAGTGTGTATATATATATTTGGCCACCAAATTCTTGTGTCAATAATGCTTAGTGTATGTATCAAAAAAAAAAATCAGTGTGTTTAGTTTTAGTTTTTTGAATTTATTTTTTTGAAAATTAAATTTTTTATTTTTCATATTTTTTTATTTTTAGTGAATATTTTTAAAATTTTAAACATTTTTTTTATTTTTTTTAAATGTACATTACTTAGATGTATTTAAAAAGTAAAATATTTATGAAAAATATTTTAAAAAATAATAAATACACAAAAATATAAAAAAATATATATATATACTGAATTTTTGTAAATGTTTTTTATATTTTTGGTATTTAGTGAATTTTTTTTTTAAAAATTTAATAAAATTATACTTTTTAAGTATATTTATATTAGACGTGTTTAAAAATTAAAAAAAATACTTAGAATATTTTAAAAAATTAATAAAATAAAATTAAAATAAAATTTTCTAAAAATGAATTTTAAAAATTGAAAACAACCGAGGTGAATAACGGTTTGTGTAGGTGGCACCATTCCTTTGACTTGGAGGTTGATTCTGGCCACTAGTTTCCAGCCTGGACTGGATCCAAACTTTCATCTCTTAAAATGAGCAAACAAAGACAAAAGAGCAAAATTGAATATAGGTGGTTGTCTTGCTTGACTAATGGTTCCACTTATAATAGCACATTTATTTATTGATGTATATATTAGTATATTAATAGTTTTATATCATTATTATTATTGATCTCACTTTTTATATAAATTATAAATATTTAAAACTTTTAAAATTATATCACATCATCAGTTAGTATACTAATTAGTACATTAATTAATACATCTTGCATTATTTTTTATTTATTGAAAATTCATATGTAGTTAGTCTTCATCTTCTCTTCAAATGTAGAAATTATCTAATCTTTCTCAAATACTGTGGGTATTTGGAAAGTTTGTTATTTTAATAAGCTATTTTAGTAGGCAAAAATTTTTATGGTTGAGCAGATGATTATAGTTTTTTGTAGTTAGATATGATATTTGTGAAATAAAAAGTGAAATGATTATGAGTTTGATATGATATGGGTGGTGATAGAGATCTCTAAAAATAGAGCTCTAAATTGAGCTCTACTTATGTGGCAATGAAAAAAAAAATTAAAAAAATTTAAAAAAAAGGTCAATACATCACATCAATGGTGGGCCCCACTCAAATTTAGAGCTCTCTATCACCACCCTTTGGATATGATTTTGCCTTATTAGCTATTTTTATCTATTTTATCTTTTTTTAAATTTTAACCAAAAAATAACTCAAAACTCACTTGCCAAATCAAAATTTTCAAGATGTTAACATCGAGATTTTATGTAGAATCGTTAAGAAAGAGTCGTGAATTGGATTGTAAAATCATATTGAGAATTATAAGATTTTATTTTTAATACAAAATAAAATGAAAAATGATCAATAATTATGTATGTTAAATAATCTTAAAATTATTTTTAAAATGTTAAATTTAATATAATACATATTTTATGCTAACATAAATTAGAGGAGATGCTTGCAGAAAGAGTTTATAGTCATTTTATTAATATAGATATACACATATACATGTATATATATATATATAATAAATAAAAAAATAAATTGATAGGGATAGTGGATTATATATGATTTTATGATTAAGATCAAATATATTTTAAAATTTTACGAAATTTAAGATCCCAACATAATTTAAATTGTTAGGCCCAACTAGAATCGTAATATTCTATGATCCAACCAGCAAGATTCTAATAACCCTCTGTCTTACTAATGGGGAAATTATTCAATGCTCATGGAGTAATCCTCTCTGTTCTATCTATAAATTAACACTTAACATTTTATCTCCTAAAATTTTAATACAAAAAATATTGTTCCACGAGCATTAAATAATTTCTCCTTACTAATGGAAATTTGTGGTTTCCCGTGTTATTCTTATTTTTTGGAATTATTTTTGCTATTGAATAGACACCCTGCCAACATGAAGCTTCAAAAAAATAAATGATAAAGTTAAGAAAGGTTCAAGTATTATTCAAATTAATATTGGTGACATAGGAGGAATTCGTTTTTTGATAAAAAAAAATATCAAACAAATTCATTTTTTATTATTTATTAAGGTAAAAAAATAATTTATTTATTTTTTTTTTAAAATTTTTTGGAATGTGTTGGGGTTTATTATTTATTAAGGTAAAAAAATAATTTATTTATTTATTTATTTTGTTTTTATATTTTTTGGGGTTGATCATCGTCCAGAAGTAAACCTCTCCATAGATAGATGTTGGAGGTAACAATTTAACAATTTCAAAGTACAATATAGTATTATTTATGTGGTGTTTTAATCATTAAATAATTTTACTGATGAAATACTTAGTCAATTTTTTATTTATTTATTTATATTGAATACTGATTCACTTTTGTTGATTAGTTATTGTAAGAGATAAAAAATAACTTAATGTTATGTGTTGTTATTTTTTATGATTGAAAATATTGGTAGTAATATTACGTGGTATTTTGAAAGTATATAATTTATTATTATTATTATTATTAGACTATTTGGTTAGGCCTAGAAAAAGAACCAATTTGTGGACTAGGGATAGTAGTAAAAAAGTTAAAAAGTTATTAAAAAAAGTCAAAAATCTAAGAAAAAATTAGTCTAAGGTCACTCTCCTATTTTTTGTAATGGAAGAGATCCACAATATTATTTTATAATGTCTAAGGTCCCTTAACTCTACGCTCATGTATCACAGAAAAATTGTGACTCTCTCAAATTAAATCTCATCTCTCTCTCTCTCTCTCCCTCCCTCTCTCTCTTTCTTCGCTCACTATCTGTTTCTCAAATTCTCTCTCTCTCTCTCTTCGACAATGGCGATTCGAACTGCGATGTCGAGTCGAATTCTAAAGAATTCGTCGATCGCAGTGTTTGGAGTTTGATCTATGTCCTTTTCATTGTGGCGAACTGTTGAGACCCCATTTTCCTTGTCACTGAAGCTTTACCAACATTTGGCCTCCCAACAATGGCAACCTTTGGAAGAAGACAATCAAGGATCTGCAGATGGAATTTTAAAGCTCAAGTAAGTCACCACTACACATGCAAAGAATTTTATTTTCACCTTTTTGAATGTTAAGCAAGAATTTTAAAGCCCCGTTTAGTTGAATCATTTGAATGGTTGAATGAATATTTCAATGGTGTTTGAGATATATATATGCTAAATTAATTGATTTTGCATATATTACTAAAATTGCATCCATTGCAGTTCTGCATAAACTAAATTTTTTATGGAGTTAGAGATATATGGACGCTAAATTAATTGATTCAGCATATAATAATGGTATTGCATCCATTGAGGTACTACATAAACTCTATCCCTTTAACAACCCAAAATTTCCTTTTCACTTTAGCTTACTGTTTGACAAATATCCATGCAAAAGTTCCTTGTGTGCCATTTAACTTTCGTCACTTTTCATAATTTTCATATAAGGTGCTGATACCTTTAAATTTTGAAACTTAAACATGATGGTTGATGTTTGATATTTCTTTCATTGTTTACAATAAAACTTCATTAGGCAGTCAGCACTGATATATTTTTCACTTTTCACAAATACCACTCGGCCTATTTTAGTGCGCTTGTATGCACATTTAAAATCATTGTCACTTGTATTTACTATTACCAAGAATCCATTATCAAAGTAAGAAAATAAACCACTAATATACAATGATCCTAGAAAAGACGCTTACTGACATTTCTAGTGGTATTCTTACGCCTCGGCTGCCTTCCACGAGTTTCCTTCTGAATATTTGTTTCATATTCTGAAATATTAAAGAGATAGAGTTTAGGCAAAGTTGAGACTTGAACTTACTTTGCCTAGAGAAATTTGGAGAGAATTTCTCTGAAGAGCGAGAAATTCAAAGAAATTTGTAGAGAAGTCCAGAGAAATTTGGACAATGGGAAGTCCAGAGAAATTTGGAGAGAAGTGCAAAGAAATTTGGAGAGAATTTCTCTGGACAGTGGGAAATCCAGAGAAATTTGGAGAGAGTTTATTTGAGGATTGAAATTTCTCTAGATCGATGTGTGAGGGACTTTAAACATTATAAAAATATTGAATGTCCTTTATGTTATAAAATTTTAATATCAGGGACCCTAAAAAAAATCCCAAAAATTAATAGAAAAATACAAAAAGTTAAAGTTTTTTTTTTTTCTACTTTTTCAAGTTTTTTCATAAAAATTCAAAACTTCATCCCAAACATACTAAAATTTTCACCTCATATTTTAATTAAAAAAATCAAAAAAATTACTAAAATAATCTATTCTCATACCAACCTTTGTATTTGTTAACAATCAAATTATACATTTTCCTTTTTTCAATGTTTTCCACCCGTATTCGATTTAAGGCAAATTACCTGGAAGTCCTATTTAAAAGAGGAAAAGTTTATTTAGCCCCACAACTTTTTAGATACTCTCAAAAATCCACTGCGTATTTTTCTTCTTCATTCTTCTTTGTGCATTCGTTCTTCTCTATCTTTTTCTCTCCCTTTCTAGCGACTGGAAATCACACCTTACTTCTTTCTCTTTCAAACATATAGTCACCGGCAATTGACGACCACCATTGATTGAGGTTCACCGGCAACCACCGACTACCGATTTTTTACTTTACCCTCACCGACGGCGAATGAGACAAGTTTCCGACGAAAAAGATGAGTAGATTTACTCAAATCTTATGTAGATCTACTCAAATCTACATCAGATCTAAGTAGATCTACGTGAGAACATATTATATCTAAACCAAAAATAGTTGTCGGAGTACAATCTTCTTTATATATTTGTTTCTCTCTTTTGAACTCTCAATTTTTCTATATTTTCTTTGCTATACACTTCTATTTCCCTATTTTAATGGAGAAAAATTTCAAATTTTGAACAAATTGTTTTCGAGTTTTAGTTACAGGTGGTGAAAATTGTAAAATTTTATAGTTTCAATTTTTTTGGTGCTAAAATGAATTATGCTTTAAAACTGTAAAATTTTACAGTTTCGTAACATTCTTTAGAACTGTAAAATTTTACAGTTTCATAACATGTTTTTCAGTTTGATTAATCAGGATAGATGCTTAATAGAATCATGCTTTGAAACTGTAACATTTTATAGTTTCAAAACTTGCTTTTCAGTTTGATCAATATTGGAAATTATTTGCTTAAACCCTACAAAAATTAAAAAATAATATATGTTTTTCCCATTGTTGTTGTTGTTGTTGTTGTTGTGTTTTTTTTTTTTTTTTTTTTTTTTTAAAGTTATCAATATTTAGCACATTTTGTTATTTTTTGCACTACAATTTCTCCATTTTTTTTCTAGTAATATTCTGGACGTTTCAGTGAATATCTAACGATTTCTTGATGTTCAGCAAACATTCTAGAAATTCCGACGACTTCCAGTGATGAATACTCCGACGAACTTCTGGCAATACTTTTTTTTTTTTTTCAAATTATCAATATTTAGCACATTTTGTTATTTTTTGCACTACAATTTCTCCATTTTTTTCTGGTAATATTCTGGACATTTCGGTGAATATCTAACGATTTCTTGACGTTCAGCAAACATTTTGAAAATTCCAGCGACTTCCAGTGATGAATACTCCGACGAACTTCTGGCAATACTTTGACGAACTTCCTAGTGATGTTAAGCATTTCTGCGAGTCTTCGGTAACCGTTTGATAGGAAATCCAGCAGTGGTGTGATGTAACAATAATTTTAAATTTATATATGTACAAAAAAAAGAGATTTTTTAATAATAATTAAAAATATATAAAATTTATTGGTACAAATATTTTTTTTTTTAGATTACATAAATTTTAAACTTTATATGCGAGACTTACTGATAAGTAAACTAAGATTTGAAACGTGATGGAGACCCTAATTTTCCCCACTCCTACCACCCCACACATACGTGAGGGTTGGTTATTAAAAGAAGAAAAAAATAAAAAAAAATTCTCGCCAGTCAGACCCATCACCCTAGTGGGCGGTCTGAAACATTATGCCTAAGATTTATTGCCAAACCTTTTCTGATACTGGGCTTTGCTCAGATACTTTCTCTAACTCACCTCATTGGACTCAAATTAAGTGTCCCGCACAAGATAATGGTTTGGCCCACACTCCTTGTGTATACGATGTATCACTTTACAATTTTGTTTTGGGTAAATTACACTATGAATTCTTGTAATTTAAATAAAATGCAAATCATAAAATAAAAAAAAAATGAAGTATCACTTTAATCTCTATAATTTTAATTTTAATAATTTAAACTCCACACTTTTAATTAGTTACAATACGATCCCTCTGTCACTTAGGTGGTATTTGTTTTGAGAGATTGAGCCATGGAATTGGACTAATAGTCCATCTGAACTAATAGTCCGTTGTTTGGTTTAAAATTTTTACACCGGACTATTAGTTCCAAATCTGTTGGACAATTGTGTCCCATGGAGGGGCTGGGACACAAATGGAGAGATAAGGGAGATATAAGATTATGTGATGAAATGATCATTTTGATCATCTACTATTTAATTATGCATTATATTTAGTAAAATTCAATAAAAATTTAAATGTCTCGATTTAAAAATAAAATAACTTTATTTAATTTTTATTGATGTTTTATTTATTTAATTTTTGATCATCTATTATTTAATTATGTATTATATTTAGTAAAATTCAATAAAAATTTAAATGTCTCCATTTAAAAATAAAATAATTTTATTTAATTTTTATTGATGTTTATTTGTTTAATTTTTTAAAATAACTTTTATAGATATTTTATTGATGTTTTATTTTAAAATTGTGTTTATCGATGTTTTATTTAATTTCATTATTTAATTATTACTATTTTTTTAAAATAAATTTATTTAAAATTGTAATTAAAAAAATAACATATATTTTTATTGATATTTTATCATTTAATTTTTAAAAAATAAATTTATTTAATTGTGCAAAAAATAAAATAAAATAGATTTTTATTTAATCTAGCTAAAGATAATTAAAATATTAAACATATGTTTAACATTGCTATTACTTAGTAAATAATTAAAAAGGGTAAAATAGTCATTGGAATATTTATCATTTTCCATAATATCCCAAACAAGCATACGATTCATATCCTACCCAACCAAATAGTTATTTCTTAACATCTAATCCCATGACTAACCAAACATGGGATACAAATGCAGTCCAATCAAATAGTCTAGGGACAATGTATACCAAGACTAACAGTCCGGTGGATTCCAATCCCCCTTATCCAATCCGTCCAAACAAACACACCTTACTGTTCGAATTTGGACGGAAAAAGATCATATGCAAAACTAAAGGGACCACATGTAATATATTCATTATACCGATGGTCTCTATAGTTTATTTTAAGATTCACTTTGGTCCTCTAATTTTGCACATGATTTTTTTTTTTTCATTTAAAATGTTAACAATGCATGACGGAAGTATCACATTTCAATAAAATTGAAAGTGTATTACGTAGAACAAAGTGAAATTTTGTTCAAACTAGAAGGACTAGTGGCGTAATTTGCCCTTTTTTTATTTTTTATTTTTGCCAAGTACAAAAAATTAAAAAAAATAAAAAAAGTATGAGGGATAATTTATGTACCTTGTGTGGTTTAACTCACTTTTTTGAAAATTGAATTTTTTGTTTTCATATTTTTTTTTTTCGTGAATTAGGGTTTTGGGATGATCTAAATAAATATATTTTTGACTTTTAACAAAAAGATGTACAAAAGGTAACGAGGTGATGTAACTCAAAAAAATAAAAAGATAAAAAAAAGTGCACTTTTGTAGGGGATGCCACGCATAAAATGTATAATATTTTACGATTTTTTTTTTAGATACATTTAAAATGTATAATATTGCGAAAATTGTTTTTTAAAAAGTCACCAAATACAAAATAATATGAAAATTCAGTAAATTTTTGTATTTTGTTGTATTCAATGAATTTTAGAGATTTTTTTATAAAATTTATACTTTTTAACTATATCAAAATTAAGTGAATCTAAAAAGTAAATAAAAATTGATTAAATTATTTTTAAAAATCACTAAAAAATATGAATTGAAACTCAAAAAATTATTTTTGAAAACTCAAAACCCTTTTACATTTTTCTTAAATATATTTGGTGAATTTTTTTTTCAATTTTTTTTTTACTTTTCTTATTTATCTAGTATAAAAGTCTAATTTTTTTAAAAGAAAATTCCACATAATTTGACCATTGCAATAAAATAAACTCTAAGTTTTTAATTTTTTTCTATTTAAATTTTAATCTTTTGATTTATTATTAATCTAAACCACCAGCCTCTTTCCGTTAAGTAAAACACACGGAAAATGATAATTTAGTCATTAAACTCAATATAAATGTATATAAAATATCTAAAATATCATTTTTTTTGTTGAGTATAATGATTAAAATGGCATTTTACCCCTCAATTTTACTTAACAGAAATAGGCACAAGATTTATATTGCAAACAAATAAAAATTTTAGAATTTAAATTGACAAAATTAAAAAAAATCAAGATTTATTTTATTATAAAGGTCAAATCTAAGTTTTTGTTATTATAATTTTCCCTCCAAAAAAAAAAACACTAAACACAAAAAAACAATCAACAAAAAAATACTAAAAAACCAATCCCAAACACCATAGGGTCCGTTTGTTTTCAAAGGTAGATTGGGTGAGATTGTTAGTGAGAGAATTGTTAGCGAGGAGACTGTTAGTGAGGGGACTAAAAAATCTGTGTTTGTTTGATAACCAGTGGACAAACAATAATTCATGTTTGTTTTGAGAGATAGGAGTGAGATTAACTAGTAAAATTCTGTAAATACCCTTGTTACATTATTATGAAATTTGGAAATTATTAGTGAGTGGGTTATGAAAATTTGTGTTTGTTTGTGATATATTTTAATATTAAAAATTATGTTTTATAAAAATATTATTATATTAAATTATTTTTATAAAATAGAATTATGAAAACAACTCAGCCCAGCCCATGGTTTTAACCATTCCATTGTTTTAAACAGTGGCTCTGTTTGGTAGAGCTTATTTCAGCTTTTAGCTTAATTTAAACTATTTTGATGTGTTTGGTTCAGCTTAACAATACAGCTTATAGCTTTTTGTAAGTCAAAAATCAACTTATTTTTTCAGTGGGGGAGGAAAAGCTTAATTTATAAGTCAAAAATTAATTTATGTTCATAGCTATAAGCTATAAGCTGTTAGGCTATAAGTTATAATCACTTTCCCACAGCTCTACCAAACGGGCCTAGTGTATTGAAAGAATTTTTTCACTTAAATATTGGTTCATTGTTCATTCATCATCATTTTTGCCTTCTCTGTGTTAAAAAAAAAAAAAAAAAAAAAAAAACAGAGCTTGTGTTTGTATATTCGTTAGCACCGCACGATGACACCGATCTTCACCGTCAACGACGACGACGCCGATCTTCACTGTCAACGCGATTTTATTTTTGTGCAAATTTCAATTTTATATATCATGCAAGTCATTTGATTTGTATCTCTTTCGTCTGATTTAGTCAAAGATCAGAGCATCACTCTTCAATTTTACTGATCTAACTTGTAATTTGTCTACACTTCTGTTTGATTGGTGAGAAAACCGAATGAAATATGCATGTATGTATATATACATATATGATAAGAGAACAGAGAGAAAGAGAGAGAGAGAGAGAGAAGAGAAGAGGAGATGAGAGGGTAAACAAGTACATCACTCCCCTAATACCAACGGACAAATTTTCAATACCAAGTGTTGGGGCAGACTAACAATCCCAATATGTAAGGTCCATCTGAAGCCCTCCGACTTATGAATCCATTCTCCAAATCTGTAAACAAACAGAAGGTATGTTCACTATTCATCATTCACAGTCCACTCTGGACTGTGAAAGAGGAAATCAAACGAGGCTCGGGGTGCAGGTAGGGGCAGTCGCACTCTCAAAATTTTTAAAAACTATGTATATGGTACTAGTAATTAGTAAGATAATTTCAAACTAGAATACTTCGCACCCCCAAAATTTCACTAGATCATACACTCCAAATTGTTTACATTACAAAACTTTTAAAAATAGTTTCTAAATTAAGTTTTATCAAATATTGATCTATTCTATTTGTTATCTATATTATTTGTTATATTTTTATATTGTTTAAAGTTATTTGTATTGTTTTATTTGTTTCTATTTATTACTATTTTTATTTTTTGTTCATATGTCATTTTTTCTTCTTCTTTTATAAATCACACTTTAATTTCCTTATACATCTTATTTTGCATTCATTCTTGTTTGTTCATCATTATCTAGAAATATGAATATTGTTTGGGAATAAAAATATTGTTTACTTCAACATGACATTCTTAAAATAAGTTCATAAAATTTAATAGCGCTGATGAAATAGATTATCATTATTATACTCATAAAACCACACATTTTCAATTATAATTTTTTTTTCAAAACTAAACTGCGTAATAAGATGAAAGATAATTTTGTAACAAGTTATTTGATCATATTTATTAAAAAAGTTATTAAAGTTTTGATGCCAAGTTTATCATAGATGTAAAAGGGTGTTATTACCAACCTCATGTGAATAATGTTTTGCAAGGACCATTTGTCTTGCATGCTAATGAATTAAGAACTGATAAATATAAACCAATTTTTTATTTTTCACATATATTTATTAATGGGATCCTATTTTGTGTTTTATGATTTTATTTATCAGGTGAGAATTATATTTATACATAAATTAGTGAATGAATTCATTTAAAACTCGTGTGTACCATCAAAAAATTGTCATCAATATATTCACTTTTTACATTCATATGCATTTGGCAAAACCGCATTCTTTATTTTATGGGTTCCTAATATTTGGAAATTACCACATTGTTTGTTTGTTTGTTTGTTTTTTTGTTTTTTTTTTTTTTATGGGTTCAAAAATGTTTAAGAGCTCTAAAATAACAAAGGAGTTCTAGGGCGTGAGACTAACCCATTGATGTGATGTTGTGGACTTTTTTTACTTCTCTGTCACATCAGTAGAACTCCAAAATTAAAGTTATGTATCATTACTCTTCATTTATTGAATAGGCCATGCACCCTTATTTTAAGAGCAATGATACATCTCTTAATTTTGAAGCTCTAATGATATGGCAAAAAAAAAAAAAAAGTTAAAACATTACATTAATAAGTGGAACCCACACCCTAGAGCTCCTTTAGGCTTGGTTTAGAAAGTGAGTTGACTTTTTGATTTTTTTTATTATTTTAGTCTGAAATTAAAAAGTTTGATTTGGGAATGACTTTTTATTTTTTTGACTTTTTTATGAGATAAAAAATATAATAATTATAGTTAGATGTTATGTTTTGTTTTATTAAGAATAAAAAAACCTATTTTATTTTTTGAGACTATTTTAATTCCAAACCCACTTCCCAAGTAGCTTAGAGCTCTTCTTTTTAGAGCTCTAATTTTTATTTTTATTTTTGTCATTTTTAAGGCTACACCACTGTCATGACAAACATTACTAATACAAGAGGACGCCTACTCCTAATCTGACAAACATAATTAATTCTTTATTTTTCTTTTATCTATCTTTGATGCAATTTTTGCTTAAAATTTATGAGATAAAAATGGTTTAAATAATTTTTGTAAAAAGTTGATTACTTAAAAAGTTTTTAAAAAAATTGATACTTTTAACTTTTGTTTCTAATTATTAACTTAAAATTTGTCTTACATTATTGATCATGAACATTATATGAACACGGCCGGATAATACTCAAATTATTTAATAATTAATTAAAGAGAATTATCATAAAATGGTATTTGGGAAAACAATTACACGTCAATGGTTCAATGGTAACAATTGAAAATTGCATTGACCATTGAAAGACAATTTGTTATTACAAATCAATCTCTCTATCCTATCACTATGTGATTACAAATCAATCTCGCTCCTATCACTCTGTGATTTGTTTGATTGACTAGTCTATGTCTCCTCAGACTGTCGCGTGACTCTCTCTTTCACATTGGAATGGCAATTTATCCCGTCCACACGAGAAATTAGTTGGTCTTGAACATCATTACGGAATATTTTAATGATGTGGTAGTTGATAAAAAGAAATATGAATTTATATTAAGGGCTGGTTCAGCAATTTACAAAATAGTTAAAAAATTAAAAATGTTAAAAAATTATTACTATTTACTAAAAAATATATAAAAAATTATTTTTTTACAAATTGTGAGACAACTCACTCTGACAGAAGGCGGCTGTGCTTGACTTTGGTGAGGATAAATTACCCAGGCAGAGGCAAGTTTAACAACTGTGTTGTTCGGTCTGTGGGGGCCATCACGGGTCCCGTTTTGATAATCCGAACCGTCAATGTGTAGATCTCGTTGAGTACTATATACCTATAAAAAATTACGTTGGTCGGATATCCCTAACTATATGATCAAATCAGTTTTGTATGAAAAATGGATAGTGTTATAGTTAACAGTTGAAAAAAAAAACTAATCTGATCAAATAGCTATCGATATCTGATCAACGTGATTTTTTACAAGTGTATAGTACTCGACAAGTTCTACATATTGAACAGTTCTGATTAGCAAAACAGGACCCGTGGTGGCCCCCATGTGTCGAACAACACCGTCTAATTAATGCCCGCAAAGGAGAGAATCATCTCTTCCCCTGCACTCTGCCACGTTGCCCCTTACCTTGCTGACCGTATGACGTATTCCATCACTAACTTCTCTTATACACTTATTTATACAAATTTTTAATACATATTTTTTATAAAAAATCAAAAAGTTAACTCAAACATCCATATTTTTTTTCTCATCTTTTTAGTCTAAAAAGACAAAAAATACACTTATTTAGGACAACCCAAACAACTTCTCAAGGAGTTAAAAAAATATAATAAGACTTGATAGATAATGATTGATAAAATGTATGATTACATCGCACCCCAAACCAATCAATAATTTTTCCATCCACACCCCGTTCATATGAATTTTTCTCGCCTATACACTTATTTATACAAATTTTTAATATATATTTTTTTATAAAAAGTCAAAAAATTAACCCAAATATTCATATTTTTTTCTCATCTTTTTAGTCTAAAAAGACAAAAAATATACTTATTTAGGACAGCCCAAACAACTCCTTAAGTGATTAAAAAAATATAATAAGACTTGATAGATAATGATTGATAAAAAGTATGATTAGATCGCAACCCAAACCAATCAATAATTTTTCCATCCACACCCCGTTCATATGAATTTTTCTTGCCCCTTAAACAAATAATATATATATAATTTTATTTGTTAAATATAGTTATTCTAAAATACCAAAACATTCATACATATATCTCATTTTTACCCCTCTATCTCTCACTTAAAATTAACCCAAACATCCATATTTTTTTCTCATCTTTTTAATTTAAAAAGACAAAAAATACACTTATTTAAGACAGCCCAAACAACTCCTTAAGTGATTAAAAAAATATAATAAGACTTGATAGATAATGATTGATAAAAGTATGATTAGATCGCAACCCAAACCAATCAATAATTTTTCCATCCACACCCCGTTCATATGAATTTTTCTTGCCCCTTAAACAAATAATATATATATAATTTTATTTGTTAAATATAGTTATTCTAAAATACCAAAACATTCATACATATATCTCATTTTTACCCCTCTATCTCTCACTTTTAATTTTTTTAACTCTAGCTACTTATCAATATTTGTGCTCTCATATGTTATATTATCTCAATTTCAAGAGTTAGTCTAGAGAGTGCAACTTAAGGCATAGAGGTGTGCTCCCTCTAGGTTACAGGTTCAACTCTTATTAGGAGCAATCCGCTCCTTGGGGTCACGTCTGTAGGTTATATTATCTTTTTCTCAGAGTATCATCTCTCCTTAAAGGTAACAAATTATCTGCTCTAATTTGCCCGATCCACATGGAGGGAATACTTTGCGTGGATCTTAAAATTAGTCAAAATGTACGTATCCTGATCTGAACACCGAGTCATAAAAAAAAAGGTTATATTATCTCTTTCTCATAGTATCATCTCTTCTTAAAGATAACAAATTATCTGCTCTAATAAAGTACAGGACAAGAACGGAATTCTACAAATCCAGCCTTGCCCTACTCCGTCTCGTTGTCATTCCTACTTTCACGTTTCTCTCACATTCTCTCTTTTTCTCTTTGCTCTCCGTATTTATTATAAGTTTATTTAGAAGTAATCACACCCCAATGGTGTCGGAGAAAAAAACTGCACAATCATAAAAAAAAGTTTACAATTCTAATTATTAATATGTATAAATTTTCCCATTGATTTGTAAATACCTTTGTAAAACTACATTGATTTGATATTTTTCCTTTATCTTATAGATATATTTAAAAATAAAAATAATTAATTAAAACTTCAAAATAAGATTAATTAATATATCCAAATATTTTAAAATTTTATTATAAATATACATAATAAAATATAAAAATTATATTCCTATTATATATTATAAAATTAATACACATTATATTATAATGTAAAAGAATATAATTGAAACACACTAAATAACACTAATTGAAATTAAAAATAAATCAAACAAATTAGTTTAAAAACACTAGCTGGTACGCAGTAAATAACAGTCAATGATAAATAAAATAATTTGAGAAAGTATATATATATTTTTTAAAACACATGAGTAAAGCATTGCAAATAAATAAAATAAAGGGCAATTAGTCCATAAATTTAAATTTAAATTTTGTTTGTCTAACCGTGCAAACCCTAAAATATTATGTCCATAAGAACAACCTTCTACGAAATGACCAAAATACTCATCACTAATTATTTGGATTACCCGATTATCTGTTTCAAACCCATCTTGAGTTCAGATCCTCTCCAACTTCTCTCTCCGGCCTTTCCTTTTGGGAGACGGCCTAGATTGGGCCACGTCACCCCATTAAATATTTGTGGCTCAGATTAGTACTACAAAAAATTAAGGTTTTAGAGACCAAAAATTAGGGACAAAATTATTTTTTAGGAAACAAATATTTTTGTTGCAAAAAGTGTTGTCATTTTATTTTTAGAAACGAAAATTGGACATTAGTAATAAATTATTATCATTTTGGGACCAATTTTTTGTCTAAAGAAATAAACTATTTTGAGACTAAATTATTTTATCTCAAATAGTCTATTTATTAGTGACATTTTTAAAATTTTGTCGCTAAAAGCCTTGTTTTTTACTTTTCGGAATGACCTTTTAGCGCTTATTCTTATATAGCGATAGAAATTGGTCCATAAATATCTTTTATAACAAATTTTTCACTTTTATAGTCAAAAAAAATTAGTCTCTAAAACTCTTATATGTGATAGTGTAGCTAAAGGAAAAAAAACAATCAAAATTCTCTCTTTCTTTCTCTCATTGCTAATAAAAATTTAAAAAACTATTTTAATCTTTTTCATTTTATTTTCATAATATATATATATATATATATATATAATTTTTAATATAAAATTTTAAATTTTATAAAATTAATATCATTGAAAAGACACCTTTAAAATGAGATTAACATTAAATATATTTAATAAAAAAAATAAAATGAGTAAAAGTAATTACTATGTTTAGTTATGTCTTCAAATTATTGTTTTTTAAATATAAAAATTAATTTGATGAAATAAACACACAAATTATGGGTGTGTTTGGTTTGTGTTTGTAGAGTAGTTTTTGAGATAAAAAGTACAAAAACTTGTTTGGTTTGCCTTTTTTCATAAATAGTTTTGAAAAATTATTTTGATGAGAGTTTTAAAAAAAGTGATTGATTTAATGTGTATGAGAGAGAGAGAGTGAATTTGAAAAGTGGATAACCAAACAAAATTTTGAGATTTTTTTTGGGAAAATTTGTTTGGTTTGATTACTCTTGAAAATTTGTTTATAGAGAATTTTTTCTGAAAAACAAACCAAACACAAATTATGTTTTCAAATGATTTTTGAAGACACATAAATTTAAATATGATTTTTGTGTTATTATTTAAAATGTAAAATAGATCACTTTATTATATATGGTGAAGTACTAATGAAATAAAAAATTAGGCCAAGTTTGGCATCTTTAAAATAATTCATCTTTTTATCTTTTTTTCATCACATCATCTCTCTAATTTTCTGCACATCTTTTCGTAAAAAGATAAAAAATATACTTATTTAACTCATCCCAAACAACCTCTTAGTATACTAATTTTTATAAGATTAAAAAATCATCTCATTACACATTTTATAAACACTCGTAAACATAAAATTAATAATAAATTATCAAAAATTGGTGAGGTTCGGGTCCCTCACGGTCCTACGCAGTGCAAGTCCTATTTATGTGCGGAGTAAATTAGAAGGCCTTTTTGTGGAGGAACCCACAATTCTTTTTGTGACCCCACACATATATGAATGGATTTCAATGTATGTGTGGGGTCCATATCATGAATGGTGTGAATCACAAAGGAAGTTGTGGGATCCTCCACAAAGGGGTTCCTATCATTGCTGAAATTAAAAATACACTATTTAATATTTGCTTAAAATATAATTTGCCTCTTATAATTTTAAAAATTATATTATGCTCTTTAAAATTTGTAATTTCATAACAAATGACCCATTTTATTAATAAATTATCAAGTCAATTAATAATTTTTATTGGTTATAAAAATTTATTTCAATTAATAATTCAAGTAATTTTATTATTGTTTCAAATAATAGTTAAGAATTTTATTTTTTCAATTAATTCTGTTAAATAAAAAATTAAACAAATAATTTTAAAAATTATATTATGCTCTTTAAAATTTGTAATTTCATAACAAATGACCCATTTTATTAATAAATTATCAAGTCAATTAATAATTTTTATTGGTTATAAAAATTTATTTCAATTAATAATTCAAGTAATTTTATTATTGTTTCAAACAATAGTTAAGAATTTTATTTTTTCAATTAATTCTGTTAAATAAAAAATTAAGCAAATTACAAAAAAAAATAAATCTCAGAATTTAACATATTTTTTACATTAAACCCCAACATTTTAGTTTTAACAATTTAAACCTTGAATTTTTAACATTTTACTTTTTGATTCGTCCATAATTATTATAATTATTTTATTTTTAAATTATTTTTTTTTCTTCTTTCTATCAGCTCTCTCTCTCTTTCTCTCAAAACCCTAACTCTTTCCATCTTTCTCTTCCACTGCCGCTCTCCTCCGCCGTTGTTCTTCATCCGCGGTGGTTGTCGATCTGTTGCCACAGTGGTTGTCGATCCACCCACAACCGCACCACCTCGAGCCTCATTTCCCTCATCTCTCTCTCTCTCTCTCTCTCAAGCCGCCGACTCCTTCTCGCTCTCTCGCTCGCTCGCTCCGGCCATGAATCCTCGACATCGTGTTCACCAAAACTCAGATCAGGCCTCTCCTCTGGTGACATCTCGCCGGTTGCCTCTGATTTGGAATCTGGGTTTTGCTCCATTAGAGGGCTCGGATTGCCTCATCCGTGGGTGAAAATGTTGCATATGTTAGCTTTGGTCTTCTAAAGTGGATCTAGTGTTCCAGCAAGAGTTACACCGGCGCTAGTATGGTCTGGTTTCAAGCCGTTGGTGTAGCTTCTGCCGGAGTCGTAGTTGCGTTGGTCTGATGAAGGTTTTATCCAACTCCGGTAGAAATTGTGAAGGTGCTCTGACAATTAATGGCCGACGGTACTGTTGTGGAGGGATTGTTGTGTCTGATCGGTGTATGGGACTAGGTTGTTCCCAGATTTGATGTCGGCGATGGTGGAGTCGCTAGGTTTCTCTACTCTGGTGTGAGCTTGGTGAGACAAGGAGAGAGAAGGAGAGAGAGATAGAGAAAGAGAGAGCTGATAGAACAAAATAATAATAATTTAGAAATAAAATAATTATAATAATTATGAGCGAATCAAAAAGTGACATGTGTATTAAATAAGTGTAAAAAGTTAACAGAAATAAACGGAAATAGATGGAGGGTCAACATTGGGATACGGTTAAAAATTCAGGGTTTAAATTGTTAAAATTAAAATGTTGGGGTTTAATGTGAAAAACACGCTAAACTTGGGATTTTTTTTTTGTAATTTGCCTTAAAAAATTCTAAAAATGAAATACTTATAATTTTTCAAACCATAAGTAACAATCTATATTTTAAGTAAATCTGAAGAGATGTATTTATAATTTACCCTTATGTGTGTTTGGGGGTGTAAAATTGGCCCTCGGACCCGTAGGACGCTCGAAGTCGTTTGTGGCCTACGTGGGCCCAGGCTTGCCCAACCTAAGACTCTGGGCCTGGGTCTTAGTCGCATGTGTTTGAAGCCCGGCCTGACTCGTAGGCCCACTCTAGGCCCACTAAAGGCCTAACGTGAGGTGTGGTGCCATTTTTGGTAAAAAAATAAAATTTTGGTGAAAAAAAATAAAAAAATGATCAAGCCCGACCCAAGCCCGTGACCATGCCCCAAGCCCGCTGGCCTCTCCTAAGGCCCGACTCGTCGGCCCGACTGAGACTCGAATATCCCCTAAGCAGGCCTAGTTTTCTGACCCGTGGGCCTATCCGACCTGGCTGGCGGGAGAGTGTTGTATGTTCATTCTATGCGTGAATCCAATATGGATTGACCTCCGTTAAAAGGATGTATACTATATGAAAGTTTGTAAAATTTAGTACTATAACTAGTAGGTGACCCATATGATACACGAGAATTTATTTTTAAAATGAAAATTTGATTTTGAGTTTTAATACTTTTGTGTAGAAAAGTTAACAATTGAAAGTCAAATATAAACAGATTTGTTAATGGCTAATGAAACTTTTTGTCGCAGTGTGTGATCTTATGTAAAATAAGCTCATAAAAACAATTTCTTTTAAAGTTTTTTTTTAAAAAAAATGTATTTTCAACCTGAAATCAAATCATCATTTGTGTTAATCAAATTTACCAAAACTTATGAATTCCATTTGTGTCAAAATATTTTTTTCTGAAAAAAATAAAAATAACAAAAAAATTTATAATATACAAATTATGACTTGGTTATAACTCATGGTTTATTATTTTGATTATTAATCGAAAAGGTCTTTGCTAATTTCTTATATTTTTTGTTAGGTCTAAAGTGGTGCATTGGATATTTAACTATGTTTCAAGTGGCATTTGATTATGATCTATTGTAATATTTTTATACGAAAATATTTAATTATTTTATTACACAAAAAAGTGATTATGGTGAGATAATCCAACGGTAGGATTTATGCTTATATATCATCGTAAGAGTTATTTACATTGATACAAAAAAAAAAAAAAATTACAAATTCAAATCATAAACAGTGTTCTCAAAGGGAATCATGCATAAAATCTCTATAATCTTAATAATTTCAGTTCTCAAAGAGGTTCTGATTAATTATGTAACACATCATAATATAAAGCAAAATTTTTATTCCAGATAAATTATTGTTGCATATATTTTCTGGCAGAGCTTATGAAGGTGCATTATCAGTAATACTATAAATTCAAAATTTTTATTTAAAAATTATTCAAGAAACATCAATAAGTGCTTTAAATATATACAATCATTTTCAATGAATCATTATTCTTTAAAATAATGCTCCACACTATTTATCATTTGACATTTGTCAATTTATTTTCTAAAAACTTAACAAAAAAAAATATTTGAGTTCAATTATTTTAATCAATCAATATTAAATTGGACACTACACATGTATGTAAATCACTTCTAAAAATATAATGTCGGACATAAAATCACAATGAGATTAATTTTAATTAATGTAATGATATTTTATATTATGATATGTGTTACAAAAGAATAATATTAATTTTAATTTTAATTATTTATTTTTATTAATCTTAACCTTATCGTTTTGTAAAATGTTACTTGAATACTTATGTATAATAAGTTTAGTTAAAATATTTGTTTATTTTGATAATTTAGTTCTATTGTGCTATAAAAGAGTAATTACCATATAATGATTTTATATGATATATATATATATATATATATTAAATTATAAGATAGTAAAATAAACAATTATTTTGATTTTAAAAGTAATAACTAAAATATCAACTATATAAAACAAAACTGACAACAACAAAACTAAATACACGATGAAAAATAAGTATTTCTCAAATAGAATCCATATGAAATTGGTTATTATATTTGAAATTGAGCCTCTGTTTGGGAAGTGAGTTGGCTTTTTGGCTTTTTGACTTTTTTGGCTATTTTAGCCTGGGCTTAAAAACTTGGTTTGGAAAGGGCTTTTTGGCTTTTTGACTTTTTTGAGTTTTTTTGTGAGAGAAGAATGTAATGATTATGGGTTGGATGTGATGTTTTGTTTGTTATGACTAAAATAGCCTATTTTATTTTTTGTGGCTAAAATAGCCAAAAAAGCCCAAACCATGGCTTCCCAAACGAAGCCTTGTGTAAAACTTTACATGTAAGTGAAAAAGATATGCTAATGTGAATTTTTTAGAAAAAAGTAAACCTTTAGAATGTGCCGCATAAGAAAGAAAAAAACGCTACTTATATATATATATATATGATGTAATAACTGAATCTTTTTCAGTCACAATTAAAAATAGACGAGTCATAACCAACCACCACATAAGATATAATTAAAAAATGTCATAATCAACATCACAATAAGTCATAACTAACATTACAATATATATAATCAAGTCATAACTAAATTATAACTAGCACTATAAGAACAAATGTCATAACTGAGATGTGTATCATAGAATTTTTCATAAAATTTATGATATATAAAATGAATACAATTTCTACACTTTCTTTACTATATTTTTGAATAAATTATTAAAACACTTAGGTATATAAGTTAGTTTTATGAGAGGAAAAAAAAAAAAAAAAACAGAAAGACGAAACATTAAATGCTATTTTCAAATCAAGAAAAATATTATATGATTTAAATTCAATCCAAATGTAATTGAAAAAAAAAAAATACTACTAGCGATATATAGTTGTTGTGTGACTCCCTGTTGTGATACTGATAAGTAATTATAAACTTGTCTTTCTAGTCATTGGTAGATATTCACAATATTGTGCCACCTCTTCCTACTATTCCGCTAGATGTGGGATCATGTCCCTCACTTGCCAAATATTAGGAATAGGTGCGCTTATTTCTACACAAGTTGGGTTATCCATTGACTTGATCCATCCTTTGCTTGGGCTTTGCCTACTAACATTGATAGAGCTCGACACATACAAGTGCAAATAGCTCGGTTCCACCGGAAGGCAGTGAGTTTGCTTGCACGTTGAGATGGCTGATGGATAGCTCAAATCTTACTTCTCACAATATATACACACACATCCATTAATCAGTATCTTTAAAACACTTGTTAACAAAATTGACAAAATAATAATAAATCTTAGTTTTGTCCTTTAATAGAAATTGATGATGTTATTGATCGAAGGGAGGGCGAGTCGGGCAGACCCAGGCTTCTAACACCTTTTACGGGTCTTGGAGCTCGCTAGTGGTGCCTGCAAAAAGGTCCAACGGGGAATAGGAGTCCCCCAGTAGACCCTCCGACAATCAAGTTAGAATAGAAGGGATTGACTGTGTAGAGAGAGAGAGAAAAAAGAAGAAAGATGAACTTAACCGTTGATGTGTCTTGGAAACTTTTTTATATCCTTTGTCCATCATTTCCTTGTCCACTCCAACCTGTCGTGTTGGCTGAAAGTCTATACTCTAGCTTGCATTGTTCACGGTGAGGCTGATCGTTCCGACGTGAAGGGGTTGTCGCATTTAATGCTGTGGAAACCTCATTAATGGCTGATGTGTGGTGTAATAACTCTGTAAGATCTTTGTCTGCTTACGTGGCTGGTTCTCTGCTTGACAAGTGTTTAGATGCCATTGGTTCTTGGTTCAACATTGGGTTCTCAAGGGTGCTGGGCTTTGGTACTTGAACCGTAAATTAGGATCTAAGTCGTGGGCCAAAACCTTTTGTGGGCCCATCGATGTCAGTAGTCCCTCATTCCTAAGCGTAGCTTTAGTCCAACGAAGGGAATAAGAAGGAAAATAGGAAGTGTCCTCCTAAGACAAGGGGGATGATCGACCGTGGGGTGGCTGAGCGAGAGGAATGATCGAGAAGAGAGCCGGCCACGAGGGGGTGGGCCAAGTGAGAGGACTAACCGTAAGGAGGACCGATCGCGAGGGGTGAACCAAGCGAGATGACCGACCGTGAGGAAGACCGACGGCGAAGGTGGTCAGGCGAGAGGGTCAGAGGTCTGATCGTAAAGAGGACAGACCGTGGAGAGGGCCGACCGTGAAGGGGGCCGAGCGAGAGGACCGATTGTAAGAAAGACCGGCTGCGAAGGGGGCTGAGCGAGAAGGTCGGAGGTCCGACCGTGGAGAGGACCGATCGCGAAAGGGGTCGAGTGAGTGGCAGAGCGAGAGGATCGACCGTGAGGTGGACCGGCCACGAAGGGGGCCGAGCGAGAGAGCCAAAGGTCCGACTGTAAAGAGGACCGAGCGAGAGGACCAACCGCAAGGAGGACCGACCACGACGGGAGCCAAACGAGAGGTGGTGGCGGCGCGCGGGGTCGAGGAGCGATAAATCACGTGATGATGTGAAGTGGAATAGTCGGAGAAGGGGAAAAACATGATGAATCGTGGCTGTACACGTGGGATGATCTAAACCAGTGGTGAGGGAGATGATGTGTTAGGAGGAAGCGAATGGTTAGGGTTAAGATAGGATGTGGAAAATGGTGGGTTGTAACTTTTGAAATTTTCAAACTGGCGAATTTTAACCTCGATCCTTGGGAAATAGGCAAACTGTGGGCATTTGGAGTTATCCGTTTTACATATCTCATTGCGAGAAACCAACACATCCCAGACCTGACCTTATTCGTTTCGTGTGACGCACCCCTCCAACAGTTTGCGAACTTCCTCATACCTTTATCTGAAACAATATACAAAAACGTAAAAGTGATGGCTTGAGGCGAAACGCCAACCATGAGGTTAGAGGTGCTAGGTGATGATGATGCAGTGGAGTTGGCAGAGCAATATAGGATGGAGAGGCGGGAGGAAAGAGGGGCGAAGCAAGCGGCGTGACCTCATCCGTCCACAATGATCGTGGCGGCGAGGCCGATTAGCCAAGTAGGACCTGACCACTGGTACACCAAGGCTGACAAATCGATGTTTACAGTAGAGGAACTGGAAGAGGTGCGTAAGAAATACCAGATTCCAGTGAAGATAGAGTTGAAGTTGCCGACGTCGAAGAAGAGGGCGTCGGATGCACGTCTGATGGAGTTTACACTATCTAAGGAGGCGTTGCGGAGAGGTCAAAGGCTGCCACTCCCATAAATAGTGGTAGACGTGTTGAACTGGCTGGAGGTGGTGCCAGGTCAACTTATGCCCAATGCGTGGAAAATATTATTGGTCTGTGCGATCGCATGGCCACGGGCGATCGGGGAAGTAGCGATGATAGTGGATGAGTTCTTTTTTTGTTATGAGGCCTCTGGTCAACAAGAAACATGGATGACCTTGTAGGCGGTGGCGGGTAGAGGATTAGTGGCGGGTTTACCATTATCGGTGAAGGGGTAGAGACCGAGGAGGTTTTATGTATCGACGAATAGCGGTAGGGGGGTGCGTACAATGTGGAAAATTCCCATCAAGTCAGTCGAGCCAAGGTTGGAGACAGAGGTAGAGAATAGGGTTAAACGAGTGAAGGAGTTGAGGGAGAAGGAGGGCGTGAAGTGGGATGATCTTATCAAGCCTTCAACCTTGCTTGCCTTAAGTCTAGGGCCACAGCCGCCTGAGGAGGACCTTACACCGGAAGAGTTGGAGGAGAGGAGGAAGATGCAGGAGGCAAAGGACGAAAGGACATTTGCCAAGACAGATGAGTACAAAGAATTACAGTTAGGTCGTGCGCCTAAGCTGGTCATGAAGGAGCGAGTTTGACCACACCCCAAGCCTCTAGAAGACAAGGATTTGACCGATTTTGCGCCACTGCCACCGTCAGTGGATCTGTTTAAAGAGAGAAGCAAAAAGGAAGTGGATGCGGTGTTGAAGAAAAAGAAAAAAAAGGAGAGCGGCTGCGGAGGAGAGTAAGAGAGGGCCAGTGTTGAAGAAGGCAAATGAGGGGATGGTGGAGGTATCCCCAGAAGTAGAGGTAGGGGAGACCAGGATGGGGTTGGGAGAGGCCAAGTGCCCAAGTGCCCAAGTGGTGAGTGGAACAACTGAGCCAAAGCAGTTGGCAGGAGGCAAACGGTTGGAAGACCAATCGTCCAAGATTGTGCTTGTACAAGAAGTGTCCCCAAGTCTCGGGGTAGGGAGGGGGCGAGCGAGCAAATCGGAGACGAGTGCCGTGTTGAAGACCACCACGTATCATGTTTGTGCAGTGGCTGGTCATTCGACGAGAGAAGGCGGCGAAGCCAGGGTCGTCGCAGATCGTCTTCTAGGGGTAGTGGAGGATGCGGCTATGCGGTCGATGACACAATTTATAGAGGCCGACCTTCTGAGAGGGTTCTGCTCAGCGCAGATGGAAGCGACGACCTTGGTGGCGCCCTACTAAATAAGGCGACGCGGGCGAAGGTGGATGCAAAGTCGTTAAAGGCCTAGCTGGAAGAGGTGAAGGCACAATTGCAAAACTTAAGGGTAGAGACGACGGGCTGGAGAAAAGCCGCATGGAGTGCCTGTGCAAAGGGCCTGGACTATGCGCAAAGGGCAAAAAAGATGGAAGTATTGGCGGTGGTGCAGAGCTACTTGGCAGAATACGCTACCTCTGAGTTCGCCGTCGTCAAATCAGAATTGGAAGTGGTGCGCCACAAGGCGGTATGGCTGGAGTTTGAGTTGGAGGGCGAGCGGAGGAAAGTTGGCGAAGTCCAAGAAGCCTGTAACACTGCTAAGGAAAGGTTGGAAGAGGCCCTCTCCAATAATGAAGATCTGCGCGACCAGGCCCTAAAAGAAAAAGAAGAAGCGGATGGGCACATCGCGGAGTTGGAGAGAACGTTGGGAGAAGAGAGGGCCAAAATGGCCTCTGAGAGGGCGGCGTACCTAGACCTGTGCATGGCGGCGGTGGAGTAGTTTAAGGGGTCTGCTGAATTCTAGATAGCCATCAACGCAGCGGTCGCGAGGAGTATGGCCAAGGAGGGTGAAGGGGGTGCTGGGCCATCAGGAGTGGCCGTTGCGGGTAGGAGCGAAGAAAAAGTAATCCAAAGTTTTCAGTGGTCAGACTTCTATAAGCACGAAATAAGCCAATACTGGGACAGCGGCTAGATAAGCTTCAAATATAAGGCGTAGGAGCTGTTCCCAAGTGTGGACTTCAGTTTGGTGAAAGTAAGAGAGGATGATGTTGCCCAGACTCCCCTAGATGAGAGGGTGGAAGATGAAGATCTGGCGTCCAGCGAAGGGGAGTGAGGGCTGGGTGTTTTGCCTGTGTTTTTGTTGTTGTTGTTGTTGTTGCTTTTGTTTTGTTTGTTTATTTGTTTATTTGTTTGTTTTTTTTTTTTTTTTTTTTTGTAATGAAGTGAATGTGATTTCTATAATAAAGTGTATGATGGTGCAAGTTGTTAATAAATAAAGGTGTCAGTTCTGTAATGGTTTGTTGTTATTTTTGTTTTTTTGAATGGTAAAATTGTTAATAAAGTGTATGTATGGTAAAATTGGATAAGTAATCTAACTTGTAAAAATGACCTGGAATAAGAATGAACTTAGATTTAATTGAATAGTGGCACTATGTACAATTCAGTCTGGCTGGGTTCTTCACATTCAGTTTGGGTGAGACTTGGAGGGATCAGTTTGGTTGAGACTAGGTTTAACTTAGTCTGGCTGAGTTCTTCATGCTTAGTCTGGCTGAGGCTTGGAGGTCTCAGTCTGGCTGAGACCAGGTTTAACTCAGTCTGGCTGAGGCTTGGAGGGCTCAGTTGGGCTGAGGCTTGGCTTAACTCAATCTGGCTGAGCTCTTCATGCTCAGTTTGGCTGAGGCTTGGGGGGCTCAATCGGGCTGAGACTTGGCTTAACTCAATCTGGCTAAGCTCTTCATGCTCAGTTTAGCTAAGGCTTGTAGGGCTCAGTCGGGCTGAGGCTTGGCTTAACTCAACCTGGCTGAGCTCTTCATACTTAGTCTAGCTGAGACTAGGCCTAAAACTTGTCATTGAAGCACAACACAGATAATGGAGATGTGAAATTGTTGTCATTATGGCACAGTCTGTCGATCACAAATTTATACCGTGTATAGAAAGAGCAAAAATGAACAAGTGTTTAGATCGGAAAAATAAAACATACAACAATTGAATGATACAAAAACAGAAGACACCATTTTACTGGAAATAACGTTTCAAGTGTTTGGTATTCCATGGATGGGAGAAGTCTCTGCCTTCCATATCTTGGAGACGGTAAGTACCTAGGCGGGGTCTGGCCTTGACAACGTAAGGTCCTTTCCATTTGGCTGCTAGTTTTCCCTCGGTCGGATTTTTAGTGGCAAGGGTTGCTTCGCACAAGACGAGGTCTCCCATTGTGAACTCTCAAGGTCGGACTTTGCGGTTATAATGTGTTCTCATTCTCTGTTGCTATGATGCTTGTTTGACAGCAATTACCTTTCGGAGCTCTTCAACTAGGTCTAGATCAGCCTGACGTAATTTTTCGTTTAGGTTTGGATTCGGATGTAGAACCAAGGGGTCGGCAGGCCGATTTCCACTGGGATGACCGCTTCGGTGCCATATGTTAGGTGAAAAGGGGTCTCCTCAGTAGGGGTTCGAACTGTCGTCCGATAAGCGCAGAGCACGTTTGGAAATTCCTCAGCCTAGAGTCCTTTGGTGGCCTTCAACTTAGTCTTGATGATCTTCAGAAGGGGAGCAATTGGTGACTTCGACTTGCCCATTGGCTTGGGGATGGCCTGGAGAAGAGAAACATGATCTAATGTTGAGCTCTGTACAGAATTTCCTAAACTTGGCATTGTCGAATTGTTTTCCATTGTCTAAGACAATGGCCTGAGGGATTCTAAATCGACACACGATTGACTGCCAGATGAACCTGATGGTGTTTCGCTCAGTAATTGTAACAAGGGGTTCTGCTTCCACCCATTTGGTGAAGTAGTCAATGACAACCACAACGAACTTGGTTTGGCACCTACCAGTGGGTAAAGGACCGACTAAGTCGATGTCCCACTTAGCGAAGGTGTAGGGATTGCTGAGTGTAATCAGTTCTGTTGGTGGAGCATGGAAGATGTTAGCAAAACGCTAGCATTTATCACACTTAAGCACAAATTCGCTGGCATCTTGATTGAGCGTAGGCTAGAAGTAGCCGGTACGGAGGATTTTATGGGCCAGAGATCTTCCACCTGAATGATTACTACAAATGCCCTCGTGTACTTCTCTCATCATATAGGTCGCCTGAGCAGGACTGAGACACCTGAGGTATGGGCGAGAGAATCCCCGTTTGTATAGTAGGCCACTGATAATGATATAATTAAACGACCGGGCTCTGACTTTAGCGGCCTGCTATTTATCATCTGGCAACTCCCCTCGTGTCAAAAATAAAATGATGTCTTGAGCCGATGGGATAGGTTTGTTCTACAGGAAGTGGATCTCCTGTGGGTTTGGTGAAGTAGCTGGATGGGTCAGGTATTCAATGTAGATGCCATGACTGAAGTCTGACTGGTCGATCGAGGCTAATTGAGCCATTTCGTTTGCTTTGGAGTTTTCTGACCTAGGGATGTGTCTGATTTGGAAAGTATTAAATAGGCAGACAATAGGAAGGACAATGTCCCTGTATGCTCGCATCGTCTCCTCCTTTGCGTCGAATTCTCCAATAATCTGTTCGACAATCAATTGGGAATCACTGAACACTTAGATATGGCTTACACCAATGTCTCTGGCCAGTCGAAGACCTACTATCAATACCTTATACTTGGCCTTATTATTACTTGTGTCGAACAGGAAACGGAGGGCACACTTGAAGTACTCACCCTTTGGGGTGGTGAGGATTAGACTGGCTTCACTACTCTCTTTGCGGGATGAACCATCAACACTAAGAGTCTAGGAGTGGGGGTCTTCTGCATTAGTGGTGAAATGCACTAGTGGAGGAGGTACGTTTAGAGTGAGATTGGTGAACTCCAAGATAAAATCAGTGACAACTTGGCCTTTGTCGCTGTTCGAGGTCAGTAAGAGATTTCAAATTGACTTAGCTCAACTGACCATTGCATAAGTCTTCCTGACGATTCCGGTTGTTACATGACCTTTTTCAGAGGCTGGTCAGTGAGAACCACTATAGAGTGAGCTTGGAAATAAGGTCGGAGGCGTCTAGAGTCTATGACCAGGGCGAGGGCTATTTTTTCTAGTAGTGGGTAGCTCTGTTCTGCCCCCCTGAGAGCGCAGCTAATGTAGTAGATTAGACGTTGTACTGAGTCGTCTTCCCTGACGAGGGCGGCACTGACCGCAGTGTTTGACATAGCTAAGTAGAAGAAGAGGGTTTTGCTTGACAGCGCTGAGAGAGGAGAGGAGGGGAGGGTTGGCCATGCACTGCTTCAATTATTGGAAGGCCTCTTCGGATTCGGTGTTCCATTTAAACGCTTGTCGGAGGACTTTGAAGAATGGAAGACACTTGTTGGTTGCTCGGAAAATAAAGCGGTTGAGGGCGATAACTCTACCCATGAGCCATTAAACCTTTTTGACCATTCTGGGAGACCGCATTTCTATTAGGGCCTTGATCTTTTCAGGGTTAGCTTCAATGCCTCGTTGGCTAACCATGAAGCCCAAGAACTTCCCAGATCCCATGCCGAATGCACACTTCTCCGGATTTAACTTCAACTGATATTTGCGTGAGGTTTGGAAGGTCTCTCACAGGTCTGCCAAGTGATCGGAGGAGAGTTTACTCTTGACTAGCATATCATCGACGTAGACTTCCATGTTCCGACCTATCTAGTGTTGGAAGACGGCATTAACCAGGCATTGGTAAGCTGCTCCGGCATTTTTCAAGCCGAATAACATAGCATGATAATGATAAGTCCCTCTATTGGTGATGAAGGAGGTGTGCTCCTGGTCGGCCGGATACATCAGGATTTGATTATAGCCAGAGAAGGCATCCATGAAGTTAAGTATCTGATGTCTGTAGACACCCCATTTTTGACTGACCTTTAGACTCAGACGTCACCAATTGAACGCTCGGTGATGTTGCATATTGTGCTCGTTTTGAGGTTTCAGAGTCTCGGCCGCGAGCCTTGCCTCCGGACTTCGGGGCTCTTTTGTGTTTTGCCTTGGTTTGCGAACCAGGTTCTGTTTTCTCCATTTTCTCTTCCCGAAGGGAGGGAAAGGTCTCGTAGACCATCTCTCAGTGGCCGTAGGCTATGTTTCGTGGTCGTAGGCCATTTTTCCCGTTTGGAGCTCGGTTTCCGATTTTCGGAGCCGTTGGCCGTGTGCCTCGGTTCGGGACCGCTTAACTACCTCCGTTTACTCCGGTTTTTGTCACATCTTATTTCCTCCCTTTAGAGGAACACTGGGGCCCAGGAGACCACTTTCGTGGTCATACGCTGCTTCCGGTGCCTAACAGCCTGTTTTCGGGGCCCCGAACCGCGCGTTTTGACCCCCGAACCTTCGTTTTGCATCCGTTTTGGTCCATTTTTGGTAGGGACCCTATTTTCATTGTTAGGGAGGTGATAGGATGGTGGCCGGCCACCTATTCTCCTGAAAAGCCAGTTTTCTCATTTTCTCTCTCTAAAAGTCGATTTTTCTGACAGAAAGCGGGTTTTTCCCACTTTTGAGCCACATTTTCTGGATTTTCATACCACCATGGTGATCTACTCATCTGGGAGGCCACCTTTCTGGGTAGGCCGACCAGCAATTTTGCTTGACTCTTTTGACCCCTGGTCGGCCGACCATAGGGAGTGGTCGGCCGGCCACCTTGGCAGGCCAGCTTTCTGTCTTTTGCTCTTCTCAAGTGCAACACAGCTGTGCCAGCTGTGAAGCACTGGACCCACTGTCCGAGATTTTGAGCCTCTTTTTGATCCTTTTTAATTTGTTTTGCCCCCATTGCTTAACTTCTTGGAGAAGCTTGACTCTTTTGTCAAGCTTCTTGAGGAAGCTTGACCATTTTGGTCTAGCTTCCTCAAGAAGCTTGACCGTTTTGGTTAAAGCTTCTTTGAGAAGCTTTGACCCCCTCTCTTGGCTTCTCCAAGAAGCCTTACTTCTCTCCCTCTATATAACCAACCCCCCACCTAATTTTGCAAGGGTTAGAAAAATTTGGCCAAGGCACATGCACTCCACCCTCCATAGCCTTCTTCTCCAAAGCTCCAAACCCTAATTTTCTTGGCCATTTACACTACAACCTATAGCACCACACCACCATCATCCATTCCAGCCCCTTGGAATTCACTTGCAGAGGTTGAAAGCTTATTTCCTTGGACCAAAGGCTGCTGAAAAGTTGGGCTACAAGGTAAATTAGAAATCAGCAGCTTTTTGGAACTTTGCGCAATAGTCCGAAAACAATTGCAAATAGAGGCAAACCGCGGCATCGCAATGAATTTCAGCGCCAGGCAACTCGAGCACGCATCATTCGTCATTTGGAACAGAGCTGAGGCGGTCCATGGATTTGCGTGCTAATTTACCTGCTTTCCTAGATTAATTTGTTAATTAATTAGAATTTTGTACTATTTATTCAGACTGTACTATTTATTCGGACTGTATTATTCATTCGGACTGTATTATTCTTTCGGACCCTCCAAGTGAGGGCACAATTGTAATAAGTGTGCGTGTGTGTGATGTATGTTTTCCAACCCCACGTCCTCCTCCCTTTTATTTACCAGCTTATGATGGTTAGATTAGGGCATGTTTCAATTAGCATACAGTATGATAGCATGTTTGCATCATTCATCTGTATTGCATGCACCGGGCTCGGCGCATCATACTGCATTTGTATTTCAAATTCCAAATTGAATATGTACTAGCTGTAGCATTTCATATGCCATCTTAGAATAGCCGAGCCCATCTTAGCTGCATTTTGCATGTGTTGCATTAGGCATTTCTGTATAGTTAGGATCATGCATGGATTTCTAATTAGCTTCTGTTTTGGCTTGGAGTACTCGGTAAGTGTTTTTGCTTTAGCATCCTTGCATGTGTGTGAGTGACTGCCATGATAGCATGCTTACCATGAGGCTATTTGCTTATATGATATACCTGCCTGAATGCCTGTGGGTGAAGGTTCCAGGTGCACGCACGACGCAACCTGAGATAAATTCCAAACACGTTGAAATCGTGTAAGGAAAGAAACACTTTAACCACGCTAAAATCGTGAGAAGAGGTCCGAAAACAAACCACCCAGGTGCGCGCACGACGCAACCTGAGATAGAGATTACAACCCGAGATCGAGATGCTTTGTTCCAATTCAGGCAACCTAGTCTATACTTGTATGTTGTCCGCATCACATAGTAAATCTAGGCTAATAACCAGAATAAGAACGCATAATGTTTCCAAAAATAGATATCATGGTTAGTAGAGGTCGATTTTTGATCGGACGAGCGGGGGTGCTCACGAAGTGACTTTCCCCAATCGTACCCAAGTTCTCGAGCCGAGGCAACTTTGGTGATGACGGACACGTGGCCTTAGGCAACGAGTCAGGGTTTCCTAAATTTCCCAAAAATAAAATATTTAGGTGGCGACTCTGTATCTGGCAAAGCAGTCCATGTTTGGCACTTCTTTCAAAAAATCTGTTTTAAAAAATGATTTGCCGGATTTGGACTCTTTGATGATTTCATCGGTCTTGCTTTTCACTCTACAAGATTAGATACAGGACCGTGACATTGAGTCCTGAACTGTAGTGAGCACAATGAACAAAACGGGAGGGGGGGGATTTCCTCCCGGGACGTTCGGGGACGTCTACAATGTCCTGTAGTTGCGTCGACCAACAGATCGATCTGGGAAAGGAGATATCTATCTTTGGGGCAAGCCCGATTGAGGTTGGAATAGTCAACGCAGAGTCGCCATTTGTCATTATTTTTGCAGACCAAGACCACGTTGGACAGCCACCTGGGGTAGTCCACGTTTTTGATGGGCTGTGCCTTCAGTAGTTTGTCCACCTTGGTGGCGATGAGGTTTTTGCGTTCTAGGTGAAAAATACGCTGCCTCTGGCGGAAAGGTCGGAAGTGGGGCTCAATATTGAGACGATGAGTAATGAAAGAGGGATCGATACCTGGCATGTCTGAATGGATCCAAGCGAAGACATCGTTGTGCTCGGTTAAGAGAGCTGTGAGATTAGCCTTGGCCTGAGAGGACAGTTGGCTGCCAATCCTGGTTGTTTTGGCTAAATCGGTAGGATCGATAGGCACTTCAACAAGTTCCCCCACTGGTTTCCCTCTAACTAACTCTTCCTCGTCTTTGACGTCGAGACCCTCGATAATCATAGCCTCCTTCATTTTGACCTCCTTTAGCGAAGCAACGTAACACTCTTTGGCCATCGTCTGCTCGCCCCTCACTATGCCGACCCCGAGGTCGGTTGGGAATTTCATGGCTAGATGGTATGTGGAGTTGATAGCTTGGAAGACGTTGAGGACCATGCGTCCGAGGATGATGTTATAAGTAGAAGGACAGTCGACGATGAGGAAAATGAGTAGTTTGGTAGCCTGCCGTGGATATTCTCCGATGGTAATGGGAAGGTCGATGGAGCCTATGGAGGTCACCTGCTTGCCCGTGAAGCCGACTAACGGGGTTTAGAGGGGGGACAACTTTTCTTCTCCGACCTTAAGTTGGCGATAGGCATTCGGGAAGATGATGTCTGAAGAGTTGCCGTTGTCGACAAGGACCCGTCTGACTTTGTAGTTGGATAGGAGAGCGGAGATGATGAGGAGGTCTTCGTGGGGGTAACGGATGCCTGTGCAGTCGGCCTCTGTAAAGGTGATGGGTTCAGACCATTTCTTGGGGTGTTTGAAGGGGCGATCCAATGTCGTTGCTTCCTTATCGAAGCCTTGTCTGATTTTTCTAAGTTTGGCTCGCTGGGCCGATCAAAATGGCCCTTCGCATGTGAGCCCGCCAACGATGACTCTGATCTCGCCGATTGGGGGTGCGGGATTGCCTTGTGCCTGGGGTTGTGGTGGGAGCCGATCATTGTCTCACTTAGGTTGTGTAGGTTGTCGGTGGGGTATGTCGGCGGTGGTCCCCTGGCGGGTTGGTCCTCGGCCGTTACTGGGGATGGGCTGCCATGAACCGACTGAGGCACCCCTAGTGTATCAAATCCTCTACCTGGTCTTTAAGGTTAACACATTCCTCAGTGTTGTGGCCGTGGTCTTGATGGAAACGGCAGTACTTGGATTGATCTCGCCGGTTGGAAAGAGATCGTGATGGTTGAGGCCATTATAAGTTGTAGTCTTGTTGAATTTGGTTCAAGACTTGTTCTATAGGGGAATTGAGAGGGGTGTATCGTTCGAACCGACCGAGTGGTCAGGTAGGTGTCGGTCGGTTGGCTCGAGCAAGTCGGTCAGTATATTGAGGGGGTTGATGTGTATATTAGGAGGATCTGGGTTCGGGTTCCTTTCTTTTGTCCTTAGGGGGTGGATTTTTAGGTGTGAAATCTTGGTGAGCTGCCAAAGAGTCTTCGGCATTCATAGATTTTTGGGCTTTGGAAAGGAGGGTGGCCATGGCAGTCAGAGGGTTTTTAGAAAAGGAGAAAAGGAAATCAAATGGTCGTAAACCAACCATGAAGGCTGTAAGGATGACCTTGTCATCGTTTTCCGCCACCTGTAGGGCCTCGGTGTTGAAACAGGTGACAAAGTTGCGTAGTGACTCCCTTTCCGTCTGCCGGATATTAAGTAGTTGAGTTGCCGGGCGTCGTTGGCGCTAGTGCTGAGCGCCAATGAAATGGCTCAGGAAGGAATCACTTAGATGTTGGAATGTAGAAACAGAGTTCGGCGGTAGCTGACTAAACCATAATCGAGCCGACCTTTTAAGCGTTACGGGGAAAGCCCGACACATGATTTCGTCAGGGAGAGCATGGAGGATCATGATGGTCCTATAGGTCTCCACATGGTCGACCAGGTCGGTTGTGCCATCGAAGGTGTCGATCGAGGGCATTTTGAACTTGGGGGGTAGGGGTTTGTCCCGGATGGAGTCAACAAATGGGGAGTTGGCTGTTGTGGAGGGTTTATTTTGTATGTTTTGCATGACTCCCTGAAACTGGAGTTTTATGGCTCGGAGTTCCGCATCCCAAATAGGAACATTGTCCCTTCCAGAGTGTAATGGGGGCTGAACACTACTAGCCTCTCCTTTAGGGACAGGTGTTTGAATTAATGGATGTAAGCCCCGAGGTGGTGGGTTCATGTCTTGAGGTGGGGCTTGTAGACCCTTTAGGTTGGAAAGGTGGGCTTATTGGAAAGGATGGCTTGGGGTCTGTTTTGGATTGGGAGGGATATCTTGTGGTGGTAGAGGAGGTATAGGGAGATTTCACTAGAGTAAAGCGTTGATCAAGGCCTTATTTTGTTCGGCCAAGCGATTGATGCTGTTGGTGAGCTTTGTGAAGTACTGAGGTGAGTTATTTGGGTTGAGAGGCTCGGCTTGGGGGTCAGCGACATTGTGTTGAGAAGCCATGGATCTCGTTGTAACCATTCACCTCGATGGAAGGTAAGGAGAAATTATTGGGAATGGGTCTCTGGCAACAATGAGCACAACTGTTAACCGGAGTGGCGCTTTCCACAGACGGCACCAACTGATGATGTTATTGATCCAAGGGAGGGTGAGTTGGGCAAACCTATGCTTCCAACACCTTTTACCGGTCTCCGAGCTCGTTGGTGGTGCTTGCAAAAAGGTCCAACGGCGAATGGAAGTCCCCCAGTGGACCCTTTGACGATCAAGTTAGAACAGAAGAGATTGACTGTGTAGAGAGAGAGAGAGAAAAGAAGAAGGATGAACTTAACCTTTGATGTGTCTTGGGAACTTCCTTATATCCTTTGTCCATCATTTCCTTGTCCACTCGGACCTGTCGTGTTGGCTGAAAGTCTATACTATACCTTGAATTGTTCACGGTGAGGCTGCCTGTTCCGACGTGAAAGGGTTGTCGCATTTAATGCTGTGGGAGCCTCATTAATGACTGATGTGTGGTGCAATAACTCTGCAGAATCTTTGTCTGCTTACGTGGCTGGTTCCCTGCTGGACAAGTGTTTAGATGCCATTGGTTCCTGGTTCAACATTGGGTTCTCAAAGGTGTTGGGCTTTGGTATTTAAACCGTAAATTGGGCTCTAAGTCGGGGGCCAAAACCTTTTATGGGCCCACCGATGTCAGAAATAATTTACATAAAATCAAGAGAGACGAAACATTATATGCTATTTTCAAATCAAGAAAAATATTATATGATTTAAATTCAATCCAAATGTAATTGTTAAAAAGGCCTAACCAAGGGTTTGATATGGAGTGGATACCTCAAAAGTCATCTTTAAATGATGATATATGGCAGAGTTATTTAATTATATAACGATAAATCATAGATTTAAGATTTTAAAAATTACTTTTAACTGATTCTATATAATAAAATCACTTAACAGATAAATCATAAATTCGTCACATGTGAAAATTAGAATCACTGTATACAAATTGCCCAAATTTAAAAAATTCATCATATATGTGCTGAGGTGAGACATGTAGAATTCGGATCTTCGGTAGCCCTTTCCTACGGCCTTTCCTGCCGCGCATGAAAAACGACGTCGTTTTGACCAAATATATATATATATATTTTCTTTTTTCGTCACCTCTTATTTTTCAGCCCCTTTTGTTTGGTTGTGCCCTAGCCCCTTTGAGACGAACAAAGTAGAGCTGAACAGACGAACGCGAGGGTGAATCGAACGGGAGAGGCGACGAACGTGAGGGCGAATCGAACGGGAGAGGTGACGAATGTGAGGGCGAGAGATGAAGACAGAGAGACGAAGACAGAGAGGCGACGGACGAACACACATTTGGTTTGACTCTCTTCCCTTCTTCTGTGATTCATGCAAAGAGAGCTAATAATAAGAATAAGAACAATAATAGTGCAGCTAATAATAAGAATAAGAAGTAATGGGTAAAGAGTTTATGAGTAGTAGTGATAAGAAATGTTCTGTGCTGTATCAGATCTCTGGGCTTTGGATTTGAAGTCATGCAGATTATTATGTCATTTTGTGTAGATAGTGAACAAATCAAGATTTGCTTGGTTTGGGCATTTTATGTATGTTGACTTTAGTAGCCATGAGTTTGGAATTCTTAACAAAGGGAGGCTGTTTGTAGATTATTATGTCATTTTGTGTAGAAAGAAAACAATATATATATATATATATATATGTGTTGCTATTCATTGCTTGAAAAACAGAGCTAACACACACATATATATATATACAAAGCTTGAAAAACAGAGCTGAAGTATATATTCATAGTGCACCCCATTTCATGAACATTGCAAGATATATATACATATATATGATAAATCAAGAATAGTGATTCATCATATCTAATGATTGATTCATTGCTTGAAAAAAAAAATATCATTTTTTTCCTGAGTTTTGGTTCATCCATGGAAGTGTATTAAGTGTCAGTAGCAGTAATTACAATTCTGTTTCACAAAACAAGAAAACAAAATATATATATATATATATATGTTGCTTGTTATTGCAAATGGTGTAGTGTGGTAGCTGATAGTTATACCTGCACTTCATTGCTGTACATAAGTTTCTCAATCATTGGCCTCGTTTGGGAAATGACTATTTTAGTAGGCTATTTTAGTTTTTGGCTATTTTAGTAGGCTAAAATTTTTGTGTTTGGGAAGATGATTGGATTTTTTTGTGGTTGGATGTGATATTTGTGAGAGAAAAAGTGAAATGATTATGGGTTTGATGTGATATTTTGTCTTATTAGCTATTTTAGTCTATTTTGTCTTTTTGTGAATTTTAGCCTAAATTGGACTATTTTTTTCTTCCCAAACACCCCTGTCTTCTGAGTCCATTGAACTAGCAATAACAACATATTAGGAATGCCTTCACCACTGTTGCATCCACAAACCCAAATATCAGGACACTAGTTAGGAAATATCTATTTTTGTTGCATTTGCAGCAGAAAAACTTTGAACTAACCATTACCAGAACAGTTCAATATTCCATGAGAAATACCTGATTGCACTTGCAGGTACAATACTGTAATTTTCCCCTATTTCTTCGTTTCTATAGTACAATTTAGTGTTTAACCCTTGTTCTTGATAACCTGCAATAGTCACGAAAACAACTGTAACGAGGTCCACCATAAATCAAATCATACTTGGAGAAAGGATGGTATATATATAAGATCCGAGTCAACCTCGTATTAAATTCTATTTGGACATCTTTGATTCATTGCTTCAAAATTTTTTTTTTTTTTCCTGAGTTTTGGTTCATCCATGGAAGTGTACGTATATGCTAGGGAGAGAATCACTGATTTGGGGATTTTAGTGAGCAACAAAATGTTTTGTTTGATCATTGAAGGTTGTCTTGGGATTTGTAATGAGCAAGAACAAGCTTGTGTTTCTTCATGGAAGTGATTTTTTGGATTAATTACATTATAAGAAAATGAAAAGAAAATAAAAAAGAAGCAATTTTGGTTTTTGTTAGAATGCATATAACCAAACCAAGGAAATCTTTTGTTTGTGAATACATAAGTTAGTTATCTACACTTGAAGTCCGAAAGAAAATTTCATGCGTGTATGTCCATGGAAAGTTTGGTTAGATCTGTGTTGTATTTGAAATTGACTTTTGTGTTTACTTGTAATTAGGATTGACATGCTAACGAGTTCAAACAATGATGCTGGATTCTTTGAAAATAAAAGATGCAAATATGGGAAAAAAACAGGAGTGTACATATCAGAATCAAAGAAAAATCCAGGGAAGATGTATTTGAAGTGTGCAAATAAGGCTTGTGACTACTTTGCGTGGGGAGTGGCTCCTACTGGCAGTGGATCAAATATCCAAAAGAGCGGGTACGATTATGATTTTGCGAGAAACAATGAAGTTGTGAATAATATCTTGGAATGACTTGACGCAAACCAACGAGAACGACTTGAAACTATCAAATTCATGATGCTCACAACCGTAGTGATGGTTGGTTTTACCATGCTAGTGGTTCTGCTCAAATGAACTTGTATTTCTACTTAGTGTAAACCACTACTTGTAGAACTTGTATTTAGTTTTGAAACTTTTATATGTTCATGTAAAATCCAAACTATGTTTAATTAATGAAGTTAAAGTTACTATGCTATGTCAATTGTGTTAATTAATGAAATTGGGTGTTATGTATATGATGTATGAAGATTGATGTTATGAAAAGAAAGTGAATCTGATGTTATGTGAGCACAAAGTTAATATAATGTTGCATGATAGTTGATCACTCCTTTACACAGGGCATTGTACTGCAATTCTTCCATGGGTTTTAGCATGCTAAATCATAAAATGCCTAGCTTCTTCAAAGTAATCCTCAAAGAGGCATCTCAAAGCAAGCTTTCCAAATAACAAGTTATATGATCACTCCAACAACCTGTATCACCTCACCATGAGTCAACAAAATCAACTCCTAAACATTTCTCCATACTGAGACAAGCAAACATATAGGAAATGAAGGCAAAGCCTGGTTGTAGAAACAACAAAGAATTGAACCTGTGCCATAAGGAATTTAACCTGTCCAACTTCCTTAATCACCAACCACTATAAAATATTGACTAAAACAAACATTAATGTCATCCTCACAATAAAGGCATTCTAGATGACAACCATAATAACAACTTTATATATGCATACACAAAAAGAACATTGTTCCCAAACACTAAATATACATAAAAAAGATGTCCATGAAAAATGTCCAAATCCCGCGAAACATTAAATTTACATAAAAAAATATGTCCATCAAAAACATCCAAATCCCACCAAACATTAAAAATACATAAAAAATATGTCCATCCAAAAATATCCAAATCCCAATAAACATAAAAATACATAAAAAATATGTCCATAAAAAATATCCAAATCCCACCAAACATAAAAAAAAAATACACCAAAATACACCAATATAATAACATCATTGTTTGGTGCAAGCCTTCCAGGGATGTCTATTCCCATAACTGTCAGCAGGACTATATGAGGCTTGCGACAGTTGGATGATTACCCAAGGCGGAAGAAGGTTCAGATTGACCTTGAGAAGCAGGAAAAGAACCACCCTACATGCATCACAAATTAATAAATATCATGCTACTAGTTGCACACAATAGTAAATATTGCAAGATTAATACAAGGTTGTATAGAATAGTAAATATTACATGACTACAAATATTACCCATGGCGACAGGAGGCTCAGATTGACCTTCAGGAGTACAAAAACCATCACCCTGCAAACAACCAATTTATTTAATTCATGATTTTCCAAACACACATAACACAAAATTGATAACACATAACAATCACACATAACAAAATTAATTACCTGCTTAGATTGCATTCTTTTCTTCTTCGCAATAGATTTTTCCATCCCGTCCTTGATCCTCCTTCTTCCTTTACTAGTTGCTTGTCTTTTCTTCAGTCCCTTAGCTTGGATTGGACAATCTACTTCCTCACTCTGTGGGCATGTGTTAGTTAAGGAATTTCTCAATTCAGTGACCTCCACTTGACCACAAGTGTGCACACTTAATTTGTCTTCAACCATTACACTCAATGCTTCACCTTTTGCAAGTGACAAATGATAAGTTTCTTCACTTTCTGTGGCTCTGCTTGCTATTGCTCTAAACATGTTCATCAATGACCTATATCGATCGCATTGATGTAGTTTCACATCAGCCTTGACATCATACCCACGGCTATCCTTCACACTTTCAGCCCTTGCTTTCTTAGTCCATTGTTTCAAGATGTATTGTGCAGGAAGGTCTTTTGCATTCAATATTTCTCTAAGCACCTTCAAGCAATGTTGACACACTATGCCCTTCACTTCAAACTTCTTGCAACTACAACTCAAAAAACCATCTCTATGCATTATCACATTCTTATCTTTGTTTCCATCTACCACCGTTTGAATTGTGAATATGGTACTCTCACCATCATTAAGAGTGCCTACAATGGATGCTTCAATGGACTGCACGTACTCATTTTGGAATTTCTCAAAAATTGTTTTGGTGTAAATATCTGCCATTTACTTTAACATCAAAATTGGAATGGAAACCCTTGGCAATTTTTGGGACAAATTATATTCGGCTTCCAATTCACCCTCTCAAAGTGCATGAAAAATTTCATCAAGTTATGATCACAATTGAGATAATCCTTCAAACATGCATTGAATGATTCACTTAGTTGAGTAGCACTCATTTCAGCTGCCCAAGAATTCATAATATATGGTCATCCCCATTTGTCCTTCACACCAAACGTTTGCTTTAACCAATGATTGTTGTGTGCATCATACCTATCAAGCATTTGGTCCCATCATATTCTAAATTTTTCTTTATCATCAATTTCATGCATAAATTTTGCAAACACACCCTTCACCCCCACATCTCCAAAAAGAGAACTTACACGCTTCACAACATTTTACATCAAATGCCATGTGCAAAGTCGGTGGTCTGTATTAGGCATAATAATTGGAATGGCCTTAGCCATCGCAGCATCTTGATTTGTGAAAATAGTTTTTGGAGCTTTGTTTGACATTGCCTCCAAAAAAATCTGAAACAACCATGTGAATGATTCGGCAGTCTCATCATACATCAACACTGCACCGAATATAACCGTTTCTCGATGATAATTAAATCCAACAAAGGTTCCAAAAGGTCTATGCTCATTATTTATTTTGTAAGTAGTGTCAAAGGTCACTACATCACCAAATTGAGCATAGTCCATTATCATTTGAGCATCAGCCCAAAATATATTAGTTATCTGCTCTTCACAATCTAATTGGACTGCATAATAAAAGGATGGATTTTCCATAGTTTTCTTACGAAAGTATTGCAACACACTACCCGTTTCTCCATATTCCAAATCCTTTTGTCTCTTCGATCTTAAATAATTTTTTTGGTCTAATTTGGTGAAGCCAAGTGATGCTCTTCCACCACATTCCCTACCCAATAGCTCATAAGCAGACCTAAGAGGAATTCCAGATTCTGAAGCCAATTCTACTTCAATTGCTTGGGTGGTAGATATTTTTCTTTGGGATGGCAACATATGAACACACTCTTGACGCACAAGGTCATGATTATGATGTTCAACAAAATCAATTACAACATATTTCCCTAAATTTCTATCTAACTTTATACTCAATCGGGCACCACAACCACATCGCACCTCTTGTCTCGGAAATTTTACTAGTGGATCTCGCTTGTCAATACCCGGAGTTCCCTCTTTATAACATACAAAAGTCCGTGAAGTTATTTCCTTAGTTTGTTTGTTCTTGTGTGCATACGACTTCATAATACTAAAGCCCATCTTTCCGCCATAGTTATTGTAAAAGTCATACGCAGCTTGTTCAGAGTCAAATGGCATGCCCAATTTTGGCTTCCAACCACAACTACCCAACTCATCAACAACATTATTTTCTTCCATTACTTACAATTGAGTACCATACAAATAATAAAATAAGCCGATTCCCAAAAACTACTGAGTTATTTATATAACATTTTCCTATACGTATAATATACCAGTGGAACTGATGAATGATATGAATAATTATATATATATATGCTTCAGCTCTGTTTTACTTTACTTTTTCTTTTTCTTTTTTCTTTTTTTTTTATTCGGTGGAGATTGGTTCTGTCATGCCTAACCAAGGCTACCCATTTATCTTATTACCTTTTTTTTTTTCCGATTGTTATCTTTTGTAATGTTTGGTACTGGAAAACACACGATAAAGCTTTTCCAATCTTCCATGTCTAGCTTTTGCCCAAGTCAAAAGATTACTGTATTTTTAGTGGTGAAATTTTCAGCAAGATGATTCAAAAAACACTTCCAAGACCAATTTAGCAAGATGAAGCACAAGTCATATTTCTGTTATCTGGAATTCCTGGAATATTTGTGTTATCTGGAATTCCTGGGACGCATAGAGGGAGAGAGAGGGGGTTTGGAATTCCAGATAACACCAATTCCATTCTTTTGTAATGTTTGGTAGTGGAATATACCTTTTGCCCAAGTCATACAAACACATAACACAAATATTAAATCAAAGTTGGAATACACCATCACTGGGTCAAAAAATGAAGAACATAAAAAGTTGAAAAAATAACTGAACATAATTGAAAAATTAACTGAAAAAATTAACAGAATTGAAAAAATAACTGAAAAAATATTTGGGTCACCATCACAAATATTAAGATGAAAGCCACATAAAATTGAAGAACATAACAACAAAAAATGAATTTTTTTTTTTTTGTTGAAAAACCCAGAATTGATACTTGATATTATGAGCAGATAACTGAACAGAACACAACATCACTTGGGCATTTATATTTTTCTATAATCTTTTTTGACTTCTAGAAACATTTATAAAAAATTTCAGACAGATAGTCAGATATATATATATGTATATATCAGCTACAATAATCTGAAAAATATTAGCTACAGATATTCACTTATTTTACCTCCTCATGGCCGCAATCTCGCCTCGCCGTTGCGTCGCGTCCCTTCGCCATGGCAGTCTCCTCCCTTCGCCATCCTTTGTCCTTCGCCATGGCAGTCTCCTCCCTCTGCTCCTCCCTCCGCCATCCTTCGTCCTTCACCGTCGCGCCCCTCCATCATCTTTCGTTCGCCGTCGCCGTTGCCGTCGCGCCCCTCCACCGTCACGCCCCTCTACCATCCTTCGTTCACTGTCGCCGTCGCGCCCCTGCACCATCTCTCTCATCTCTCAGCTCTCTCTCTCTCTCTCTTCGTCTACCGTCTCTGTCTTAGGGCTAAACAAAACAAAACACAGCGTTGAGTAGAGGAACATGATAAACAAGCGGGAATTTCAACTTTTGGGGAAAAATTAAAAAAAAAAAACAACTAACCAATTTTGGCAAGGACGGCAGAGAGGGTCGCAGGAAAGGGCTACCGAAGATCCAAATTCGAGACATGTAACTGTTCCACACACTAATTTCCGTACTCTAAATTATTATTATTCGGCCCAGCATTAATGTTTTTTTAAAGGGAGAGTTTCTTCCCAATTCATAAAAGTGGATTGAAGAGAACTGTTGGGCTTGCAAGATCCACGCGTGTCTCATTTTGATAATTTGAATCATTTAATATGTAGAGTTCGTTAAGTATTTCATCTCTACAAAACATTACATTAATCGGATATGAATAGTCTTTCAACCAGGTCATATTTTTTTCAATAATAAATAAAATTTTAAAATTAAATTGTTAACGAAAATATATTCTGATCAAATACCTATCAATGTCTTATCAATATAATTTTTTTTTTAAAATGAAATACTTGACTAACTCTATATATTAACGGTTCAAATGATTAAAACGAGGCATGTGATAAACTCCACCAACTGTGTTTGGTAACGTTTACGTTTTCAGTTTATATTTAAAAAAAATTTATAAACTGATTTTTGTTTAGAAAAACATAAACTACAAACGCGTTTGGTAATTGACAAAATGTTTAAAAAAATTTAAAAATATAAAAAAGAGTGAGAAATGGCAAGTGGCGACTGAAGACGATGGTAGAAAGTGGTGACGGTGGGTGGGTGACGGTGGCGGGTGGTGGGTGGTAGCGAGTGGGTGGTGGCGGCGGTAGTGGTGGGGGGTAGGTGGTGGTGGCAAGTGGGTGGCGAATGACGGGTGGTGGCGGGTGGTAGGTGGTAGCGAGTGGGTGGTGGTGATGGGGGGGGTGGGGGGGGGGGGGTGATAGGGGGGGTGGCCGGCCCTT